>OY804581.1:83436464-83777955 GCA_963680875.1 Bathymodiolus brooksi | reverse complement strand
GTAAACGGCCAATGCTTCATATCAGATTGTACAGTTTGATCACTATAATTTCTCCCAATTAGTCTTTTAGCGTCAAGATACTATTCTCTGGATTCATGGCAACTTGATTTTTTGCGGCATCACCAACAAGTCTCTCAGTGTCAGTAAAGGCAACATAGCTGGGTGTTGTTCTGTTTCCTTGATCATTGGCAATAATGTCCACTTTTCCATGCTGGAAAACTCCGACACAGGAATATGTCGTTCCAAGATCTATTCCAATTGCTGGTGCTTTTCTTGTCATTTTGAATCACGTCTGTTATAGTAGAAATAAAAGTCTGTGTAGTCAATATACTGATTATTTCTGTGTAAAATAAATACTTGCTTTTCTTCTCTTCAGATGTCCTTGTAGTCTTGTTTGACTTCGAATAATTAACTGATTCTACATAAATCGAAGCTGTGTTTATATACTAATTCAAATTCTTTTCTGGAAAATGAAAGTAAGATCGAGAATATTCTGGTTTGTTTACGTTCTAGTTTTAATTTTCAACGTCGGATGATATCGGAATTTGTCAATACCACATAGCGATAAATCAGGTCTTTGTCTATTTACCGGGTATAGTACAACAACAATCTAACTATTTATAGATAATTCAAACGAAAATATTCTAGAACTCTCACGTACCCCTGATCTCTCGTGTAAAGTTAATTAATTATTCATAGATATGTTCATACTAGATCTATGACATTCTAGAACATCCCTCTACCTCTCATGTAAAATAGTTGATAATTGAGGGGGGAGGCTCTTAAATTAAGAAAAAATGGGTGAATATTTGTTGCATGAGCATAGAATGTATAAACTTGAAGAAAAAAACCGACTTAAGAACGGGCATGCAATGATTAGGAACCGATTAGGTTTTCTAAACGTATTGTCAAACCTGTATGCCCATTATATACAGCTGCACTTTATATATACAGCTTAAAATTATATGCACCATTCATTAATGGTAAAAATGAGGCTGTCCTTTATAGACTGGCAGTGATTTGTTATATAGAGGTGTCCCTTGAGGACTTTTGACTGTATTTTGTGTTCTCTTTTGTGATTACAAAACTCATTGAAATAATAGTTGTAGAATTTAAAAGCAAGCAACCGACGAGAGAAAATTAAGAAACATAACAACCTTGCTTCTACATTCTTCTTTATTTATCTAATCATCAGTCAACATGTCCAGATGATATTACATACCGCCCGGTATTAATTGTAGCTTTTGGAGAATATCCCCTCTTCTATATTCTACAGAGGCGTAGACCGGAAAAGTGTGTGTGTGTGGGGGGGGGGGGGGGGGGGAGCTTACAAAACTGACAAGCACAAAACAATATTATGGCTTCAAAGCATGCCATTATACCTTTCTACAGAACAATTTTTGCTTAAAAAAAAACATAGTTTGCCCGTAACTTTTGAAGTGTGTGCGTGGAAGGGGGTATCCCACTTGTCCTGGATCCTACCCACAGGGGATCGCAGTTATATTTTCACATCGCCAGGTATATGTTAAAAGAGAAGGGATGACACTTTTTTTGCTGCCCAAAGTGAAAGTAGAATTTCGGCACCTTTTTTCGCTTCAAAAACGGTTTAGTCTTTGTTCTTACCATAATATTAATGCAAACATCGTTGTTGTTTGCTGATTGACTGGTTTACAGTGAAATAACACTCGTTTTTAAATTCCAAGCGGTCTGGACAACTTCTTATCATACTAATTTCCGGTTTATACGGACTTAATAATATTGATAGAAATAAAAAAATCGAAATATAATTTTAAAAAGTAGGAAAAAAGAAAAACTTAAATCTCTTGCATTAAAATATATTTTTCCCTTTTCTCAATCAATCTGGAAATATAGGAAGACAGCATTTTAAGAATATCTTTTGACAAGATGAGTAAATAATTTCCCGAAAAAATGCCAGTTTAAATCCCTCGACCAATGAAAACTCACCTTGATATTTAGTCCGTATAAACCGGAATTGAGTATGCTAAGAAGTTTTCCAAACCGCTTGGAATTTAAAAACGAGCGTTATTCCACTGTAAACCAGTCAATCAGCAAAAAACATCGATATTTGCATTAATTTTATGGGAAGAACAAAGACTATATATATTAAACCGTTTTTGAAGCGAAAAAAGGTGCCGAAACTCTACTTTCACTTTTGGCCCCCCAAAAAGTGTCCTTCCTTCTTCTTTTTAATACATACCTGGTGATGTGAAAATATAACTGCGAGCCCCTGTGATCCTACCCCCTATTCTATCTCTTTTTATTTTATTGCAAATCTGTAATAAATCCTATAATTATAAGAATGTAATATTTTATTTGACCCGACATAGTATCACGGAGGGTATTTAAGGTAGAATTGGGTTCAATGGTGCCATTGGAGTTGCCCCCCCCCCCCCCCCCCCCCCCTCAATTCATATATTCCCTCAGCATGAAAATCAAACCCATTCATATATTCGAAGACCGAAAACTATACCCATTCATATCGTTCTGTTCTTGGTGATAGATTCGTATATCAAACTAAAATCCAAATTAACACACATTGATAGATTTTGCACCATAAATTACAACAAAATTACACGGAATTACCACCACCCTTTTTTAATTTTCTGTTTACATATTTATTTTCAATAAAATTTCTTTATTTCTTTATTATTTTACATGTAAGTTGCTGTTAACATAAAATTGTATGAATATGGACACGAACAAGCTACAATAAGAAAAAAGAAAGAGATGAAATAATAAAGAAATAAAGAAATTTTATTGAAAATTAAAAAAGAGGGTGGTAATTCCGTTATAGAAGATTTTGTCTCGACAATAAAGAAGATGCCTGGGCTTGTAGAAAAGTGACCTATTGATATATCATAGATTAAAAACACCACCAATTAATATATAGAAGTGCAAAATTTACGCCCTAAGCATATATTTTAAAGTTACAAAAGGCGACTGTAAATAAAAAATCACTAACTATAAAGCGCAGCTGTTCATAATGGGCAAACACATTTTAAAAAACCTAATCGCGTTCTAATCATTGCATGTCCGTTCTTTTTCTATAAGGTATGGAACTTAAGTCGGTTATTTATTTTTTTTTCAAGTTTATACATTTTATGCTCATAACAACAAATATTCAACCTCACTTTAAAAAAAAAGAAAAAGAAAAAAAAGGTCCGCCCTCAATTATGTAACTACATTTGTTTTGTATTTCACATGAGAGGTAGGGGAATATTCTAGAATGTTATCGTATGAATGTATCTATGAATTATTAATTAGCGTTCCACGAAAGATCGAGGGTACGTGAGAGTTCTAGAATGGTGTCGTATGAATTATCTATAAATAGTTAGTTTATTGTTGTACTATAATTATATAAAGAATTGATTTGATCTCTATGTAGTATTGACAAATTCCGATACAATCCGAAGTTTAAAACTAAAAATAGAACATTGTACAAAAACAAACAAGAATATTCTCGATCTTACTTTCATTTTCCAGAAAAGAATTTGAATTAGTATATAAACACAGGTCTGTTTTATGTAGAATCAGTTAATTATTCGAACTTAAACGAGGAAACAAGAACATTTGAAGAGAAGAAAAGCAAGTACCAGTATTCTTTATACGGCTCAGAAATAATCAGTATATTGACTAAACAGACTTTAATTTCTACTATAAGTTATAACTGACGAAATTCAAGATGACAAGAAAAGCACCAGCAATTGGAATAGATCTTGGAACGACATATTCCTGTGTCGGAGTTTTCCAGCATGGAAAAGTGGACATTATTGCCAATGATCAAGGAAACAGAACAACACCCAGCTATGTTGCCTTTACTGACACTGAGAGACTTGTTGGTGATGCCGCAAAAAATCAAGTTGCCATGAATCCAGAGAATAGTATCTTTGACGCTAAAAGACTAATTGGGAGAAATTATAGTGATCAAACTGTACAATCTGATATGAAGCATTGGCCGTTTACAGTAGTTAATCATGGAGGTAAACCGAAATTACAAGCTGAATACAAAGGTGAAAGAAAAACATTTACTCCAGAAGAAATCAGTTCTATGGTTTTAGTTAAAATGAAGGAAACTGCGGAGGCATATCTTGGACAAAAAGTGACAGACGCCGTCATTACAGTCCCTGCCTACTTCAATGACGCCCAGCGACTTGCTACAAAAGATGCCGGTATAATAGCTGGACTCAATGTACTGAGAATTATAAATGAACCAACAGCTGCAGCCTTGGCCTACGGGCTAGACAAGAATTTCTCAGGTGAGAGGAACGTTCTCATTTTTGACCTGGGAGGTGGTACATTTGACGTCTCAATTCTTTCCATTGATGAGGGTTCTTTATTTGAAGTAAGATCAACTGCTGGGGATACTCATCTTGGTGGTGAAGATTTTGACAATAGAATGGTAGATCATTTCATTAGTGAATTTAAAAGAAAACATGGAAAAGACATTTCGAAAAATAATCGAGCAATCAGGAGGCTGAGAACAGCTTGTGAAAGAGCAAAAAGAACATTATCAAGTAGTACAGAGGCGAGTGTAGAAATAGACTCATTGTTTGAGGGAGTAGATTTCTATACAAAAATAACAAGAGCAAGATTTGAAGAAATGTGTGGTGACTTGTTTAGAGCAACATTAGAACCAGTAGAAAAGGCCTTACGTGATGCTAAAATGGATAAACGTAGTATTAATGAGGTCGTTCTGGTAGGAGGCTCCACAAGGATACCAAAAATACAGAAAATGTTGACAGAATTTATGAATGGAAAAGACTTAAATAAATCAGTAAATCCTGATGAAGCTGTGGCCTATGGTGCTGCTGTTCAGGCTGCTATTTTATCTGGTGACTCTAGCGACACAATTAAAGATGTACTTTTAGTAGATGTCGCTCCGTTGTCACTCGGAATAGAAACTGCCGGAGGTGTTATGGCCAAACTGGTTGAGAGGAATTCTAAAATACCAACTAAAGCTTCACAAACATTTACAACATATTCAGACAATCAGCCGGCAGTCAATATTCAGGTGTATGAGGGTGAGCGTGCAATGACCAAAGATAATAATAACCTTGGACGTTTCGATTTAACTGGAATACCTCCAGCCCCTCGTGGAGTACCTCAGATTGAAGTTGAATTTGACATTGATGCTAACGGAATTTTGAACGTATCAGCACATGATAAGAGTACTGGAAACACAAAGAAAATAACAATTACAAATGACCGAGGTCGACTGAGTAAAGATGATATAGACAGAATGGTCTCCGAAGCTGAAAAATATAAAGAAGAAGACGAAAAACAAAAAGAACGTATCGTAGCACGAAACCAGCTAGAAAATTATATATTTAGTGTAAAACAAGCTGTTGGCGACTCTGGCGACAAATTGTCCAATGATGACAAAGACAATGTTTTAAAAGCATGTGACGATTCGTTAAAATGGCTTGATAATAATTCTTTGGCTGATAAAGAAGAATACGATGATAAAATGAAAGAACTACAAAAAAATTGTACCCCTGTGATGACAAAGCTTCACGGAGGTACAAGCAGTAATAATAACAAGAACAGTCATAATAGTACAGGTGGACCAACGGTGGAAGAAGTGCATTAAGTGGACAATTTAACTTGTTGTATAATTGTTGTTTTATATAGTTGTCAGTATTTTTAATTTTGTATTTATTTTATTCTTCATAGTTATTTATTATTTATTTTGATTTTGTTGTTATAATAAAAAAATATTACAAATCATATTAATTTTTATTTCGAAAAACAACCAGAAAGGACAAAAAAAGCAATTTAAATTTCAAATGTGTATTGGTCGGACTATGACTTGACACAAAAATGGGTGTGTCGACCCAAGTTTATGACTTGGTGTCGTTATGTGGTTTCAGTCAGACATAAGTAAAGTTTGAAGATACTAAAGTGGGTAATTAGAAGACGTAATTCTAAGGACAGACAATACAATGGCCAAAAAAAACCAAAGAACAAACAATGATATGCAAAACACTACTAAGAAAACTAAAGATAAAGCAATACGAACCCCACTACAAACCGAGGTGAACTCATGTGCGCCTGAAGGGTAGTCAGTTCGTGCTCCATACGTGGCACCCGTCGTGTTACGTGTTACTCGTGGCACAAACCCGGTAATAAATCAGTCATGGATAGGGAAAGTACCGGATTATGAATACGAAAACGGAACATATATCCGTGGTCATTATTTGTAACAGAAATGTTGCGCAACGCTTAACCAGGTCATGGTGGCGACCGTAAAACTTTGGAAGTGACGACTTCAACTTAACCACTAGGAACCATTTACTCAATAGCTTCATGTTCGTTCAACTGAACAAAAACCATTTGTATAAAGAATTTTGGACCACACAGAACACAATGCTCGAACTGGGTTTTAAAACAAGACAAACGCGCAATCTTATTAAAAATAGATCTCACACTCACCTTGACATCTTCACGATTTCTATATCTTATACCTCAATGTGAGTGTAAAACGGTATCGGGTCCGTTCGCCATAACTACACATTCGCCCTGGGTCCTTTCACCCTGGGTTCGTTCGCCCTAAAAGTGGGTCCGTTTGCCCCGATAATTAAAAAGTATTTCAATGAACATACTAGTAATATCGCATATTTTAACTTAAAATAAAGAAGTAATGATATAGAAAAGTATTAATTTAAAGAAAAAATATGAGCGTTAGGAAAATAAATTAAGTTCTTTTCAAGCAATTATTAGGTATATTGTTTGAAATGCTTATTTTAAATTAATAATTGTTGATTTAATCATTACAATTGATTATAAACAACTTGTCCGAACATGTAAACTGCAATGTTAGACTCTTTGCAGATGATTGCTTGTTGTACAGAAATGTTAATAATCAATCTGATTCAGAATTGCTACTTTTTGATTTGACAAACCTGGATTGGGAAAAGACATGGCCACTTATCGATAGATGAGAGGTTCTCAAGACTTGTAATTTATCTCGGGAGGGGGGGTCAGATGATATTGAGGTGTCCCAAAGATTAACATCATCACCGAACTTGGAATTATGTAGTGAAACTTTGGGGACATCATCTATATAGCGGAACGGGAAACTTACCCGGCAAGCAAGTTCTTGTCGTTTTTCTTCAAAAACCCATGTATGAAATAGAATCTTGCAAAAAGTCACAGGACCTACAAATCACAATTTGGAGTTTAGGTGATATGGCCTCATCACATAAAATCCTGATTTTGCGTCTAACATTCGAAATATTGCATAAACAAAATTACTAAAATTCTTGTATCCTAAATGCACAATACTATCAGTACTTTGATCAACTGGTTAAATTTATATTATACAGATTACCTTAACTCTTCGTTATAAATTAGTAAAACAAGATACCAGATATCTTCCTGGTCTATCGTGCGTTTAATACAAGCAGTATTCATACGCCATTATAAAGATATAACTTAAAGCAGAATTACTGTTTCGGCATTTTCATTTTCGTTCTTTGGACGAATTATTTGACAAAAAGAGTCATTTCATAAAAATGGAGACTCTTTTGGAACAACAACGACGGTACCACGAGGAAAGGGAAAGATTACAAGACGCAATGACAAAAGAAATGCTCCAACCAAGTAAAGGTGTACGTACTTTGATCACTCGCATGATACTGATAGTTGATACAAATAAAAAATAAATTAGTCGGGCATACAAAACAATAAACGGGTATCCCAATAAACATAGGCACTAATAATATATTCGAGGATAGAGCAGGGACGTTCAACGTGTAGTCGATATACAGTGACATGATGGCGACGTTCCAGTATCTCCCAGTCCCAGTCCCTTGCTTGAAAGATGTAAACAATCTATTGTCGTATTGATTCCTTTTATGTCCTTTACTGGGCTTTAGACTTTATTATGAATAAATTTAAGTGTATTCTATTGTAGTTAGAAAAATATAAATTTAATAAGAATTATAATTAAATAAGAATATTAATTGTGTATTATGGTGCAAAAAATCCACAATAATCAAAATCAGTTTCTAGAGATGACTACAATGTAGTTGAAAAGCATAAATAATATAACCTTTTCTTCAGCACCTAAAGATCCATTTTATCTAAAGTTCACTTCAAGGTGTTCTCCATTTTGTTGTCCTTTTCAAGTTTATCATGAGATTAATATGATGTTTTTTGCTATATTCCGTTTCTTGATGTAAGATTTTATGGTTGTGATGAATGACTCCTCAAGTATTGACATCAAGTTATGGGGTTCGAGCTTCTCCGCTAAGCATGCAGCAGCATTAAGGAGAAAGGGCAAATAATGGTTGGCTCGGAATCAGGATAATGTGTCCGAGTGGGGTGACGTGTCTATCCACGGACTATTATAATTCAGTGAACTAGCACTATAAAAATCCAGCTAAGCGTGTTGATCTAGTATAAAGTGTAACTCATTATTTCATTGAAAATTAACTTGTTCTCGTCATGATATAGCTAAAAAATTGCTGAGTTGGCATTAAAAAACAATCACTCGCTCACTCAAACTATGCAAAAATAGTGCAATGAGATGTTCACGAGGGCGTAGAACATTTCTGCAAAAAAAAAAAAAATTATATTTGTGTCTTATTCACAAACTTTAGAATATGAAATAAAGGTAAGAATAGGTATTCACCGAATGAGGTGGGGACATTTCATAGAAGACTTTCAGTCGACTACGTACATCAAACTTTACTCTCTCGATACTGATTCTCTTTTACTGCATAGTGAAATAGAAAAGTTTCAGTATTCAATTGAATGCTATGAACAGTACACTTCTGGGACAAATTCAACTTCAAGATTGAATTACATCAGCAGTATGGGCCACAAATTTGCAGTTTGTTTTTTTTACAGATTGTAATGCACAATTTTGTTTGCTAATTTTAACAAATTTTTGTGTGCATGGCTTTTATTTACAAACATTATCCCACTCAAAATCCTTTATTCCTTATACTCTTACATTGTTCTGTAGAAAATTGCTATTAAAAAATTTGCAGAAAAGAGAAAAAAAAAATTACGGAAACGTCCTGCTTCTTTGCAAAAAAGGAAAACAACTGCTCATGAAGTTTTATATTTAATACAATTAATACTTGCTTACCTCTTCATCAATATATTGGGCCATCATGATCGTATGATTCTTTATTACTTTTCAATCGTTTTTCTTTACAGTTTATTCATTAACTCTTTTCCACCACCACAGCGCAATAGTTTTTCCGGAACATAACGGTCTGCAAAGACAGAGTTCTGTACCTAGTAGATGTAGATGTATGGTAGTTGGATTTACAACTACGTGTACTCGATACAACATTATGTGATAAAGTTTGTCAGTGACTTGCGACAGGTCAATGGTTTTCTCCAGGTACTCTGGTTTCCTCCACCAATAAAACTGACCACCACGATATAACTAAAATATTGTTAAAAGTGGCGTTAAACACCATAAACCAACCTAAACCAATCATCAAGACTTTTATTTTTTTATCTGGTCAATATATAAACTAACCATTTCACCTCAAAAAAAAAAAAGAAATAACAAAAGAAGAAAAAAACAGAGGGAAAAAACCTGACATTGAAGACACTAACCATTAAATAATGATGAATTTATTATTTTCTAATTATCCAGTAAATGGTTATGGGTGAAATTTAAGTGTATTTCTGACTTGACTAACAATCATATTCTTCATTTTAGGGTAGAGAACAGATTAATTCTGATCAGAGACTCAAACAGCTGTTAGATGTAAGTTTATACACACATAAAGTGTGTTCTTCTTTTTAATTTATTTTCAATTAATTAAATCTACTTCTAATTATCCTGATGCAAAAGTTTCTATTTATATAAGGATACATGTAAATGATCAATTCATGAAGGAAAGAAAAATATTTAGTTATTAATTATTTATCGATTGTTGTAAGAGCAAAATCTTGGACCACTCTTTGATTTCTTTTACAAGAGATTATTCTTCTTGTTGCATTTATAAATATTTTAAAATTAGTTTAATGAAAATATGCAGCCTGGCGATGTACATGGTACCAAATTTGTTTAATAGTAGTGATTCAGCTAGGCACCGGTCTCAGGACATTTGTTTAATAGTAGTGATTCAGCTAGACACCGGTCTCAGGACATTTGTTTAATAGTAGTGATTCAGCTAGGCACCGGTCTCAGGACATTTGTTTAATAGTAGTGATTCAGCTAGACACCGGTCTCAGGACATTTGTTTAATAGTAGTGATTCAGCTAGGCACCGGTCTCAGGACATTTGTTTAATAGTAGTGATTCAGCTAGGCACCGGTCTCAGGACATTTGTTTAATAGTAGTGATTCAGCTAGGCACCGGTCTCAGGACATTTGTTTAATAGTAGTGATTCAGCTAGGCACCGGTCTCAGGACATTTGTTTAATAGTAGTGATTCAGCTAGGCACCGGTCTCAGGACATTTGTTTAATAGTAGTGATTCAGCTAGACACCGGTCTCAGGACATTTGTTTAATAGTAGTGATTCAGCTAGACACCGGTCTCAGGACATTTGTTTAATAGTAGTGATTCAGCTAGACACCGGTCTCAGGACATTTGTTTAATAGTAGTGATTCAGCCAGGCACCGGTCTCAGGACATTTGTTTAATAGTAGTGATTCAGCTAGGCACCGGTCTCAGGACATTTGTTTAATAGTAGTGATTCAGCTAGGCACCGGTCTCAGGACATTTGTTTAATAGTAGTGATTCAGCTAGGCACCGGTCTCAGGACATTTGTTTAATAGTAGTGATTCAGCTAGGCACCGGTCTCAGGACATTTGTTTAATAGTAGTGATTCAGCTAGGCACCGGTCTCAGGACATTTTTTTAATAGTAGTGATTCAGCTAGGCACCGGTCTCAGGACATTTGTTTAATAGTAGTGATTCAGCTAGGCACCGGTCTCAGGACATTTGTTTAATAGTAGTGATTCAGCTAGGCACCGGTCTCAGGACATTTGTTTAATAGTAGTGATTCAGCTAGGCACCGGTCTCAGGACATTTGTTTAATAGTAGTGATTCAGCTAGGCACCGGTCTCAGGACATTTGTTTAATAGTAGTGATTCAGCTAGGCACCGGTCTCAGGACATTTGTTTAATAGTAGTGATTCAGCTAGGCACCGGTCTCAGGACATTTGTTTAATAGTAGTGATTCAGCTAGGCACCGGTCTCAGGACATTTGTTTAATAGTAGTGATTCAGCTAGGCACATGTCTCAGGACATTTGTTTAATAGTAGTGATTCAGCTAGGCACCGGTCTCAGGACATTGTTTAATAGTAGTGATTCAGCTAGGCACCGGTCTCAGGACATTTGTTTAATAGTAGTGATTCAGCTAGACACCGGTCTCATGACATTTGTTTAATAGTAGTGATTCAGCTAGACACCGGTCTCATGACATTTGTTTAATAGTAGTGATTCAGCTAGACACCGGTCTCAGGACATTTGTTTAATAGTAGTGATTCAGCTAGACACCGGTCTCAGGACATTGTTTAATAGTAGTGATTCAGCTAGACACCGGTCTCAGGACATTGTTTAATAGTAGTGATTCAGCTAGGCACCGGTCTCAGGACATTGTTTAATAGTAGTGATTCAGCTAGGCACCGGTCTCAGGACATTGTTTAATAGTAGTGATTCAGCTAGGCACCGGTCTCAGGACATTTGTTTAATAGTAGTGATTCAGCTAGGCACCGGTCTCAGGACATTTGCACACTTTTTAAAATTTAGTTTATTTATCAAAGAATGTCCTGAAGAAATTTGGATAAAACTGACAATTTCAAAGTCTAGCCGAGACACTGAATAGTATACCATATTCAGGTCATTCTGTTTCCTGGTTTTCAAATTTTGGAGTTGCAGCTGTAATTTAAATTGTCAATGCTATTTATAGTTGAAAAGATCTTATATACATTGTAAGATATAAAATATATAATATCTTATGTTGTAGAGATTTGTAGAATGTACAACAGAACTCAATGATCTGTATGAGGACAAAGATGGGTTGGTATATGTATTTTAGAGTTGTCTGTTTTGTAACTTAAAGTGACAGTGTCTACGATTTTTCATAATTTCTAAGTTTGACAACAACTTGAAAATAAGATAGATAAATTAATAAAATGACCAAATAACCATCTCAGATAAACAGAAATTTGTTTAATTAGATGTAATTTAAACACATTACTTCTAATCGTCAGCTGACCAAACTCATGAATTATTCATGACCCATTGACCCAGATTTATCAAAACAAAGACATGCATGGTAATGTAAGCAGTTTATTTAACCTATCTTTAGACTAAAATGTATAATTCATACATGTTTAATGATAAATTAGTCATACTTACAGTTACCTAGTATAAGAACACAATTTATCAATCAGAACTCAAATTATTAGCCATTTTTGTAACAATTTTAGTTTGTGAACAACATACAAACGAAAATGTACGCTGTTTCAAACCGATTCCGCACGTGTGCAGTTCATCATACAGAGGCGAAGTTATCTTGATTGTCTTGAATTAGAGTAGCCCAGACACAAATTTTTTGTGACCATATTTATAAAGCCAACTCTTAATAAACTGAAATCTTGTGTAAACCAAACGTCAAATGTAGTGTTACTGTCGGAAATCTTTGTGAAATGAGCCTGTCTAATATGAACAACTGCCTATTCAGAATTGAGAAGTTGATCTTAAAGGTATTTGTTTGAGACAGGTAATACTGTAACTACAAAGAGATTATGTTATATTCTTGATTCCTAAATTAATATCAGTATCAGTAAATGTAATTTTATTTTCATCACTTTCCATCCAGCCTCCACTATGGTCTGTTATGGTCCACTGTAATTTTTTCACATTTCGATCTTCTTTTCTAAAAGCATTTAGTCCATTTGAACCAAATTTGGCAAGAATGTTCATTATGTGGTACGTGGTACTTTACAAAGTTTTAATTTTTTGGTGCTGATGCAAAAATTTAACATGGCTGTTAGGGCCAATAATATGTTCTGATTGGCTAAATAGTAAATACAAATGAATGTTCAATGGATGGTCCCTTTCGAAGTTGTCATTTTTTATATGGATCGGAAATGATGGTAGCCACTGCATGATTGAAAATTACCATGAAACTTATCACAACACAACCTCCTTGGGACCAGCTTTAGTGTTCACAATAGACAGGTATTCGGTTTATACAGGTTAATTTACCCAAGATTTCCTGCATTGGGAATTTATTTATGGATCGTTTTATATAGTATTCTGTTTTATTCAGGGTTTGATTTAGACAGGTCTCACTGTATTAAAATTGAATAAGAGAGGAAGGCCTTCAACATCTTGGTTAAGCTACTGATGACTGTGGCTTTCAGAAGTGACTATGGGAAAAAAAATTAATAATCATGAAACCATCATATACATTATTTTTAAATTGTTTTCTTTGGATTTTTGTTCTCCATTTTGACGGATTTGGACAAGCATTTACATTATAAAATATATTTGGTACAAGTGTTTTATTGTTATTGTATTTCTTATAAGGATGAGGAAAGAAGAAGTGCAGTCTTTATCAGGGCCAAATGAATTTACAGAGTTTTATTCAAGACTAAAACAGTTGAGAGATTTCCACAAAAGGCACCCAAATGAAGTAAGTTACCATTCCTAAATTTATGCTTGAAGCAAAATATGCTAATGTGAAATGCATTGAGTGAAAAGAATGTCCCAGAAATTAAAGGCATTGTTTAACTGGCCATGTCTGTAGCACAAACCTTTGGAAAATGTACCAAATATTTAAAGACGAAAGATATCCTTAGATAGAATGATATTGCTTTGATGTTCTTAAAATCAGAATTTATGTTGTAATGTATAGCATGCTTGTTTTGAACCCCAGCAAAGACAGGTTGGTTTGAATCAGGATAATGTGTCGGAGTGGAGCGACATGTCTACCAGCACACTGTTGTGTCAGTGAGTTAGTGCTATAAGAATCCCACTAAGTGTGTTGGTCTAGTACAGCACAGACATCATTATTTTACTGAAAGTAACTTGTTCTTGCCATGATATTGCTGAACAATTGCTCAATTGTCATTAAGAAACAGTCCTTCACTATTCTGTTGTTCTTATTCTAATTTTTTTCAGTTTAATTCTAAATTAAATGAAATAATTATTTTTACATATTTCACTTTTTATTTTACAGATTAGTGTGCCAATGTCAGTTGAATTTGATGAAATAGCAAAACAAAGAGAAAATCCTTCAGAGGAAGCACAGAGTATGTACATTTCATCCTGGAAATTAACTTGAAATATGATAAGTTGAAATTTCTAGAAAATGACCATCAAAATTACCTTTAAAAAATGTATAGATTATTGATTTTTTTGTATCTGTTTCCAGTGAATATAATTCTTTTTGGCCATGTTGTATGGCAGTTGGATTTACATCTACCTATGTAATCAGGGCCTACATTCAATATACCCTTATTTAAAGAAGTTTGTCAGTGTCTATCATAACGAAAGCTACTGACTTTACCTCTTGTCCATGATAAGATGTACTCAATATACAGTCAAGCCTGTCTTATGTGGCCCTCTAAGAGGGTGACAATAGTGGTCACTAAATACAGGTTTACTTAATATGAAATGGACTGAGAAGGGAAATTAAAATAAATGTCACACAATATAAGTTATTGCTCAATAGAAGTGGTCATTAAAGCAGGTTTTCCTGTGCTCTTATTTTGAGAATGTTTATCAAGGTGCAGCATAGCAAAGAATAATGGCTTCACCTCTTGCCCATGACAAGGTATACTTAATATACCCTTATTTGAGAAAATTTGTTATATCTGACAAAAGGTCAGTGTATATCACTAGATACTACCATTATTTTAGAACATTTGTCATAACTTACAGAAGGCCAATGAATTTCACCAGGTACTCCAGTAAAACTCCAAAATATATACTGGTAGCTGAAATATGAAATATTTTTGAAAGTGGGATTAAGTGATCATAATTCTTGTCGTTATCTCCCTTGAATAATGGGTATTCCTCTACTCAAGAATTTAATGCCAACGAGAATACAAGATGATAAATTATAATTACACCTTATAGTAACATTCTTATTTCTAAGATGGTTCAGACAGATGAGTTATTACATTAAGAATTTAAAATTTAAATATTTGTTTGTTCATTTATATAATATTTCTAATTATAATTCTCATATATTTATATAGATATGGTAGAATTTTCAGATGAAGAAGGCTATGGAAAATACCTTGATCTCCACGAGTGTTATGAAAAATTTATTAACCTTAAAGGAATCGAGGTTAGAAATAATAAGTTTTATATATACAAATGTACAATGTATTTATACTAGAAAATAGGGCCCGGGTGGCTCAATGAGTTAGGTAGTTCGATTACCTAACTACTCATACAAGCCTATCACCAATACGGCGTGGGTTCACGGCTTTGTAAATTACAAAAAAGGGTGCACTCAGCTCGCAGCCGCAAGTGATAAAGTTTGTCAGTTGCTTGCCCATGGTCGGTAGTTCTCTTCGGGTACTCCGGCTTCTTCCACCACTAAAACTGGTCGCTGTGATATAGCTGAAATATTGCTGAAAGTGGCGTTAAGCACAATAAATCAAATCAAATTATACTAGAATAGAATGTCATAAAAGGATGTTTTTATGTGATAAAGTTTGTCAGTGACTTGCGGCAGGTCGATGGTTTTCTTTTGTTTCTCTGTCGTTTCCTCTACCAATAAAACTGGCCTCTATGATATAACTGAAATATTGTTGAAAGTGCCATTAAAAACCATAATCCTTAACCCTATAAAAGGATGTCAGTTATATTTGTATACTGGTAATATGCTTTTATTATAAAGAATAGACCATTTAAATTTTAAGGAAGGTTGGGTTTTTTTCATATGAAACAAAAATCATTCAGACATGAAAATCCTATAATTTTTCTTCAAATTTTACCACAATTTCTTGTAGAGGTTCAGATAATATATATTTTGTATCTTTCAGGTCAAGATACTTTTTTCTATAAAAATTTGGCAACAGAAATTTTTTTGCTTTATCGTGGCAAGGATAAATGATATTGCATTTAGTATGTATTTCATGTTTTCCTAACAGTTTGTTAGTACTAGACAAGTATGCTGAACTAAGTAGATATGTCCCAAACCAGGAACTCGTTTTTCTGATCATGATTCCCTGTTATATCACTCATCTTAATGCTGCATTCTTAAACATGGTTTCTATCCTTGGTCAGGTCAAGCCAAAGACTATGAAGTTGGTGATACCTGTTTTTCCGCTAAGCCGCAGCATTAAGTATCGAGAGCAAAGGCTGGTTTGCTTGGAATCAGAATAATGTGTCTGATTGGAGCAACATGTCTGTCTACCCACAGACTGTTGGTTCAGTGAGCTAGCACTATAAAAATAAGCTAAGCAAGTTGGTCTAGTACTAAGAAGACATCATCATTTCATTGTATGTCACTTGTCCTTGCCATTAATTAACCATTAAGTTTTATCTGTTCTTTAAGACCAAAATAAATAATCTTTTTAGAGAAAACATGAATATGTTGCTGACATTGCTTAAAAGTTAGCATTGACATGAGGGGCCATTGTGGTTATGATGGTATGGTATCTGTAGTTGGATTTACAACTATCTATGCAATCAGTTCCTATTTTCTCTAACGTTATGAGTTTGAATCCCAGTAAGGCGAGGTGTACTCAGTACAACTTTATGTGATAAAGTTTGTCAGTGACTTGCAGCCAATCGATGGTTTTCTCCGGGTACTCCTGTTTCCTCCTCCAATAAAACTGACCTCCATGATATAACTGAAATATTGTTGAAAGTGGCATTAAACACCATAACCCTAAGCCTAACCCCTGGCATTGACATGCTGTGTTACACAGAAATATGACATATTGATACTATAAAATCTTTGGTAGGCTGTCGTAATAATACATGTAGATTGTATATAGACTGTTATTCTACAATAAAAAAAATGAAATGTAATTTGATATTTCAATAGAACCGAAAATTGTAGCCATCAATTTTTTTTTTAATTTCAGAAAATAGATTATTTGATGTTCCTTTCTACCTTTGACCAGCTGTTTGATGTGCAAAAGGATAAGAAGAATGCAGCATATAAAGAGTAAGTTATAACAGAACAATGCAGTAATTCATGAAGACGCTTTACTGCATGAGTGAATTGCTGTCGTTTGGTGAGGAGTGATTTATTTTCGATATTCGTAATGCAAGAGTAGCTATACTATTTATGACATAGCTATTACACTTTTGTTTGCAGTAATAAGATGTTTTAAAAAATGATAACTTGTTTTTCATTGTCGGAAGTTCAACGATTTTGATGACATTGGTATCTTAATGTCACAATGAAATAATTGTTTTTATTTTACTGGGTGAAATACTGGTTTTTATTTCACTTGAAATCTCATTATATCATGGGCATCTATGTCATGATACAATTTACAACATCAAACAATTAAAAATCTTGTTGAAGGCAGTCAGTATTTTGTAGTAAAAGAAGGGGAAAACAATTTCTACATTATAAATGCAATATATTAGAGGACTTCGGACAAGGTAAAAATAAATCCTAGCAAAAATCATTTTTAGCTCACCTTGCCAAAGGCAATGTGAGCTTTTTGCCATAACTTGGCATCTGTCATCTGTCGTCCGTTAACTTTTCACATTTTAATCTTCTCCTCTGAAACCCCTCAGCCAAATGAACTGAAACTTGGTAGGAAGCATCTATAGAAGGTCCTCTCTAAAGATTGCACATTTTGTCCCGATCCATTAACAAACATGGCCGCCACAGGCAATTCCTGTTTCTGATTGGCCGATTTTTTAGCTCACCTGGCCATAGGCCATGTGAGCTTTTGTCATGGGTAAGCGTCCGTCCGTCCGTTAGCTTTTCACATTTAAATCTTCTTCTCTGAAACCGCTGAACAGAAATCAGCCAAACTTGCCAGAAATGTTCACTGGATGGTCCTCTACCAGATTTGTGTTTTTGGTGCTGATTTGAAATCCAGCATGGCTGCCAGGGTCCATAATGTGTTCTCATTGGCTGAAATTTTAAAAATCTTCTTGTCAGAAACCACTAAGTCAATTGAATTGTGACTTTGCAGGAATGATCATTGGGTGGTCCTGTACTAAAATTGTGAATCGTTTGCCGATCGGAAATTCAAGATGGCCACCATGACTCGACTTAGTTTAACATTGGACCCTATGGGAATTTCACATTTTCATCTTTTTTTCTGAAACCACAAAACAGATTTGAACCAAACTTGGCAGAAATGTTCATTGGATGGTCATATACAAGATTTTTGTTTTTGGCGCTGATCGGAAATCCAACATGGCTGCCAGGGCCCATAATGTGTTCTGATTGGTCGAAATTTAAAAAATCTTCTTATTAGAAACCACTAAGCCAATTGAATTGTGACTTTGCAGGAATGATCATTGGGTGGTCCTGTACTAAACTTGTGAATCGTTTGCCGATCGGAAATTCAAGATGGCCGCCATGACTCGACTTAGTTTAACATTGGACCCTATGGGAATTTCACATTTTCATCTTTTTTTCTTAAACCACAAAACAGATTTGAATCAAACTTGGCAGAAATGTTCATTGGATGGTCATATACAAGATTTTTGTTTTTGGTGCTGATCGGAAATCCAATATGGCTGCCAGGGCCCATAATGTGTTCTGATTGGTTGAAATTTTAAAAATCTTCTTGTTAGAAACCACTAAGCCAATTGAATTGTGACTTTGCAGGAATGATCATTGGGTGGTCCTGTACTAAACTTGTGAATCGTTTGCCGATCGGAAATTCAAGATGGCCGCCATGACTCGACTTAGTTTAACATTGGACCCTATGGGAATTTCACATTTTCATCTTTTTTTCTGAAACCACAAAACAGATTTGAATCAAACTTGGCAGAAATGTTCATTGGATGGTCATATACAAGATTTTTGTTTTTGGCGCTGATCGGAAATCCAACATGGCTGCCAGGGCCCATAATGTGTTCTGATTGGTCGAAATTTAAAAAATCTTCTTGTTAGAAACCACTAAGCCAATTGAATTGTGACTTTGCAGGAATGATCATTGGGTGGTCCTGTACTAAACTTGTGAATCGTTTGCCAATCGGAAATTCAAGATGGACCCTATGGGAATTTCACATTTTCATCTTTTTTTCTGAAACCACAAAACAGATTTGAACCAAACTTGGCAGAAATGTTCATTGGATGGTCATATACAAGATTTGTGTTTTTGGTGCTGATCGGAAATCCAACATGGCTGCCAGGGCCTATAATGTGTTCTGATTGGTCGAAATTTTAAAAATCTTCTTGTTAGAAACCACTAAGCCAATTGAATTGTGGCTTTGCAGGAATGATCATTGGGTGGTCCTGTACTAAACTTGTGAATCATTTACTGATCGGAAATTCAAGATGGCCACCATGACTCGACTTAATTTTAACATAGGACCCTATGGAAAAAATGTTTAAAAGTCTTCTCCTCTGAAACCAGTAAGTCAGTTTAAAGCAAACATGGGATGAATGGTCCTTAGGTGGTCAACTTTCAAAATTATTACCTGTGACCCCGACCTCCATCCAAGATGGCAACCATCAGCAAACATAGTTTTAACATAGGACCCTATGGGAAATATATTTAAAAATCTTCTTCTCTGAAACCAGTAAGCCAATTTAAAGCAAACATGGCATGGATGGTCCTTAAGTGGTCAATTTTCAAAATTGTGTCCAGTGACCCTGACCTCCATCCAAGATGGCCACCTTCAGCAGACATACTGTAGTTTTAACATAGGACCTTATGGGAAAAAATGTTTTAAAATCTTCTCCTCTGAAACTAGTAAGCCAATATAGCAAACATGTCATCAATGGTCCTTAGGTGGTCAACTTCCAAAATTGTGTTCAGTGATCCCGATCTCGGTTCAAAATGGCCGCCGTCAGCAGACATAGTTTTAACATAGGACCCTATGGGAAAATTGTTTAAAAGTCTTCTCTTCTGAAACCAGTCAGCCAATTTAAAGCAAACATGGCATGGATGGTCCTTGGGTAGTATACTTTCAAAATTGTGTCCGTTGACCACGACCTCCATCCATGATGGCTGCCATGAGCAGACATAGTTTTAACATAGAACCCTATGGCAGTATGGGATTTGAATAGTAACTTAGATGTATTCAGCATGCAGACATTCTTAAGAGGACATATTTATGTCAGGTGAGCGATACAGGCTCACCTGAGCCTCTAGTTTTAAATCTTCTCCTCTGAAACCGTTTGGCCAAATGAAGCGAAATCTGGTAGGAAGAATCTATGGAAGGTCCTCTATAAAGATTGCTCATTTTGTCCTGATCGGTTAACAAACATGGCCACCACAGGCAATTCTTGTTTCTGATTGGTTGATTTCTAAAAAATCTTCTCCTCTGTTAAAAGAAAGATAACTCTTGCCTAAGCTGTTAAAAGAAAGAACACTCTTGCCATTATCTCCCTTAGAAATTAATGAATGCTGATATAGTGTAAAATGTTTATTCTATATTACAAGTAGGTATTCACATTTTAATATTCTTTTTAGCAAACCTTGCCAAAGGCAATATGAGCTTTTGCCATCACTTGGTGTCCGTCGTCTGTCATCCATTTACGTTTCACATTTTAATCTTCTCCTCTGAAAACCCTCAGCCAAATGAACTGAAACTTGGTAGGAAGCATCTATGGAAGGTCCTCTCTATAGAGTGCACATTTTGTTATGATCCATTACCAAGCATGGCCACCACAGGCAATTCTTGTTTCTGATTGGCCGATTTTTAAAAATCTTCTCATCTGAAACCGCTTGGCCAAATGAACCGAAACTTGGTAGGAAGCATCTATGGAATGTCCTCTATGAAGATTGCTCATTTCATCCCTATCGGTTAACAAACATGGCTACCACTGAAACGTGGTAGGAATCATCTATGGAATGTCCGCTATGAAGATTACTCATTTCGTCCCGATCGGTTAACAAACATGGCTACCACCGAAACTTGGTAGGAAGCATCTATGGAATGTCCTCTATGAAGATTTCTCATTTCGTCCCGATCGGTTAACAAACATGGCTACCACCGAAACTTGGTAGGAAGCATCTATGGAATGTCCTCTATGAAGATTGCTCATTTCGTCCCGATCGGTTAACAAACATGGCCACCAGATTCAATTCTTGTTTCTGATTGGTCGATTTCTAAAAAACCTTTGAAACTGCTTAGCCATATGAACCGAAACTTGGTAGGAAGCATCTACATGTATGGAAGGTTCTGTATTAAGTTTCCTCAAAGCAGAATGAAAGGTGAGCGACACAGACTCAGCCCACTGAGCCTCTAGTTTATATTACAATAATAAAACTCTTTAAAAGATTTGTTTATTTGAGTTTGATCTTTTTGTTTTACTCTAGGTACTTATTGAGTTTGTTGGAGTACTTAGAAGATTATACACACAGAGTAAAACCACTCCAAGATATCACTGATGTAAGTGCATACTCAAGTATTTAAAAATCATTTTATGGCTAACATACTCTATCATATAGGATACAGTACTTTGATAACCGAAGTGGCCTGTATTTAACATTAGAGGCTAGTTTTTGTTTGGAAGAATATCCAAGTGAAAGGGTCCAAGGTACTTGCATTGAGGACTCTTTCTTTGGGTGCAAATCAGAAAAAACTTACCTCTTATGTTTAATCGTATGCCACTTCTTTTGTTATCAAAGTACTGTATCTGACTTGTACAACAAAAAATGGATGAAATTGGGTTTTAATAAATTTTGATAACATTCATTGTGATTTTATTCATAAAAGGGGACTAGTATGTTGATATTATTCAATTTAAAGGTGACTAAACAGGGTAACAATAATATCTTATATGATATAAATGAAACTTCAGAGGCAATAGTATGTTGATATTATTCAATTTAAAGGTGACTAAACAGGGTAACAATAATATCTTATATGACATAGATGAAACTTCAGAGGCAAATCTAGAGTTACGAAAATTAGCTTAGATCACCCTTTTTAAATCCTTCTGAATTAGTGAATCAGCAATTGAATTTTCACTTCAATTTATATGAGGCAACATTGTCTGACCTATTTGTTGACCTTTATATATAGACGATGTATGACTTGGCTTAATATTTGTGAATAGAATCACTCGTGCAGAAAGTAGTGACTTAGTAAAATTAGATGCCACTTTTACCATTGCTCTGTAGATGGTATTTTTGTACAGGATTGACTAACATCTCTCGCATTTTAACATCAGTTTTAGGATAGCATACTCTATCATATATTCTTTCAAAATAACCAAACTTTCAGAATCCCTTACTTACCCTTAATATACGTATGGAACCTCACCTAGAAGGGGTACTTAATAAATTCTTGATTTTCAAGATAAACTCACCAGTGCATGTTTTTATTTACAGGAGATGGAGAACGTAAAACAAGATTTTGATCTCCAGTGGGTTGAAGGTTCATTCCCAGGATGGCCAGTAAGTTTGTTCGTTAACATTTTTATCTGATTAGTCTTGTTATTCAATTGATTCATATATATAACAGGGATACAGGTCGTCATGGTAACAATCATATGGTAATTGTTGGATTTACGGCTGCACAAATGTATCCAATCCGTTTTGATTTAACTTTATGTGCTACAGTTTGTCTGTGACTTGAAGAATTACCGGCTTTTTCTTCACCAGCAAAACCGATTAAAGCTGAAATACATGTATTGTTTAAAGTGGTGTTAAACACCAATATCCCTTCAACTGCAGTGCATGATTTAATGTTTCAATTTTAAGGTGTTTATTTATGTCTGTCTTTATGCATAAATACTTATTCAATACACAATGGAACTTGTTGTGCCTAAGTTGAATAGACAGATAATTTTACTTCAGGATAAAATAAGTTGAAAGCTACTGTGAAAAGATTCAAAATTTGCTTCACCTTATCCAATTAATAATTTACCTGAATTAGAAATAAAGACTGTGAACTGTCATTTATTGTGTTTTATACTCACATTTTGGTTCAGAAAATATCCATGTTCTATTCAACAGTTAACTTGGGTTGCCGTCACTCAGAAAAGCAAATAATTTAATCATCAAATTGTGACGTTATCTTTATCAAAATTCATGTTCCATTCCACAGTTAATTTAGAAGTTGATGTCTTCACTCATAAAAGCAAACTTTTTTATCAAAAATAATTGTTAAAATTGTTCGTTTATTTACTTGCAAACTTAAAGAGTGAAGTGCTGATTCATGTTTAATATGATCTAATTATTATTTCAGAAAGAGGCTACAGGTGCCCTGGCCCACACAGGAGCCCATCTGGATTTGTCTGCATTCTCCTCATGGGAGGTATGTATTTTAAAGTTAAAATTAATTAAGACAAATGTCAAGGAAATTCCTACATCTTATATAACAAGTGGTTGAGGCTTATACCTCTCATACAATACAAGCCATCTAAAATAAAAGAGGTGGAATCTTACACCTCTTATACAATGTGATATTATTTCCTGGAATATTCCTTAGTATAAAGATTTGATCATGTGTATTTGATGTAGAATACAATAGATGTATAAATCTTTTTCTCCTATTCTTTGCATGGTTAACCAGTTAAGTTTTCATAATATTTTATATTATCACCACGGTTGCTAAATTTCTGCTTGAAAATTCCTGCCAATTTCCTTTTGATGGTCATTAACGACAGAAACTAGCAACTTAAGAATGTTATTGACATTTCGGTCATAAGAGAAAAAGATTCTCCTCCAGCTGCCAGTAGATTACAATATTTTTCCACTCGAGATAGTTAAATGTTCAAATTTTAAAGATCCTGATACAGCTCGAGCTTTAATATTTGAAAATTTAACTATCTTTAGTGGAGGAATATCATAATCCACTGGTAACTGAAGGAGAATCTATATATATCCTTGTGATATTGTCATCGTAATCCACTGGTAACTGAAGGAGAATCTATATATATCCTTGTGATGTTGTCATCGTAATCCACTGGTAACTGAAGGAGAATCTATATATATCCTTGTGATATTGTCATCGTAATCCACTGGTAACTGAAGGAGAATTTATATATATCCTTGTGATATTGTCATCGTAATCCACTGGTAACTGAAGGAGAATCTATATATATCCTTGTGATATTGTCATCGTAATCCACTGGTAACTGAAGGAGAATCTATTTATATCCTTGTGATATTGTCATTGTAATCCACTGGTAACTGAAGGAGAATCTATTTATATCCTTGTGATATTGTCATCGTAATCCACTGGTAACTGAAGGAGAATCTATTTATATCCTTGTGATATTGTCATCGTAATCCACTGGTAACTGAAGGAGAATCTATATATATCCTTGTGATATTGTCATCGTAATCCACTGGTAACTGAAGGAGAATCTATTTATATCCTTGTGATATTGTCATCGTAATCCACTGGTAACTGAAGGAGAATCTATATATATCCTTGTGATATTGTCATTGTAATCCACTGGTAACTGAAGGAGAATCTATATATATCCTTGTGATATTGTCATCGTAATCCACTGGTAACTGAAGGAGAATCTATTTATATCCTTGTGATATTGTCATCGTAATCCACTGGTAACTGAAGGAGAATCTATATATATCCTTGTGATATTGTCATCGTAATCCACTGGTAACTGAAGGAGAATCTATTTATATCCTTGTGATATTGTCATCGTAATCCACTGGTAACTGAAGGAGAATCTATATATATCCTTGTGATATTGTCATTGTAATCCACTGGTAACTGAAGGAGAATCTATATATATCCTTGTGATATTGTCATCGTAATCCACTGGTAACTGAAGGAGAATCTATTTATATCCTTGTGATATTGTCATCCTTTGTCATCTATAATTATTGTGTTATAAAAATGTATGGGTTTATATTGCTGGTAACTTTTTTTTTGTAATTTGTTTATTTTTCCAAGAACGGATTTATACATACATGATTCTATAAACACAATGTTTCAATGCACAAAAGTTACAATGTAAAAACAAGTTGATCTTCATAACATACTGTTGTGTAATAACTTTTGAGATTCAAAGTTAGCAATGCATTTTAAGTTATACAAGGTAACATATATTTTAGTATAATAGATATATATTAATATTAACCACTCAATACCACCTCCAGATCTAACCATTTTCTTTTAGCATGTTCCTTTTGTACTGGGGACAGATATATCATTGATGCCTTTTCAATATTTATAGCATATTTTAGGAATTCAAGACCACCTTCTAAATCAGGGTCCCTACATTTGCATCTGCAGACATATATATAATATTTCAAAATAATTAAAACATTGTTGATTATGCCCTGGGCTGAACTGTGTTCAGTCAAGCCAAGAATTATGTCCTTTGCATTAAAGGGTAAGCTAAGACCACATATTTTCAGGAAATTGCCAATTGATAACCAAAAGTTCCAAACATAATTACATTCCCAAAAGATGTGTACCAGACTTTCTTTGGTTTCTGTACAAAATGTACATAGCTCAGTTTCTTTTAGCCCACATTTATATAGAAAGGAATTTGTAATTAAGATTCTGTGTACAAGTTTATATTGAAAGTCCTGTAATTTAGTATCTTTTGTAACAGAGAAAGGTATACAGTAAATAAAACTCCAATTATAATCTTCAATAACAACCCCCTTATGAACTTCCTTTTCCAACTTACTCTGAATGTTTAAAGGAAGCATTTTTACATTTAACATGTATTGTTTTGAAAAGTATTTGCATGGCTTAGGGTCCCTTTTCAGTCTATCAACAATGTCATTTTCAATTAATTTTCATTTTCCTATCCCTCTTATCAGAAGTTTCCATCTATGTGGAATGGCACTTAGAATACTGAAATATTCTATAAAATTTAATCTAATATTATAGTGATTCTTAAATTCCTCATATGTAAAAAGCATTTTATTTTCTGATATTAAATCATTTACAAAAAAGACACCATTTTCACAACATATTTTGTTCATACACATATTACCACCTATTTTTATCAAGGGATTTAACCATATGGGCTGGCTCAAGACGTGTTGACCATCCACTAACTCCCCCTTTTCCTGTTTCAACTCTGATAAATTAAAAAAAAACATCTTTCCAAAACGGGTTAACTTTTTCTGCTATTTTTTCTAGACCCTCTTTACTCAAATATAATATATTACTTCCTCCCCATTTTTGTATAGAACCCAATAAAAGTACTTTCCATGGTGAATGATTGAAAGGGTCAAGTAATTTATGAAGCCATGACATTTTAAGTGCTTTGTAAAAGGATTGAATATTTGGCATTTTTAGTCCCCCTTCTTCATATTCATTGATAATAATGGATCTCTTGATCTTGTCCTTTTTACCATTCCATAAAAATTTATAAAATATTTTTTCAATATCATTCAAAATTGAATCTGGAGGGTTTGGTAAAACAGTAAGGCTTTGAACTAGAATAGGAAGAGCTAGAGTCTTAATAACAGTGACTTTACCAATGTATGTAAGATCTCTATAAGACCACAAGTTTAATATTTTTTTCACTGATTGAACTTTTTCTGTAACATTTTCCAGTGTTTTATCAGATTCCGACAAATTAAAACTAATACCCAATAACTTATATTTTCCAGAAAAGTTCCATGACAAATGTTTATCTGGAAGGAGCTGTTCATGGCAACTCTGCCTTGAGCCAAGCCATATTGCTTCGGTCTTGTCAAAATTAACTCTCAGTCCAGCACATTCTGAAAATTTATTAAAGATAAATAATGATTGATCAAATGATTTCGGGTTATCATCTAATATTAATGAGGAGTCATCAGCATATTGACTTAATAAATAATCAGAATCATTTATTTTTACCCATGTTATTTCTGGGTCATTTTTAATTGCAGCACTCAAGAGTTCTAAAACAAGAATAAATAAATAAGGTGACAGAGGCCTCCTTGTCGAACACCTTTTCCCAATGAGAAAAATTCAGAAACATGCCCATTGTTAGTAACTGCGCTACTTATATCACAATAAAAGGCTTTTATCCATTTTTGAAGAGATGGTCCAAAACCATAAAATTGCAATGTTTTTTCAATAAATGACCATTCCACTGTGTAACCATTGCTGGTAACTTGTCACAAATAAAAATGTTGGTTTTAAGAAATTATTTATCGAGAACTTTTCTACGAGGAACAACATCAACATTTTAACATAGATGTCTATGATTTTGAAATTGACCTCTGTTTTCAAACAGAATCCAAGAAATTTATTAAGGCAATATTACCAAAAAATTGATATTTTTAGTGTAAAATATGTCTTTTATGATCAGGGCTATTCCAGAAATAAATGTATAGGGGGGTCGGATGGCAGTGCAATTAAAATTTGATGCCCGGTGGGGGTCAAGTCAGTTTAAAAATTATCCATGGTAGGTCATGAATTAATTTCGATTTTATGCATTGTGGGTTTCTCGTATCCTGAAAATTTATAAGAACGTAAAATCAACGTGTCAATGGAATAAAACCTCGTGTAAATGAAAAAAAAATCGTGATTTTTGTGTCTTTTAATCGTTATCACGGCGGATTTCTACTAACCAGAAGTGTAGTTCTTCTAGAGTTATCTCCTGTTTCGCTCAATTAAATCACTTCTAGTGGCATGGCCAGAATGGAAAACAACATTAACAAATACTGTGTTCGACCTAATAAGCGCCCAGGGCGCTTAGAAAACAGAAAAAGATGGCGCTTATTAGGAATGTGAGAAATGGGGCTGTTAAGGGTGAAAATAGGAAAATACAGAAAAAGAAATGACTGTGCTCAAGAATTAAAATTTCTGTGTAAAAATTCTACCAGGAAAAATCAACTAAACCTATTTTGTTTTTTTAAAAACCTTCCCATGAACCAAACACATGTAGAAAGGGGGTGCCTAAAGGAATATTGGTAGGGGGCGCATATAGGGGCACGCGTGCTTATTAGGTCGAATACAGTATTTGAAAAGCAAAACATGTTCAATCAAAATGTTCTTCACATTTTTGGTTATCAATTCAATTTGATGCATGGTGGGTATAGTAATGATTTATATTTTGTGTAGGGTGGGGTTATGATTTTGAAAATTTGATGCATGGTGGGTAAAAAATAAAAGTGCCTTCCGACCACCCCCCATACATTTATTTCTGGAAAAGCCTTCAGGATAATGTCATATTAATATTTTTTTCACCCTTTTTTTTTTTGCAGGAGTTGGCATCTCTTGGTTTGGACAGACTTAAGAGTGCTTTAATGGCTCTAGGACTGAAATGTGGAGGGTAAAATTATAATAAACAACAAACATTTATATTTACACAGGAAATTAATATTTTGTGTAAATGTATTGTTTTACAAATGATGCCCCAAGTAATTTTTTATAGGTTTATGGTGTTTTAACGCCACTTTCAACAATTTTTCAGTTATTTCATGGCAGTCAGTTTGATTGGTGGAGGAAACCGGAGTACCCGGAGAAAACAACTGACCTGTCGCAAGTCACTGACAAACTTTATCACATATTGTTGTATCTAGTACACCTCGCCATGAATGGGGTTGGAACTCACAACTTACGTGGTGATAGGTACTGATTGCATAGGTAATTGTAAATTCAACTACCATACGATCACGGCCACGACTGCCCCCTTTTATTATTGGAGATTAGAATTGCTTTGTTAATTTGATGTGAACTTATATTGCCTCTTTGATATTTACATAATTAGGTATATTTTATGTGTTAGAATTAAGAGATAACTGTATTGTATTTGAAAATTTCACTGCATCAATTGGAGATTTGATGGTGGCAAATTGAGTTTACTGGCGACACGTTAGCGGAGCCAGTAAACGGATATTTGCGACCATGAAATCGACAATTGATGCCGTGAAATTTTCAAATACAATACAGTTATCTCCGTTCCAATGTAATCATGTGAAAAGATGTGTATTGCCACATTATTGACAAGATGACGTAAGCGGTAATCAGCTAAAATTATAAAAATATCTCATGCTATTTCAACCGTGGAATTGATACCATAAAAATTACAGCATTAAATCCACATTTGATGCCGTGAAATTTTCAAATACAATACAGTTATCTCCATTCTAATGTAATCATGTGTATTGCCACATTATTGACAAGATGACGTAAGTGGTAATTGGCTAAAATTATAAAAATATCTCATGATATTTCAACTGTGAAAATTACAGCATTGTCCAATCACAAACCAGGAATATTAAACAACTACATTAGAATTCATTTTTAATTATTACAGAACTCTAGAAGAAAGAGCTATGAGGTTGTTTAGTAGTAAGGGGAAGAAACTAGAAGATTTAGATCCTGCTATGTTTACTAAGTCTAAGCCTGGTAGAGCTGGAAAAAGCAGGTATATTGATAGATTAAACACATTTGTTGTACCATAGTATAAATGGGTACAGTGGACCTCTAAAAAATCGTCAGGGCAAAATAAAAAAATGTTCTCAAAATAATCGAATTAAATTTAGATTGATTTGATTTATTGTGTTTAATGCCACTTCCAGTAATATTTCAGCTATATCATGGTGACCAGCTTTAGTGGTGGAAGAAGCCGGATAACCTGGAGAGAACCACCGACCATGGACAAGTAACTGGTAAACTTTATCACTTTCGGCTGCGTGTCGAGTGCACCTTTTTTTGGTAATTTACAAAAGACGGGCACGAACTCACACCGTATTGGTGATAGGCTTGTACGAATTGTTAGGTAATCCAACTACCGAACTCATTGAGCTACCTGGGCCCTAATTCAATTTAGAAAGTAAATACAAAATGTAATATTCAAATTGTGTTTGATATTAAGGAGCTTTTTAGATCCATTCTGGAATGAGATTGGCAATTTGTGAGTCAAGGGGTAAGAAGTAAATTCATGAAGTACGTCTCTCTAATATGACTGTATGATATAGCACTAAATTACAAAGATCCTGTTTTATTTGAGCAGTCAAATTGCATTAATTAGATAATCTTTTGCTCTATAAGGTCACTGACCAAGATATAGCTTTTCTGGTACCTGATTCATGGAGAGCGACACTACAAAACAGTAACAGTAGAACCGTTGATGTGATGGACGACACCATTTGAAATGATTAGAACGACGCTTATTTTTGTTCTTTTTAGGTAATTTGACAATTGTTTTTGGAGTTTTTGACATTGCAGGATAAACACATTATACATACATGGTTGGTAAATGTATTTATTTGCACTCACTGCAAAACTGGCCTGAAAAGAAAGCATTTTTCTCCATTTTTTTTTACAAGTTCTGATTTAATTACTCTTTCAGAGATACTGAAAGACAGAAAGAAATTGCCAATTTAGAAGCTCAGGTGTACAGATTTGCTGAGATTTTATCTGAACAAAGAGCAGCCACGAGGGATAATGTGCAACGTAAACAAGCCAGGACTGGCGAGGAGAGAGAAGATTCTGATGATGAACATTTTGACGGAGACGATGATGATGACGATGATGATGATATTCCTTACAATCCTAAAAATCTGCCGTTGGGATGGGATGGAAAGGTAAAAATTATATATTCTTTTGCTTTATGAAAAGTATAACAGTGTAAAATTAAGCTTTACAGCGTCAATTCTTATCTCTTGAAAACAAAGCAAAAAACAAATGCGAGGACTGTCTGGGCTGTGATCGCATGGTAGTTGGATTTACAACTACCTATGCAATCAGTGCCTATCACCACTGATGTTATGAGTTCGAATATCGATCAGGGCGAGGTATACAACATTATGTGATAAAGTTTGTCAGTGACTTGCGACAGGTTGGTGGTTTTCTCCAGGTTCTCCGGTTTCCTCCGCCAATAAAACTGACTGCCACGATATAGGTGAAATATTGTTGAAAGTGACATTAAACACCATCAAACAGCAAAAACAAAAAACAAAAGTTGATGAAAAACTTGGACATTAATAAACATGAAATGTTCCTTTTCATTTGACAACAACACTCCAGTAATTGCATACCTTAATATTCACTTCATTGATTCTACTGACACTCAACTGCCAGATCACAATTTTTAACATTAAACATGAAATGCATCTTAAATTTCAGTACTTTTAATTTTAATACGAGATTTTGATATATTTTCTTTCATATGCACGTAAATCCACATTTCCTGTTAAACATAAATGTGTTCTGAATATTAAATAATTTATATTATTTGTAAAAATAATACACCTGTGTTGGGAATAGACATAGATTACCTACATTGTGACATTATTTAAAGTTCAGTTTATACAGGATTCCAGTTTATTCAAGGTTTGGTTTAGAAACATTTCACTGTATATTTTGGTAAAACCTGTTCACCTTAATTTTAAATCAATACTTCCATTTTTGCCAAATTATAAGTTGTTTTAACAAAAAATGTTTGTCTATGTTTATCATGAAATTTCAATATCGTGTACATATTTGCATGTGTCAAACAAATTAAAATTTGTTAAGATTATGAAAATAAAATTTAAACAGTGATGGTCAACAATTCCACCAATATCAACAAAACGAACAATCACCTCTAAACCTAAGGTTTATATTGAATTCAACCACATTGGTGGTTATAATGATTAGCGTGTTCGCCTCAAGTGTGGTAGATCGTGGGTTTGAGCCCAGATCGGGTCAAGCCAAAGATTATGAAATTGGTATTTATTGCTTCTCCGCTAAACACGCATCATTAAGGAGAGACAGGTTGGCTTAGAGTCAGGATAATGTGTTCGAGTGAAGCGACATGTCTACCCGCAGACTGTTGTTTCAGTGAGCTAGCACTGTAAAAATTCAACTTAGAGCGTTGGTCTAGTACAAAACAGACCTCATCATCATCTCATTGAAAATTAACTTGTTCTCACCATGATATAGCTGAAAAATTGCTCCGAGTTGCCGTTAAACAACAATCATCTCACTTTATATTTAATTCATGTGACATGAATTGACAAATCAGTTTGTAAATAATATATTTTAATGCGTTATTTTATTTTATTTTTAGCCTATTCCATATTGGTTGTACAAGTTACATGGACTCAACATCAGTTATACTTGTGAGATATGTGGTAACTTTACATACAAAGGACCTAAAGCCTTCCAAAGACATTTTGCAGTAAGTTATCTCCATGTATTGTGAATTCATTTTGATCGTTTAATACCAGTTTTCATGCTTTTTGCTCACATCATCAAACCAAGGGGTCGCCGTGGTCATGATCGTACGGTAGTTGGATTTACAACTACCTATACAATCAGTGCCTATCACCACTAAAAGGTTGTGAGTTCGAACCCCATTCATGGCGAGCTGTACGCAATATAACATTATGTGATAAAGTTTCTCAGTGACTTCCGACAGGTCGGTGGTTTTCTCCGGGTATTCCGGTTTCCTCCACCAATGAAACTGACCGCCACGATATAATTGAAATATTGTTGAAAGTGAGGTTAAGCACCATAAAACAATAAACCATCATCAAACCACGAAAGGCATGTGTAACAAGAGAAGTTATGAGTAAGTGTCAAGCCATGAATTCAAAGGTCAACAAATATCTCCCTATCTGTTGATCTGTGAAAATTGATACCAAAGAAAATAGATGTAACCACAGTAGATTGTGGGTTATTACTAGTATGGTTTCATGACACTGGAGGAAAAATATTTTGGATTGAGAACTTATTAAATGACAATGCAATGAAATCTTTTTCGATATTTACAATGTATTTTTAGCAGAGTTGTGACAAAGTCAGGTGTAAATTTGATGATGGACAGACAAGTGTCAACTTAGGTGTTCAATCATTATCTCAAATTGATAGATTGTGTGTTAGTGCCCCGATTGGATCAAACCAAAGACTATAAGGAATAAATTGGTGTTTGCTGCTTCTCTGCTAAGCACACAGCATTAAGGATTAAGAGCAAAGACTGGTTGGCACGAATTCAAGATAATGTGTCCCAGTGGAGTGCAGCCGAGGGTCCGGGTGGCTCAATGAGTTAGGTAGTTGGATTACATAACAACTCATACAAGCCTATCACCAATATGGCGTGGGTTCGAGCTCGGCTTTTTAAATTACAAAAAGGGTGCACTCGACTCGCAACTGCAAATGATAAAATTTACCAGTTGCTTGCCCATGGTCGGTGGTTCTCTCCGTGTACTCTGGCTTCTTCCACCACTAAAACTGGTCGCCATGATAGTTGAAATATTGCTGAAAGTGGTGTTAAACACCAAAAATCATCAAATCAATCATCAGTGAGCCAGCTAAGCATTTTGGTCTAGTATAAAGCAGACATCATCATCATCTCATCGAAATGTAACTTGTTCTTGCCATAACATGGTTGAAAAATAGCTCACTTGGTAATAAACAACAATCACTCACTGATGTTGACTTCTGTCTGATAAATTCCTTGGTAATAAACAATCACTCACTGATGTTGACTTCTGTCTGATAAACTCCATAACTGTGAGATACACTACACATGCATAGATTGGAATGTTGAAGGATTATGTGTTTATTTATTTACAGGAATGGAGACACGCCCACGGAATGAGGTGTTTACAGATACCTAATACAGCACATTTTGCCAATGTCACATTGATAGAAGATGCCCTCGCTTGTAAGTTATAATTACATACATGTACCAATTTGATGTAATTATTATTGTGTTTAATTTCAGTTTGATGAATCAGGTTAAACAAATAAAAATATATGTATATTGTAAATAGTAATCACATCTGGATAGTTTAAACGTTTTCATTCCAAATTGTTGATTCGCTGACTTTTGAGGGGCCATCGTGTACATATGGTAGTTGTATTTACAACTACCTGTGCAATCAGTGCCTATCACCACTAAGGTTGTGAGTTCAAACCCCACTCATGGCAAGGTGTACTCGATACATTATGTGATAAAGTTTGTCAGTGACTTATGGCAGGTTGGTTGTTTTCTCCAGGTACTCCGGTTTCCTCCACCAATAAAACTGGCCTCCACGATATAACTGAAATATTGTTGAAAGTGGCATTAAACACCATAAACGAAACCAACCTTTCATTCCAAATTGTTGATTCACTGACTTGGAAAAAGTATTCCTAAACCTATTCAGTTTAGTTTGATATATCTTATTTATGCAACTGACATGTACATACAAAAAAACAACAGCTAACAAATGTTGGTCAACAATTCCACCAATATAAACAAAACAAACAATCACCTCTCATCTCAAATCATTCAACATAAAAAAGACTACGACATATGACGTTGGAAATCCAGGTCCTGGTTTTGGGACAGGCACACAAATGTGGTGGGGTTAAACCAGTTAATGGGATCCCAACCCTCCCCAAAAACACAATACCGATATAAACAAATGTTAAAAAGCCTGCACAGATTCGCTTCCACTAAAACAAAAACCCATACTATCACAAATATGAATCATGGAGAGTATAATAGCAGGTAAAGAGGGGGTGGATTGTGGTGTTTAACACCACTTTCGACAATATTTCAGTCATATCATAGCAGGTCAATGTAATCTGTTTCATGTTCAGTTTTAAAGGTATTTTCTAACTTGGTGTGTTTTATTTTATAGATATATAGATAAAAACATATCAAATGTATTTCTGTTAAGTTATTCAGTAGGAACCCTGTGATCACCTTGTAGGATTTTCATTTATCCAGTTTTAGCCATTTTCAACTTTTTCATTTTAAAGACCGCCACGATTAAACTGAATTATTGTTGAAAGTGGCATTAAAAACACCATAATCCTTTTATTTTAGCAACTTTTTAATAAGGGTTATGACTTAATTTGAAGCAACAGCTATCAAGATTGTTTACATTCACCATTTATTTATTGTAGTATGGTCAAAGATAAAATCAACAAAAGAATCTGACAGGTGGAGACCAGAGACAGAGGTATGTTAAAACATCAAATATAAAATATGATCAGTTCAAATTCTATAGGAGATTGCTTTGTAGGATTGCAAAAATTCTACTATATTTCAAAACTGCAACGGTGGTGTAATGGTAAGCGTGCTCACCTCGAGTGTGGTAAATCATGGGGTCGAGCCTCAGTCGGGTCAAGCCAATGACTATGAAATTGGTATTTGGTGCTTCTCCACTAAGCATGCAACATTAAGAAGTATAAGCAAATACTGGTTGGCTTGGAATTGGGATAATGTGTTTGATAGGAGCAACATGTCTACATTGTACCTGTGAACTGTTGTTTCAGTGAGGCTAGCACTATAGAAATCCAGCTAAGTGTGTGGTCTAATACAAATCAGACATCATCTCATCGAAATGTAACTTGTTCTCGCCATGATATGTCTGAAAACTTGCTCACTTGGCGTTAACAAAAAATCACTTGCTCACTATTTTTCAAAGTGAATGAAAAGTAATGACTTATACCAGAAAAATGTAAAGTATTGACCTTTACAATAAATAGTAATTTGTAATTTTATGGAGAAATTATATCTAGTATTATTTTAAATGTTTTTCTAATTACAGGAAGAGTATGAAGATAGTTCTGGTAATGTGTTCAACAAGAAGACTTACGAGTTACTGAAACGACAAGGAGTGTTATAAAAGACTTTTATTTGAAGACATTTCTTGTAAAAATTAACTCATTTTACCATTGCAGTTTCATCTCAGATTTCATGAATAAAATAAAGGAGGAAAATATTGTTTTTTTTTTATGATATCCAGTGATAGCTTTTGTATCTAAAGCACATCAGTGGTGTAATGGTTAGTGTGCTTGCCTCGAGTGCGGTAGATCGTGGGTTAGAGTCCTGATCTGGTCAAACTAAAGACTATGAAATTGGTACTTGTAGCTTCTCCACTAAGCATGCAGCATTAAGGAGTAAGAGCAAAGACTGATTGGCTCGGACTCAAGTAGGGCAACATGTCTATACACGGATTGCTGTTTCAGTGAGCTAGCACTGTAAAAATCCAACTAAGCATGTTGGTAAAGTACAAAGTGGACCTCATCATCATTTCATTGAAAATTAATTTGTTCTCGTCATGACATAGATGAAAAATTGCTGAGTTGGTGATAAACAACAATCAGTCACTCACTCACTCCTTTGTATTAATTATATGTAATTCAGATAATCTGATTGGCCATAGATATAAATTTAAAAAATATCTGGAAAACATATTCAGGTACATGTTGTTTTGAGGTTTGCAAATATACAAACAAGAACTGCCTATGGTGGCCATTTTCATTGTAAGATCGGCACAAAATATAAAAATTTGTTCAGGATCTCCCACACATCATTCCTACAAAGTAACAATTCATTGTGTTTCCTAGTTTCAGAGATGACTTTTGAAAATTTCAGCCAATCAAAAACAAGAATTGCCCAGGGCGATCATGCTTTTTGTCCAATCGGGATGAAATGAGGAAATCTTTTAGATGACCTTCCATAGATGCTTCCTGTACAATTTTACTTTATTTGGCCATGTGATTTCAGATGAGAATTTTTTTTTTAAATCTACCAACCAGAAACAAAAATTACCTATGGCAGTCATGTTTGTTAATGGATTAGGACAAAAGCATTCTTTATAGTGGACTTTCCATAGATACTTCCTACCAAATTTCCATTCATTTAGCTAAGCGGTTTCAGAGCAGAAGTTTTTTAGAAACAAGATTTGCCTATGGTGACCATGTTTGTAAATGGATCGGGATGAAATGAGTAATCTTTATAGAGGAACTTCCAAAGATGTTTCCTATCATGCTTCTGTTCATTTGGTCAAGTGGTTTCAGAAGAGAAGATTCAAATGTGAAATGTTAACATACTGACGAGGAGTGATAAATGCTCCCATTGCCTTTGAAATTCATTTCCCTTCTTTTTTTTATTCTTTCTGTCTAAAATACACTTGTAGAGGACAAAAGTAGTCAGACTGGTTCAATTTTCCCTATATATTTCATGTAAAACTGAAATTTTTTACAACAAAAAAAACTTGAAGTTCATTCATGCCCTATTTTGATAAAAAAAAATCAACACAAACAGAAAAATATGCTGTTAAATAATATTTATTATGAAATGATAAATGTCCAATATAATATAAAAACCCGGATAGCTACCGACATTGTTCAACTTTATATCATTTATTATTAATCAAGTGTTCAACAAACATTTGCGAAAGTTCTTTGCAGAGCATTGCTTTATAATTGAAGTCAATGGTTTTCCATGCACATGAGTGAGAGTCAGTTCAAACTTACTGCTCCATTGTGCTTTCAGTCTTGAAAGTGACTGTTCTCCTGCATATGCACATTTGGTCACCATCATGCACATGAACACTCCGAGTGCTATTTCAACATTGGGGAACACATATTTCAAGTTGTCCGAAATTATTTTTCTGTACACATGCTAAATATGTATTTTTCCAATAACAAATATTTATAGTTTAGGATAGTATAGTATGTATTCATGTATTGACAGCAGGTCACAACATACATATATAGATTAGCATGGGGCCTCTATCCTCGTAAGGCATCCGGGCAACTTCCCAGTGTGCCCATGCGTTAAGACGGCACTGGTAATATACGCAGTCAAATAGACATGACAGACAAAATGGCTTCATCAGTACAAAATCACTTAATGACCAATAGTAAAACTATTGACAAAGATATTACATTGAACTAAAAATGAAACCATTAAATTTGGTCTTGTTCTTTCTGAGTTCGTCTCCATGCATGGTGTATTTTGTTTCTTGGTTTAGTCCTTACAGGATGTATCTGCTTGAAATTAAGCTTCAATGTTGATACTTAGATTTCTATTTTTTCAATGTACATGTATCTGTCATTTTAGTGATTGTTTCCATTAACAATGTCCATATAATGCATCCAATTGTGTTCTGATTGAAGTAGTTTTGGTCGGTTGTCTATAATATAACAAATAGCTCATGGTACTTTGGGTCAAATGGCAGTTTATGGACCAGTCCGTCATCCCCAAAATATTATATGGACCGAAGCTACGAAAACTTCGGTCCATGAACTATTTGCATAATATTCGGCAATAGATTTTTTACATTGGGATAGGAAAATCTTTGTTTGATCTGCGGTTGCACATTATTAATCGCTTTATGCCCTTTCCTATCCTTTTGAAGTTCTGCTTCTTTGTTGTTTTTGGTATGCTAGGATCATCCTGCAAAAACAAACAGTATTCCCTTTGAAAATATATAATATATTATTATAATGTACTTCATGTAAGTTTATATACAGAATCCTTGGTGTGCCATACACAGCAGCAAGTTAGTTAATGATACATGCATTTTTATTTTATTCCTCTGTTTCTTTGGGCGACTATCATTAGGGTCAAGTAAAAAGGGGTAACCTTGTTTAGTTAATTACCAACCACAGCTCACAAAAATAATAATGTGTTGTGGTGGGTTTTTTTGTGATAACAGATTACGAATCCAAGATACATGTTAGTCATTACCACAGGCTTATTTATTTTTTTATCATAGGACCATATGGGAAAATGAATAACAACTTTTTTTTCTGAAATTTCAACGTTAATTTCATTGAGTGTTGGCTGGAATGTGTATTACAAGTGGAAATTTTGAGTCAATCGGAAATTCAAGATGGCCTGCAACAATTTTTTTTTGTGGTTATCAGAAATTAAAAGTAAGGCTTAAACGTATATATATATATATATATATATATACAGTCAAATAATAATTAGATCCATCCAGTTGCTAATTTTGTTTTGTTTGGCTTGGTCTCTGTGTCGGACTGGCGGCCAAGCGTTAAAAAACAAACAAACAAAAAAATGCTGAGATTCAAGATTCTTTATTTCTCAAAAAACCATAGATTAAACAGTAGTGGTACAGAGAATTTGCCAATTTAACATAAATAGATAATAAATACACATGACAAGACAAGATGGTCTACAAAATTAAATAATAATAACACAAATGAAATAACATTATTTCATTTGGATGACAGAGATATGTAGCTAACCAGGAGGACAAGCATGATATTGTAGGACACGAATGAATTTGCACAGCTTCGTTAGTTTTGTTTTATTTTTAATTTGGAATAATTGACCAAATTTTAAAGTATTGATTCCGCGTGAAAAATATTGACTCAGGTATAATTTTCTTTCGTTTGCTAAAGATTTACATTGAAGAATGTAGTGAAATTCATCACCTATCTCTGCATCCGTGCATATATTACACAGCCTATTCCCATGATCAATACCATTCCATCTTCCCAGTTTCGATAGGTAATCGATGATTGTGATTACCAGTTCTAAATTTACAAAATGTTATTCTGTTTTTATATGTTAAATTATCTAAATATGGTTCAAATTAAAAATTTTCTTTAAATAATTTATAACATAACCTTTTTGAAGAGTTTTCCATATTTGATCGCCGAGTAAGTGCGGAGATCTAATTTTAATTAGATTGAAGTAGATATGACTCAAATTTATATTTCATATCAACAAGTTTATGTCTATTTCTATTTCTAATTAAAAATCGGGATAAAAAATGTGTCCTTGATTCGTGCTGCGTTGAAATGAATCTTTTATTAAAAGAAATATATGGTTATATTATGATAATTATACTTTCTCTTTTTATTTCATCATAAATAACTTAATAGAATGTTTAATTTCAGACTGAAAACAATTTGAATTTGTATAATATGATGGTTTAATTTAATTAAACTTACACAAATATTGTTGGTGCCGTCAAACTCCTCTTCTTTCGACGCCACAAAATCTCCCTGTATGTCAAAGTCCCAATTACCTTCCAAGGAGGTGACACTCCACATGGAGTTTGAAGACGAGTCACTTAATGTATCGGTACTCACAGTGGAGGTACATAGCGAGTCGGCGCTATATGTTTTGCTACTGCAAATGGACCTGTAGGAAGAGTCGCTGCATATACTGTCACTACTCCAAATTGAGGTATCCATGCTCCAAGTGCAGCTATAAGGCGACTCTCCACATGCCTCAATACTCCAGAAGCAGAAGGAGCTATATGTTGAGTTGCTGTATGAGCTATCATCATCTGAAAGATCTTCCATCACGAGCATAGAATCCATGCTGCTTTCCTGATGAAAAGTCGTTGAAAACGGCAACAATCTATATTATGACGTCACGGCATGCCTTAGCGTAACAGGAACGACAACTCTGGATAGAGAATGGCCCTTTTCAACACTAGAAGTCAGAGCACCCCTGCAAACTTGAAACTTTGCTCTAAAATACGCCACCAACGTTTTACTATGGCACATATATTTGGAGTTTTACCGTTGACTGTGTGCCATAGTAAAACGTTGGTGGCGTATTTTAGAGCAAAGTTTCAAGTTTGCAGGGGTGCTCTAGCTGACTTCTAGAGTGAAGCAGTTGTGAAAAATTATGTCTCGTCGGAAAGATAAATCAATATGCTAGCGAATGACAACAAAGATTGTTTGAATGTGCGATTTTTTAATATTTTTTTCAAGCCTGAAACAGAACTGGTAGTGGCTTGGCTACGTTGGTCGTTGCATCCCTTGTTAGTAGTATATATAGGCCGCGTGACATCTATGAAAGCGATTCAAGCCCCTGTGGACACGATCAACTAAATAACGATGTTGGGAACACAGTTGTAGTTTCTATTTGCGTAATCTGTAAGTAAACGATTGTTTTTCTTTTATTGGATAGAAAGAAATTCGTAAATAACAGGCATTTTTCCAATATGGAGGGGCTGTTTGGAAACGATCATAAGTATTTTTTTCAACAATTTTCCTACTTTGTCCAGATGTTTTGATTTGTGCATGAAAACTTCTATTGGTTGTCGTCCTAATTTTTGCCTGTATTTCTGCGTAGAAGTAAACAGAAGTGAAAATGTTATTAATTCAAAATCGCAGCTTTCGATTGATGTTAAACAATTGAAAACTTAGCGCATTGAAGGCAAACCAAATAATTGTGAATATTTGTTTCCCATGGTGTCACTCATTTTTGACTTCCGCAAGTTTAGCATTTCGATAATTATTTCCCTTGACAAGCAAAAAAAACACAAATACCGGGTAGGTTACAATAGCACAATTATTTGTTTACAGTAGGTGCGTTCACATATCTACCAATGGTACAATTATGTCTAAAAATTGTACCAATGGTACCTATTAACTGTGAACGACATTTTTGTAACCAATGGTGGCATTAATACCAACGGGTAACATTGGCTACCAACAGTTACCATTGTTAATTGGCTTACCAGTGGTAACACATTGGTTGCCGTTGGTACCAGCTTTACTGTAATTATGACCGATCCTCCTATAACGGCGTTGCTAGCATTGCAGCAACAAAATAGAAACTTGACCGTCCTGTATGATACCATGACATCTACATATATTCTTTGGTCACGTAAACGTTATAATGTACCACGTCTAAAGCAGTATTTACAGCTGACGGTTGCTAATTACACCCTGAATGACTTTAAATCGCACTTTCGACTCACTAGAATGACATTTGAATCAACCTACTTGCGATTAGGTCTTCTACCAGAATATAACAATGCACATGGACCAATTCTGATGTTCAAAAATACCTCTTGGTGTTTTTGTGGTATATAGGTATGCATCATTAATTTATTGAATATAAACATACGAGTCATTTGTACACTCTCGAAAGGACGTATTATCGTATACCCTCCGTCTGTCCGTCAGTCCGTTAATATCAGTTTTTGGTCAAAGTTTTCTTGGCTTGTATTGATGGGAGTGATTTGATATTTGGTCTGTAGCTTGATAATGATGAGTTGTATGGTGTAAGCCCAAAGAGACGTATTATGAGATACTCTCCGTATACCTGTCAATCCGTTCGATGAAAAAACAGAGCATGATGATGATAAACCTTACATATTGTATGTACTAAAAGCTTTAGTATTGGTCACGTAGTTTATCAAATAAATTGTTTACAAAGATTTCCATTAATCAGTTCTGTATTATTGAATATTGTTTCGGCATATAGCCGCTGTTGTTGGGCGTATCGTGCGCTCTTGACGCAGCTTCTAAGTTTTTAAATGATTTAGTAGATATCCAACATTTTCTCCTTGCAATGGTAAATAAAATTACCATTGGGTAACGATGGAAGGACTGTGAACGCACCAAGTGCATCGGGAAGATTCATTCTCTATCCAGAGTTGTCGTTCCCGCTACGCTCCCACAATCGTAACTACTCGACCATTCTCGCTACCCTGCAAATAACCTCGTACGTACATAGTAGAAATCCTTCTTAAATTGTTTGCCGGAAGTTAAGTTAAGTTAAGCCGCACAAAAATATAGTCCACGAAAATCCAATATGGAAGACATACTAAGTAAAATCTAATCATGCAAAGCTAATTAAAACTTTAATTGAAATATAGAAAATTGCTTAAAATATAACTTTATCAAACTTTCATGTAACTGACATGTGAAAAATAGTGCGATTTATACGCCTAATGCATACTAACCCGAATAATCCAGTCGTTATATTACGCTCCCGCTAGTCGCTGCATTAACCTCATCCAGCGAAAGTGCCGATAGAGGGCGCAGTATTATTCAAGTTAAATGCATACGAGGTTATTTGCAGGGTAGCGAGAATGACCGAGTAGTTACGATTGACGCTCCCATACACCTCTGTCAACGCTCATTTTACAAGATTTTTGTAAAATTTAGAAACAGTTAAAAAAAATGTACTTAAAATTGTTTTAATTATTGTAAATATCAATAAAGATGAAAATAATCACTCATTTCAAATCAAATCTCTCTTAAAAATGATTTTGATCGTTTTTAATTTTTACCTCCGCAGAATAGTTCTCCAAGAAGTGGGGGGCGGGGGAGGGTACTACTAAACAGAGTCCGGAAGAGTCCGGAGAAGTCCGGTAGAATCCGGAGGCTTAATACTAGTTTATATGTATATTAAATGATGTATTCCTGTGGTATTGGTTGTTTTTTATATATTTCTTATAATTTCCAACAAAATAAATACTAAATAATAGGTTTTTATTGAAATATACAAGGTGATCAGCAATCGTTCATAGATTCAAAATGGCGGATATAGAGTCGGTAGCAATATCGTCGATTTACAGCTTGTATTCTGTACATTTAATGATTGATTATTATTGTATATGTGTTTATTTATAGGCATTTTATCAAAGATTGAATAAATAGCAAGTAACGTGGAAATATTCATATATACAAGATGATATTCAAATAGAGTCCGGTATTCAAAATGGCGGACAACAGAGTCCGGTACGATTTATGTTGATTTAATATGTGTATACTGTATATAAATCAATGGTTATAGTTATTCTGTTGGTGTACATTAGAGAAAACATATATGTAATAAAATTGTGTCAAATGAAAGTGGTTACGTAAAGTGTAAATTGTTCAGTAGTTGTTGGGATTAGGGAATGACAACAATGTCTACACAATAGCACAGAAATGCTGAAGTCTCAGGAAGATTGTCTTTAATTAATAATGAATTGATTTGTTCATGTTAGACAACCATTATTTTCAAATTAATTGTAAATAATGGAAGAGCCCACACGCCACGTCAAGGCCATGAACATGTGAGGGTGGGCCCCCTGAAAGATATTTCATATAAAAAATATTATTTATTCCAATTTTTTAAAGGAATAAGAATTTATTGATTTTATCTAGGTGTCAAACCAGTAATTCAATGTTTCAGAAAATGTATGGTCTTCGAAAGGTTAAACTTGATATAAAATGGCCAGGTTGGCTCGAAAAAACACAAATTTAGTAGAAAATCTTAAAGAAATTAATTATAGGTTTCACACCTTAAGTTAAAATACATCAAATTGAACTTTTGTTGCTATCATGTTCAAATTAGCCTAATAATGTCACAACAGACACAGAGTGACATTTTTCATCCAAAAATGTTACAAAATGCATTGTGGTGTCAGATTACATGGTCGAAATGCATGTTATGTAATATTTTGGAATATTGCTCCCAAACACTGGATATACATGGACAGAGGGTATTGCAACTCATTTTATTTTTATTTATGACTTTATAATTATTGGGAATATGTTATTGAATGTGTTGTTGCAGTAGAAGGCCATATAATATTGAAAATATGGTTGATACTAAGAATTTTAAAAATTTCATCATGCAGTTTGTTGACTTCAAATATGGCGATGTGAAAATATAACTGCGAGCCCCTGTGTTTAGAACCGACAAAACATCGTCGGCAATATTTAGCCTGTGAAGGGTGTCGGGTCTGGCTTTTTTCTGCTGATAATATTTAGCATTTTGGACAACCCTATAGTCTATAATGTCGTCAGGAGACGAAGCATTTACCTCTCTCCTGATTTCGCGGGGGGCTTCCCATTTTGCAGGCCTTGTCTGATTATTTGGTTTTGATGGGAAGTCTTAGACCTGTAGGGTACTGTTGTCTGTTTGGCATTGCCATGAATAACATTGGGTTGATATTCCCCAATGTATTCTACTATTGCCGTTGATAAAACGGGTTCGCAGTCGAACCACGTTACCCGCTTTTTATATGCTGGACACCTGGCCAGTGTAGAATACTTGCGCCAGCAGACAACTAAAGTGGATGGGTCTGGTTGAGGATCAAAAGGAATAAAATTCTTTTTGACCCTCTTGCCGTATAAGCCACCACTGGACTCTACATTACGTAGAGTTTCATCAGACTTTGATGTAATAGTGGGACTTAGTAGAGTTTTTACCCTGCTGCCATGCACCGCTGTCGTCGGGGTACTCACTATGTTTTTTTAACAGGCGCCGTTTCCTGTTCTCGGAATCGTCAATAACAAAATAAACATTTTGTTTGACGCCGGGGGGGGGGGGGGGGGGGGGGGGGGGCGGGGGGGGGGGGGGGGATGACTGACATGGTAGGATTTATGGATGTTGCAAGTTCATAGAGCTTGTCAACATTTAAGAAAGAGGTTACTATATTTGTCGACGGATTTTTGTAAGGGTGCACTACGTCCGTCGACAGGTTGGTTACCTCCATGTCAGAAACATCCTGTTCAAGAATACTACTAATATTTTGAACAGGTGACACTATGTCGTCCTGTGTCACATGTGACTTGGGGTTGGAATCATGAGATTCATTCACATGTGCCTCGTTCGGTGAAGATAGAACACAGGGGTCGGAAGTGTCCGAGTATGCAATAGTTGCCTCGGGCTCTGGTGATTGACAACTAGCATGGGGTGGGGTTTCGGTACACTTTAAGGGAGTGGATGTCTTACATAATGGCGGGAACTGTTCAAAGTCGTCGATACAAATGGGAGCATCCGACAACTTATCCATATGGATTAATGGAACGAAGTGGGAAGGACGCCAAAACGAACTTACCCCTAAACCGCCTGACCTCATCAAAGATTTCTCTTGGCGAGACCTGGAGCAACGAGGTTTGAATGTGGTGTTAAGGATTCTGATGTAAGCATCAGAAGGGCCGTTAACAACTGGATACACAGATTTAATTGGGCGGGCAATGACAGTGCTGGCGGCATGAAATGTCCAAGCACATGCCCAATTACCATTCTGTTGACAGTGTTTTGTGGCCTGGGCAAACGTGGGGCTGATGGCTGTAATCTGTGTCTTCGCATGCACACGCTCATAAAACATGGCATGGTCTGACATCTCAAAGAATGTCTTCAGACGAATTTCTGAATAGGCATTCTCATGCCCAAATAATGCCACAGAAATGGCATTAAATAAGCAGTTACCGTCACCCTTTACAGAAATAGGGGTGGGGCCAGACCAGCGGCTACCAAGTAATTTGGTTGCCTGTTGATCTTGTACCAAATTATGGTACAGACCAACGGAATCAACGCTTACAACTTGAGGGGGCTCGTATCTCAAAAAGATACGCTCTAGGTGTACTGCCTCGTCAAAAAGAATATTTCTAAATAGAACGATGATAAAACGCTATTATATAAAATCAGTACTATCTGATTAATTATAATTACGATGTGCAAAGATCAAATGAGAAGTGATTGCTAAATAACTATCAATGATGACACTGTTTTGACAGTACACAGTAATTTGTGATCTTGAACTTTATCATTTACAAGGAGGATGGCTTTTCATTCAAATTAGAATCCCAAACTGTATATATTGTCTAGACTAATTAGGAAATTGTATATAACAAAAGTTTAATGGCTTCTTTGACATCTGTCACCTTACAGCTAATAAAAAGAATCCCAGTAGACATTTAGACTGTTTATTTTATGTTGCAAATTGGAAATTCAGTTAAAAATTGCATAATGTGAATGAATTGTAAATATATTTAATTAATTTTTTTTAATAAAGTACCCAACATTTTTATTAAATCCATAATTTCATTAAAAAAAAGTCTTAAAAGTTTGGAAATTGTAAGCTATAACATCTGTTCTTCGTAGGAACTTACAAACCGCTACGACCGGAAAAAGAAGAAATGAGATAATATTTTCTTTATATATTTTTATTTGAAAATTTTTAATTAGAGTAAAATTCCAACTTTATTGCCACATTATTGTAATTTAAGTACTGAAAATTATGATTAAATCCAGATTTTCATGTAAGTAACACTTATAGCTATGTAATTAGTAGATTATGGCTTCTTTTATTCATGTCCGCCCGCAAATAGGTAAACTATATCGTTTTTATTATTTTTTTTTTATTATTTCTCTATAGGTAGCATTTAAAACGACATAAATAGCAGAACCACGTTATCGCCACAATAGATAACCCCGGATAATATTCATACGTTTACCGATGTCACTTCGTTACTTATACACCAGAAAAACAAAAATATCAGAAAAGTCGAAAAGAAGAACAATGATAATATTTGCTAAAATATATCGTTTTAAATAAAAAATTTTGTAATAAAGTAAAGAAAATGATGATTAAATCCAGATTTTCATGTAAATCACACTGAAAACTAAGTAAAACGTAGATTATGCCTTCTTTTCTTCATGTCGATCTGCAAATCGCCGCGATTGGGAAAAGAAGAACAATGATCATATTTGCTGAAATATATCGTTTTAAATATTTTTTTTATAATAAAGTAAAGAAATCTAGATTTTCATATATCTGTTTTCTCTAATGTACACCAACAGAATAACTATAGCCATTGATTTATATACAGTATACACATATTAAATCAACATAAATCGCACCGGACTCTGTTGTCCGCCATTTTCAATACCGGACTCTATTTGAATATCATCTTGTATATATGAATGTTTCCACGTTACTTGCTAATTTATTCAATCTTTGATAAAATGCCAATAGATAAACACATATTCAATAATAATCAACCATTAAATGTACAGAATGCAAGCTGTAAATCGACGATATTGCTACCGGACTCTATATCCGCCATTTTGAATCTATGAACGATTGCTGATCACCTTGTATATTTCAATAAAAACCTATTATTTAGTATTTATTTTGTTGGAAATTATAAGAAATATATAAAAAAAAAACAACCAATACCACAGGAATACATCATTTAATATACATATAAACTAGTATTAAGCCTCCGGATTCTACTGGACTTCTCCGAACTCTGTTTAGTAGTACCGGCGGGGGAAAATCATTTTTAAGAGAGAATTGATTTGAAATGAGTGATTTATTTTCATCTTTATTGACATTTACAATAATTAAAACAATTTGAAGTACATTTTTTTTTACTGTTTCTAAATTTTACAAAATGTCCACCAAGCCCATAATTTTTATGACAAGAGAGATTTTTTTCAACAAGTTCTATATTAGTTAGACCTCTTCTCTTTTTATTATACATAAATGATATTGTCGATAATATTCAGTCCCAAGTGAGATTGTTTGCTGATGATACTATATTTCTTATAGTCGATAATGCAATTGAATCAGCAGACATTCTCAACAGGGACTTGAATACTATCACATCTTGATCTAACACATGGTTGGTTAGTTTTAATTCTCAGAAAACCGAAACGATGGTTATCTCGCGGAAAGTCAACAAACCATCTCTAGTTATGAATAACCAGAAACTCGAAGATGTGAAATTTCATAAACATCTAGGTGTAACAATTTCCGATGATGGTTCATGAAACAAACATATTGAACTTGCCATTGACAAGGCATATTCAAGGTTAAATATTCTTCGTATGTTAAAATTTAGGCTAGATAGATCATCACTTGAAAAGTTGTATTTATCTTTTATCAGACCACTATTAGAATATGGGGATGTAGTGTGGGACCCTCATACTATATACTTAATTAATATTTTGGAAAAGGTTCAAATTGAAGCAATGAGGATCATATCCGGTGGGACAAAGTTCACTTCTTTAAGGGAATTATACAAAGAAACCGGATTAATAAAACTAAAAGATAGACGGGAAAACCATAAGCTCATTCAACTATTTTAAAGGCAAAATGACTTAACTCCGGCATCTTTATCAACTTTGATTCCTAACCGCTTTCAGGATGTGCACACATGCAATACCAGACATAACAATCCGTTTCAGTTGCCAGGAACCCGAACATCACTCTATGCTAGTTATTTTCTATCATCTACTTTAAAATTATGGAATTCTCTACCGCCAGAAATAAAAGACTCCCCATCCCTTAGTATTCTCAAATCTAGACTTACTTCTAGAGTTCATCATGATATTGTACCTAAATACTATTATTACGGTCCAAGACTGACACAAATATTACATGCTCGTCTTTGTATGAGAAGTAGTTCTTTAAACGAACATTTGTATATACAAAATATTATTGATAATCCTAATTGTGTTTGTGGGGAGATTGAATCTACATATCATTATTTATTTAAATGTCCAAAATATACTCGTCAACGAAATATTCTTTTTCGAAAGCTATTTCAGCTACTGAACATTCGATCTTTGGAAAATTTACTATTATTTGGCAGTCCTGACCTTGATATCGATTCAAATATTATTGTTTTTACGACAGTGCATCAATATATAAAGTAAACGATTTTCATAAAACTCAAACACATCATGTGAACTTATATGCAGAGTGCAACCTACAATTTCCCTTTTTTTTTTCCCTTCCTTTAATTTTCAGTTATTTAAACAATGTTAAATGAATTGAGTATGTATTAATGACTATTTTCAATTTTTCATGTCTTTTGTTAGGAAACGGATTAATATAAGCGTTACGCTTGTTTCTGAATTCTATGTTTTATTGTATTATGAAACAAAAGTTTATATGTTATTTATCAATAAAATATGTTTAAATCAAGGACCATCCAAGATAATTCCATATGGTTCAGTCGTTTCCGAGATAATCAAAATGTGACAAGTTTATGGATGACAGACTCAAAGTGCTGACAATAGTTTAAATGACACTCTCGGCCAAAGCGCAATATTACATATACCATCCATGCAAGAGATGATGGCAATGTTTGCTTGTACTAGAGCAACATGCTTTAGTTGGGTTTTTATAGTGCTAGATCTCTGAAACAACAGTCTGCTGGTAGACATCAGGGGCGGATCCAGGATTTCAAAGCTAGGGGGGGGGGGGGGGGGCGAACTTAAAAAAATTGCGCCGAGCAGAGGGAGGCGCGAAAATATTTGGGTTATTTCGTGTGAAAAATCACGATTTTACGCCAAAAAATCATATTTTTCCAATTTTAGGGGGGGCGCGCGAAATCTTTGGGTTATTTCATGTGAAAAATCACGATTTTACGCCAAAAAAAATCATATTTTTACCAATTTTAGGGGGGAGCGCGCCGGGTGCGCCCCCCCTGAATCCGCCCCTGGACATGTCTCTCCACTCTGACATATTATACTGATTCCGAGCCTGAAACAACAGTCTGCTGGTAGACATGTCGCTCCACTCTGACACATACTGATTCCGAGCCTGAAACAACAGTCTGCTGGTAGACATGTCGCTCCACTCTGACACATTATACTGATTCTGAGCCTGAAACAGCAGTCTGCTGGTAGACATGTCGCTCCACTCTGACACATTATACTGATTCCGAGCCTGAAACAACAGTCTGCTGGTAGACATGTCGCTCCACTCTGACACATTATACTGATTCCGAGCCTGAAACAACAGTCTGCTGGTAGACATGTCGCTCCACTCTGACACATTATACTGATTCCGAGCCTGAAACAACAGTCTGCTGGTAGACATGTCGCTCCACTCTGACACATTATACTGATTCCGAGCCTGAAACAACAGTCTGCTGGTAGACATGTCTCTCCACTCTGACACATTATACTGATTCCGAGCCTGAAACAACAGTCTGCTGGTAGACATGTCGCTCCACTCCGACACATACTGATTCCGAGCCTGAAACAACAGTCTGCTGGTAGACATGTCGCTCCACTCTGACACATTATACTGATTCCGAGCCTGAAACAATAGTCTGCTGGTAGACATGTCGCTCCACTCTGACACATTATACTGATTCTGAGCCTGAAACAACAGTCTGCTGGTAGACATGTCGCTCCACTCTGACACATTATACTGATTCCGAGCCTGAAACAACAGTCTGCTGGTAGACATGTCGCTCCACTCTGACACATTATACTGATTCCGAGCCTGAAACAACAGTCTGCTGGTAGACATGTCGCTCCACTCTGACACATTATACTGATTCCGAGCCTGAAACAACAGTCTGCTGGTAGACATGTCGCTCCACTCTGACACATTATACTGATTCCGAGCCTGAACAACAGTCTGCTGGTAGACATGTCGCTCCACTCTGACACATTATACTGATTCCGAGCCTGAAACAACAGTCTGCTGGTAGACATGTCGCTCCACTCTGACACATTATACTGATTCCGAGCCTGAAACAACAATCTGCTGGTAGACATGTCGCTCCACTCTGACACATACTGATTCCGAGCCTGAAACAACAGTCTGCTGGTAGACATGTCGCTCCACTCTGACACATACTGATTCCGAGCCTGAAACAACAGTCTGCTGGTAGACATGTCGCTCCACTCTGACACATTATACTGATTCCGAGCCTGAAATAACAGTCTGCTGGTAGACATGTCGCTCCACTCTGACACATTATACTGATTCCGAGCCTGAAACAACAGTCTGCTGGTAGACATGTCGCTCCACTCTGACACATTATACTGATTCCGAGCCTGAAACAACAGTCTGCTGGTAGACATGTCTCTCCACTCTGACACATTATACTGATTCCCAGCCTGAAACAACAGTCTGCTGGTAGACATGTCGCTCCACTCCGACACATACTGATTCCGAGCCTGAAACAACAGTCTGCTGGTAGACATGTCGCTCCACTCTGACACATTATACTGATTCCGAGCCTGAAACAACAGTCTGCTGGTAGACATGTCGCTCCACTCTGACACATTATACTGATTCTGAGCCTGAAACAACAGTCTGCTGGTAGACATGTCGCTCCACTCTGACACATTATACTGATTCCGAGCCTGAAACAACAGTCTGCTGGTAGACATGTCGCTCCACTCTGACACATTATACTGATTCCGAGCATGAAACAACAGTCTGCTGGTAGACATGTCGCTCCACTCTGACACATTATACTGATTCCGAGCCTGAAACAACAGTCTGCTGGTAGACATGTCGCTCCACTCTGACACATTATACTGATTCCGAGCCTGAAACAACAGTCTGCTGGTAGACATGTCGCTCCACTCTGACACATTATACTGATTCCGAGCCTGAAACAACAGTCTGCTGGTAGACATGTCGCTCCACTCTGACACATTATACTGATTCCGAGCCTGAAACAACAATCTGCTGGTAGACATGTCGCTCCACTCTGACACATACTGATTCCGAGCCTGAAACAACAGTCTGCTGGTAGACATGTCGCTCCACTCTGACACATACTGATTCCGAGCCTGAAACAACAGTCTGCTGGTAGATATGTCGCTCCACTCTGACACATTATACTGATTCCGAGCCTGAAACAACAGTCTGCTGGTAGACATGTCGCTCCACTCTGACGCATTATACTGATTCCGAGCCTGAAACAACAGTCTGCTGGTAGACATGTCGCTCCACTCTGACACATTATACTGATTCCGAGCCTGAAACAACAGTCTTCTGGTAGACATGTCGCTCCACTCTGACACATTATACTGATTCCGAGCCTGAAACAACAGTCTGCTGGTAGACATGTCGCTCCACTCTGACACATTATACTGATTCCGAGCCTGAAACAACAGTCTGCTGGTAGACATGTCTCTCCACTCTGACACATTATACTGATTCCCAGCCTGAAACAACAGTCTGCTGGTAGACATGTCGCTCCACTCCGACACATACTGATTCCGAGCCTGAAACAACAGTCTGCTGGTAGACATGTCGCTCCACTCTGACACATTATACTGATTCTGAGCCTGAAACAACAGTCTGCTGGTAGACATGTCGCTCCACTCTGACACATTATACTGATTCCGAGCCTGAAACAACAGTCTGCTGGTAGACATGTCGCTCCACTCTGACACATTATACTGATTCCGAGCATGAAACAACAGTCTGCTGGTAGACATGTCGCTCCACTCTGACACATTATACTGATTCCGAGCCTGAAACAACAGTCTGCTGGTAGACATGTCGCTCCACTCTGACACATTATACTGATTCCGAGCCTGAAACAACAGTCTGCTGGTAGACATGTCGCTCCACTCTGACACATTATACTGATTCCGAGCCTGAAACAACAGTCTGCTGGTAGACATGTCGCTCCACTCTGACACATTATACTGATTCCGAGCCTGAAACAACAATCTGCTGGTAGACATGTCGCTCCACTCTGACACATACTGATTCCGAGCCTGAAACAACAGTCTGCTGGTAGACATGTCGCTCCACTCTGACACATACTGATTCCGAGCCTGAAACAACAGTCTGCTGGTAGATATGTCGCTCCACTCTGACACATTATACTGATTCCGAGCCTGAAACAACAGTCTGCTGGTAGACATGTCGCTCCACTCTGACGCATTATACTGATTCCGAGCCTGAAACAACAGTCTGCTGGTAGACATGTCGCTCCACTCTGACACATTATACTGATTCCGAGCCTGAAACAACAGTCTTCTGGTAGACATGTCGCTCCACTCTGACACATTATACTGATTCCGAGCCTGAAACAACAGTCTGCTGGTAGACATGTCGCTCCACTCTGACACATTATACTGATTCCGAGCCTGAAACAACAGTCTGCTGGTAGACATGTCGCTCCACTCTGACACATTATACTGATTCCGAGCCTGAAACAACAGTCTGCTGGTAGACATGTCGCTCCACTCTGACACATTATACTGATTCCGAGCCTGAAACAACAGTCTGCTGGTAGACATGTCGCTCCACTCTGACACATTATACTGATTCCGAGCCTGAAACAACAGTCTGCTGGTAGACATGTCGCTCCACTCTGACACATTATACTGATTCCGAGCCTGAAACAACAGTCTGCTGGTAGACATGTCGCTCCACTCTGACACATTATACTGATTCCGAGCCTGAAACAACAATCTGCTGGTAGACATGTCGCTCCACTCTGACACATACTGATTCCGAGCCTGAAACAACAGTCTGCTGGTAGACATGTCGCTCCACTCTGACACATACTGATTCCGAGCCTGAAACAACAGTCTGCTGGTAGACATGTCGCTCCACTCTGACACATTATACTGATTCCGAGCCTGAAATAACAGTCTGCTGGTAGACATGTCGCTCCACTCTGACACATTATACTGATTCCGAGCCTGAAACAACAGTCTGCTGGTAGACATGTCGCTCCACTCTGACACATTATACTGATTCCGAGCCTGAAACAACAGTCTGCTGGTAGACATGTCTCTCCACTCTGACACATTATACTGATTCCCAGCCTGAAACAACAGTCTGCTGGTAGACATGTCGCTCCACTCCGACACATACTGATTCCGAGCCTGAAACAACAGTCTGCTGGTAGACATGTCGCTCCACTCTGACACATTATACTGATTCCGAGCCTGAAACAACAGTCTGCTGGTAGACATGTCGCTCCACTCTGACACATTATACTGATTCTGAGCCTGAAACAACAGTCTGCTGGTAGACATGTCGCTCCACTCTGACACATTATACTGATTCCGAGCCTGAAACAACAGTCTGCTGGTAGACATGTCGCTCCACTCTGACACATTATACTGATTCCGAGCCTGAAACAACAGTCTGCTGGTAGACATGTCGCTCCACTCTGACACATTATACTGATTCCGAGCCTGAAACAACAGTCTGCTGGTAGACATGTCGCTCCACTCTGACACATTATACTGATTCCGAGCCTGAACAACAGTCTGCTGGTAGACATGTCGCTCCACTCTGACACATTATACTGATTCCGAGCCTGAAACAACAGTCTGCTGGTAGACATGTCGCTCCACTCTGACACATTATACTGATTCCGAGCCTGAAACAACAATCTGCTGGTAGACATGTCGCTCCACTCTGACACATACTGATTCCGAGCCTGAAACAACAGTCTGCTGGTAGACATGTCGCTCCACTCTGACACATACTGATTCCGAGCCTGAAACAACAGTCTGCTGGTAGATATGTCGCTCCACTCTGACACATTATACTGATTCCGAGCCTGAAACAACAGTCTGCTGGTAGACATGTCGCTCCACTCTGACGCATTATACTGATTCCGAGCCTGAAACAACAGTCTGCTGGTAGACATGTCGCTCCACTCTGACACATTATACTGATTCCGAGCCTGAAACAACAGTCTGCTGGTAGACATGTCGCTCCACTCTGACACATTATACTGATTCCGAGCCTGAGACAACAGTCTGCTGGTAGACATGTCGCTCCACTCTGACACATTATACTGATTCCGAGCCTGAAACAACAGTCTTCTGGTAGACATGTCGCTCCACTCTGACACATTATACTGATTCCGAGCCTGAAACAACAGTCTGCTGGTAGACATGTCGCTCCACTCTGACACATTATACTGATTCCGAGCCTGAAACAACAGTCTGCTGGTAGACATGTCGCTCCACTCTGACACATTATACTGATTCCGAGCCTGAAACAACAGTCTGCTGGTAGACATGTCGCTCCACTCTGACACATTATACCGATTCCGAGCCTGAAAAAACAGTCTGCTGGTAGACATGTCGCTCCACTCTGACACATACTGATTCCGAGCCTGAAACAACAGTCTGCTGGTAGACATGTCGCTCCACTCTGACACATTATACTGATTCCGAACCTGAAACAACAGTCTGCTGGTAGACATGTCGCTCCACTCTGACACATTATACTGATTCCGAACCTGAAACAACAGTCTGCTGGTAGACATGTCGCTCCACTCTGACACATTATACTGATTCCGAACCTGAAACAACAGTCTGCTGGTAGACATGTCGCTCCACTCTGACACATTATACCGATTCCGAGCCTGAAACAACAGTCTGCTGGTAGACATGTCGCTCCACTCTGACACATTATACTGATTCCGAGCCTGAAACAACAGTCTGCTGGTAGACATGTCGCTCCACTCTGACACATTATACTGATTCCGAGCCTGAAACAACAGTCTGCTGGTAGACATGTCGCTCCACTCTGACACATTATACTGATTCCGAGCCTGAAACAACAGTCTTCTGGTAGACATGTCGCTCCACTCTGACACATACTGATTCCGAGCCTGAAACAACAGTCTGCTGGTAGACATGTCGCTCCACTCTGACACATTATACTGATTCCGAGCCTGAAACAACAGTCTGCTGGTAGACATGTCGCTCCACTCTGACACATTATACTGATTCCGTGCCTGAAACAACAGTCTGCTGGTAGACATGTCGCTCCACTCTGACACATTATACCGATTCCGAGCCTGAAACAACAGTCTGCTGGTAGACATGTCGCTCCACTCTGACACATACTGATTCCGAGCCTGAAACAACAGTCTGCTGGTAGACATGTCGCTCCACTCTGACACATTATACTGATTCCGAGCCTGAAACAACAGTCTGCTGGTAGACATGTCTCTCCACTCTGACACATTATACTGATTCCGAACCTGAAACAACAGTCTGCTGGTAGACATGTCGCTCCACTCTGACACATTATACTGATTCCGAACCTGAAACAACAGTCTGCTGGTAGACATGTCGCTCCACTCTGACACATTATACTGATTCCGAGCCTGAAACAACAGTCTGCTGGTAGACATGTCGCTCCACTCTGACACATTATACTGATTCCGAGCCTGAAACAACAGTCTGCTGGTAGACATGTCGCTCCACTCTGACACATTATACTGATTCCGAGCCTGAAACAACAGTCTTCTGGTAGACATGTCGCTCCACTCTGACACATTATACTGATTCCGAGCCTGAAACAACAGTCTGCTGGTAGACATGTCGCTCCACTCTGACACATACTGATTCCGAGCCTGAAACAACAGTCTGCTGGTAGATATGTCGCTCCACTCTGACACATTATACTGATTCCGAGCCTGAAACAACAGTCTGCTGGTAGACATGTCGCTCCACTCTGACGCATTATACTGATTCCGAGCCTGAAACAACAGTCTGCTGGTAGACATGTCGCTCCACTCTGACACATTATACTGATTCCGAGCCTGAAACAACAGTCTGCTGGTAGACATGTCGCTCCACTCTGACACATTATACTGATTCCGAGCCTGAGACAACAGTCTGCTGGTAGACATGTCGCTCCACTCTGACACATTATACTGATTCCGAGCCTGAAACAACAGTCTTCTGGTAGACATGTCGCTCCACTCTGACACATTATACTGATTCCGAGCCTGAAACAACAGTCTGCTGGTAGACATGTCGCTCCACTCTGACACATTATACTGATTCCGAGCCTGAAACAACAGTCTGCTGGTAGACATGTCGCTCCACTCTGACACATTATACCGATTCCGAGCCTGAAACAACAGTCTGCTGGTAGACATGTCGCTCCACTCTGACACATTATACCGATTCCGAGCCTGAAACAACAGTCTGCTGGTAGACATGTCGCTCCACTCTGACACATACTGATTCCGAGCCTGAAACAACAGTCTGCTGGTAGACATGTCGCTCCACTCTGACACATTATACTGATTCCGAACCTGAAACAACAGTCTGCTGGTAGACATGTCGCTCCACTCTGACACATTATACTGATTCCGAACCTGAAACAACAGTCTGCTGGTAGACATGTCGCTCCACTCTGACACATTATACTGATTCCGAACCTGAAACAACAGTCTGCTGGTAGACATGTCGCTCCACTCTGACACATTATACCGATTCCGAGCCTGAAACAACAGTCTGCTGGTAGACATGTCGCTCCACTCTGACACATTATACTGATTCCGAGCCTGAAACAACAGTCTGCTGGTAGACATGTCGCTCCACTCTGACACATTATACTGATTCCGAGCCTGAAACAACAGTCTGCTGGTAGACATGTCGCTCCACTCTGACACATTATACTGATTCCGAGCCTGAAACAACAGTCTTCTGGTAGACATGTCGCTCCACTCTGACACATACTGATTCCGAGCCTGAAACAACAGTCTGCTGGTAGACATGTCGCTCCACTCTGACACATTATACTGATTCCGAGCCTGAAACAACAGTCTGCTGGTAGACATGTCGCTCCACTCTGACACATTATACTGATTCCGTGCCTGAAACAACAGTCTGCTGGTAGACATGTCGCTCCACTCTGACACATTATACCGATTCCGAGCCTGAAACAACAGTCTGCTGGTAGACATGTCGCTCCACTCTGACACATACTGATTCCGAGCCTGAAACAACAGTCTGCTGGTAGACATGTCGCTCCACTCTGACACATTATACTGATTCCGAGCCTGAAACAACAGTCTGCTGGTAGACATGTCTCTCCACTCTGACACATTATACTGATTCCGAGCCTGAAACAACAGTCTGCTGGTAGACATGTCGCTCCACTCTGACACATTATACTGATTCCGAACCTGAAACAACAGTCTGCTGGTAGACATGTCGCTCCACTCTGACACATTATACTGATTCCGAGCCTGAAACAACAGTCTGCTGGTAGACATGTCGCTCCACTCTGACACATTATACTGATTCCGAGCCTGAAACAACAGTCTGCTGGTAGACATGTCGCTCCACTCTGACACATTATACTGATTCCGAGCCTGAAACAACAGTCTTCTGGTAGACATGTCGCTCCACTCTGACACATTATACTGATTCCGAGCCTGAAACAACAGTCTGCTGGTAGACATGTCGCTCCACTCTGACACATTATACCGATTCCGAGCCTGAAACAACAGTCTGCTGGTAGACATGTCGCTCCACTCTTGACACATTATACTGATTCCGAGCCTGAAACAAGTCTGCTGGTAGACATGTCGCTCCACTCTGACACATTATACTGATTCCGAGCCTGAAACAACAGTCTGCTGGTAGACATGTCGCTCCACTCTGACACATTATACTGATTCTGAGCCTGAAACAACAGTCTGCTGGTAGACATGTCGCTCCACTCTGACACATACTGATTCCGAGCCTGAAACAACAGTCTTCTGGTAGACATGTCGCTCCACTCCGACACATACTGATTCCGAGCCTGAAACAACAGTCTGCTGGTAGACATGTCGCTCCACTCTGACACATTATACTGATTCTGAGCCTGAAACAAGTCTGCTGGTAGACATGTCGCTCCACTCTGACACATTATACTGAGCCAACCAAGTCTTTGCTCTTACTCACTACAGCTACATACTTATTGGAAAAGCAACAAATACCAATTTCATAGTCTTTGGTTTGACAAGACAGGGGCTCGAACCCACAATATACTGCACTCGAGGTCAGTATCTGTAAAACTTATACCAGTAGACAGCTATACATTGTGTTGTCTGTTCTTCTTCGATATACGGATTCTGATTACCCCTTTGGTAACTTCAAACTCTTCATACAAGGACTGAGATATAGATAATAATAGGGGGTAGTGTAGGATTATGGTGTTTAACGCCACTTTCAACAATATTTCAGTTATATCCTGGCGGTCAGTTTATTGGTGGAGGAATCCGGAGTACCTGTCGCAAATCACCGACCTGTCGCAAATCACTGAAACACTTTATCACGTAATATTGTATCCAGTCGAGTACAACTCTACATGAACAGGGTTCGAACTCACAACTTTAGTGGTGTAGATAGACACTGATTGCATAGGTAGTTGTAAATCCAACTACCATACGATAACGACCATGATGGCCCCTCAATTAAAATGTAGAAAATAAAAACTATAACATCTATATTTTTATTACTGTATAAATAATCTTAATAAAGTAACAAAATTTAAACTGGTTTAATATCTATAATAAAGATGACTTTAACAACTGTACTGTTTTTCAATGCCTCTCAATTTTTGTCGTATCCAAACACCTCTTGTTTGTTTTTTTATTTTACATCACATCAAAGATATTAATATCAAATATAGTTCTATGCTCCTGTATAAAGTTTGTCTCTACTACATGTAGATATGAATGCCCAAAAAACACAAAAATGTCATGTCAATTTGTGCAAATTAAATAATCTCAAAACATCAGTTCAGGCACAAAGTTGACATTCTAGAACTTTGATGTTGATCTTGGGTCTTGCGTTCATAAAACTTGCGAATATGATTTTAGTACCTGTACACAAAAACTGCCCATTCAGCACTATCAAGTATGATTTTAGTACCCGTACTCCAAAACTGTCCATTCAGCACTATCAAGTATGATTTTAGTACCCGTATTCCAAAACTGTCCTATTAGGACAAAGTATTTATTTGATAAAGTGTTCTGATTGGCTGTCTTTTCGAGTATAAACTCATGCTAAAAAGTTGTATGACCACAAGGCCTGGAGTACAGAGTAACTCCTTAAGGTTCGTCTCAAAATTTGCTGTATCATTTTCAGAATAAATTCCATTATGACTGTGTTATGATTTTGATTTTAAGAATTGTAATCATAAAACTTTTCCACACAAAATAGAACTTAACTAGTCATAAAAGTCATACTAGAGAAAACCTTTACTTTCTATTAGAAATCATAAAGATATATTAAACTATTAATGGAGATTTTTTTTTTACAAATAATTTGTTTGAATTTATCATTGGACTATGCATTTTACAATATTATATCTTTAATTTGAATAAACTGACCAATTATGAATATACTGACCATAAATAATGCAATTAAAAAGTTCCTAAATCTCGCATGTAAAAAATGCAAAAATGTATATAAATTATTGACAATGTTTTTTCTCTCTCTCATATATTAAATAACAAAATTCTTGTTGTTTATGATAAAATATGACTGTACACTACTGAAATATGACAATGTATGCAGATTATGAGGTTACAAAAATGTATTTCAGTGTAGCTTCACGAATTATTTATTTCACACACAATTTTTTAATCCCCTTTAATAAAATATTTCAATATCGCCATAAATTATAAATTTTTGAGGATTTTCAATTTTCATAAAACCAACACAAGATTCCAATGAATTTATAAAAAAATAAAACGCTTAAAATTGGGACATCTTGATTATTATTGAAGCTTCAGACATTGAGATTACTAAAACATATGAAGGAAAAGGAAGACAACAGAATGGTCTAAAATTGACTTCTCTTTTTATGCAAAGTTTTAAATTAATGAAGAATAAAGAACAATGTTGAGAATTTTCAAAATGACTGTCCCTCAATGAAGAATAACAATCTTGAGAAGATTTAAAATAAATGCCCCTTCATAAAGAATAACAATATTGAGGAGTTTTAAATTGACAGTCTCTTAATAATTAAGTTGAAATTTTTTTAAATGACTGTCCCTCATTGGAAAGTTGATGACTGAGAAGTTTTAAAATGACTGTCCTTCAATGAAGAATAACAATGTTTAGAGCTTTAAGATGACATCCCTTAATGAAGAATAAATAACAATATTGAGAAATTTTAAGATGACTGCCCCTCAATGTAAAGTTAATGACATCTTTGTGAGAAATGAAAATAAGTTATTAAAGATCTACTAAACCCTGAGAAATAAAATTTTAAACTGAAAATGAAAAAAAAAAACCTGTTTTAATGTTAACATAATATTATTATAAAAAATAACAAAATAATGAATAATGTTTCACTAGTTATAAATATCAAATTATATATGACAAGCTTATAATAACAATATTACAACACGATTGCACACGCACACACCTCTAAAAACTCATTTATACCCCCGTTTGACATGACTGGCATAAGATTTGAAAGTTTCTCAGCTACAATCCTGTGAGCTTTCCAATCTTAGCACACATGATTTACATATGATAATAACACACATGTTTATATATATATATACATATGGCACACCTAATGTTGTCTGAAAAATATCAGGACTGCATTATTATTATTGCACAAATTTCACTACAGTTCACGTTTAATGACCTTCGAATTATTGTGTTCATCTTTAATGTATTCATTATCCCTAAGTATGATTCAAACAATCTATAAATTTCCATCTTATTTTCTATGCACATATTACCATAGTAACTTGAATTCATGCTTAATATGACTTGATTTTTGACCTTCAAAGAATGACAGATAAAATCAATTCCTGTTGAAAGTTACAAGATTAATATCAGGATAGAATTATGGATAACTTATATTAAAAAAAAGGGGGGGGGGATTTGTCTGTTTCTGATTTTATCATTAAAGAAATAAACAATTATAACAGTATTCTTTTGTAAGTGATTCATTCTACATCTATTTTTAGAATTTTACTTTCCTAGTAAAATAAATGTCTGAATTTTAAAGATTTTGTACAACAATTAATAATCCTCATTTTTACACTGACAGACAATCTATATATCAAGATTCACACAAACCTACACATATATAATTTACCATATATCCAATATTTATTTGTACAGCATGCTTTGTAAACAATCAAATATCCTATACATAAAGACAGTACTATGTCTGTGTTAAGTATGACTAGAAATATCTACTGTGATATATGTAGCTCCAAAACTGTAGGAGGAGAGAGCCGGACAAACCATGTATCTATATCCGGATGGACGAACAAAATGACCAAGTCCAACTACCTGTCATTTTGAGAATATTTGATGAAAATCAAAATCCTGTGGACATGCACACCTCCATTATGTGTATAAACATCCTGCAAAATAGTAAAGCTGTAGCTCTAAAGCTGTAGGAGGAGTTAGCCGGACAAACCATGTTCCCTTTATGCAGCTAGAAAATCAAAATCCTGTGGACATGCACACCTCCATTATGTGTAGGTATAAACATCCTACAAAATATTAAAGCTGTAGCTACAAAACTGTAGGAGGAGATAGCCGAACAAACCATGTATCTATATCTGGAAGGACAAACGGGGTAAATTAATATGCCCCCTGCCTCTTCGTCGTGGGGGCATAAAAAACAATTGGACCTGTTGTCAGAATTTCTATGAATTTGATTTTTAAGTTTTCAAAAAAAAAAACCAAGGGGATTACAATAGTCAGTACATCTTAAAAGATTAATGAAAATTCTTGCTCTGAGATAAAACAAAAACATTCTATTTAATAGATAATTAGTTTTTTTCCGTTCCTTTCACACACTTCCTTTTTTTGACTTCTATGAATTTGCTTTTTAAGTTTCAGAAACAAACCACAAAGTTTCACTTTCAGATAAAACAAGAAACATTCTGAAATGTGGGTATTTAGATGTTTTTCGTTGTTTCTTTTTTCCAATTCATATATTTCAATACCAATTCATATGAAAATGTTAAAAACTATTTCCAATGTTTTAGCGATATATCCATCAAGAATCATTTTTTCCAATAATTTAGCAATTCATCAATCAAAAAACAACTTTTTCCCAATTTTTTTCAATCAAAAACCTAAATTTGTTGGTCCATATTGTTTACTATAGCCTAATCAAATCTGTTACACTGATATCAACAAAGAATAAACTATCAAATCATAAAACAGAATATAAACAGTAAATAACAATATAAAGCACCATCATAAGGTCTACAAATATTGCAAAGCTTTATTTCTCCACATATCCCCAAAAATCTCTTGTATTATGCATCGTTTCTGCTGGTCTACGTTTTATGTCATTTTTTAGTGGGTTAGGGTTATTTGGGTATTTATCGTCACTTTCAGTAATTTTTCAGCAATATCGTGACTACTACTAGACATATATCGTATGGAGGAAAGCCTAAACAGTTACATTTGTATAAAACATAGAAGCAATTTTACTTTTTTTGGCTGTATTTTCACTAGTAAAAAATCTTTTAAACAAGCACTTTTGGAAGTGATTTAATTATTATAATAGAACAGGGTCTATACATACAATTTTCTTTGAGTTTGACCAAGGCATTATCATAATACACCAAACATTTTACCAATATATAAATACAATAAGCTGAGTTATAAATTATTTAACTTACCCTGAATACTTATTATAAACCGGGATTCTGATATCATGTGACATTAGACAATTAAGATAGTTATTTATTAAATCACAATTAATTACACAATTTTAACAATTGTTTATATTTATGCACGTAACAACTACAAATTCAAGCAGTGAAAGGTTACATTAAACATTTCTCTGTACATGGAATTTTTAACCTTTATTACAAGCTTACACGGGTTTTTCAATTGTGCTGCCTTTCATACATATAATATCAGTCATAGAGGTTAATAATGAAGTTAACAATCATACCTGCACATTTCATACATGTTTTAATGTTGCAGTCAATAATGGTTTTAGTTGAATCTTGTATCAATGCTTTAAGGATTATCTATTTGAGTATTTTAAATCACTATTTTAGAAAATAATGAATTATGGGTAATTTTTCTATTTCCTTTTAACAACATTTGAAATGTTATTTAAAGAGATTGGTCAGTTCTCAATTAATTGAAGATATTTTGACCAATCACATTATTTTGGTGTATGAAGTCCCAGGATGCAATAGTTTTTGAAATGGTAAAATGAGGTCATCATAACCATTAAAGGTAATTTACCATCAGGAAATTTGTTAAAGTAAACAAGATTGTGACTGCCATTTGTAATTAATTTTATTTTAATTTAGCTGCCTTATTTGACATGTGACCTAAATATTAAACATCTAATACATATATAGTTTAAATATTTTAGAAAATAATTTCTTTTTAATTTAAATTATCGAATGTCGGGTATTCCCATATATGGAAAATAAAAACCATAAAATTTATTTTCCATATGTTGACCATTAATTAATATAAAAAAATCAAATAGTTTAAGTGAATGGAAATGGGATGTTAATCAATGAAAGCGGCCTTGTATGTCTCGCACAAAGTACAGATGAGACAAAATCATTTATCCCCTGTGAGACACGACATGCATTTAACACCAATATGTACAATATATTTACATCAGAAAAAATAATAACAATTGAAAACTTTCATTCATGATACCCATCTCTCTACGTTAGACATAAAATTGTGGCAAACAGTATTTACAATAGCCTGATTTTTTTTTAATATATTGGGTTACCTTTGTGTATGGGGAAGAAAGCAGGGTGGTTTCATTCTATGATGATTTTAAACTGGGATTTTGTCCTTGACCTTCATTTAAACAAAAACATATTTTATGGTGAATTAATTATATTGGTAAAGTTAACTAAAGTCTTAATATCTTGCTTCAACGAAATCTTGTCCCTGTTCATAATAAATATCAAATGCTACGTGTATATGGAGTAAAACGAATGAAAAGTTTAGAATTATACTATTTCACAAATCTTTCTTGTAATAACCAAAGCTATGTCACATAACAAAGAAACAAAAATCTTTCAATAAACACAGCTATTTACAGAGGCAGGACAAAGCTAAACTACAGCACAATTTTTAATCCCTATGGATTGTAACCATTTAATGGCAATTCATTGTTTTAATTAAGTCTTCTGTACAATTATAGTGATTTACACTTTATTTACAAGTTCTTTTTACACTTGAATCATTTTTGTCCAAAACCACCAAAAATATTTATATCTACAGTAGGGATGTTTGTTATTCCATGTAAATCCAGTGAAATCTGTATAAATTGAACTCTGAATAAACCAAAATTATGTATAGACCGAACTAAAACCCAATGTATGAAATCTTTGTAAATTAACCTGTATATCACAAACACCTGTTCAATCCAAACACAAAAGCTGGTTCCAAGGAGGTTCAGATTAAACAGGTTTCACCGTCCTTAGTATAGGAAGTCATATTTATTGATCTTTTATTTATGGCTCGTTGTCATAAATTTTCAAAACTTATTTACACATTTGTTATCCTAGTGGTAGTTTTCAATTCCTAAATTACAATGGAATGACCCTACACACAAATGCCCCCTATGTACAGGTCAAATAACTACATATTTCCTCTTTTAAGGAAATTCTCTATTGTCAATATAATTTGTATTATCAAAAATTGTAACATTATTATACAACATATATTAAGAATATTATTCCAAGAACTTTCTAAACAAGATTTGTGCTGATGGTTTTAACTAGTGACACATTTATCTATTTGTGACATACTCATAATTACTTATGACACATTAATCTTTTTGTGACATACTCATAATTACCTGTGACACATTCATTCTTTTGTGTCACATGCTAATAATTACCTGTGACACAGTCATCTTTTTGTGACATACTCATAATTACCTGTGACACATTCATTTTTGTGTGTGACATACTCATAATTACCTATGAAACATTCATTTTTGTGTGCGACATACTAATAATTATTTATGACACATTCATCTTTTGTGTGTGACATACTCATAATTAGGAAGAACTGTTTTAGATACCTAAAACTTATGTCTCACCTAAGTGCGGCCATCTGTACAACAATAAGTTACACATTATGAGTTGAATGATACTATTTAAAAAACAATTATTTGACCTTGAGGTCAAAGGTCAAGGTCACACAAAGGTCATTATGGTACGTGACACACCGCCTTATGGTCATACACTCACATACCATATATCATTGATCTATCTGGAAAGAAAAAAGTTATGGCCAGGACAAGAAAATACTATTTAAAAAAAACCCATTATTTGACCTTGAGGTCAAAGGTCAAGGTCCCACAAAAATCAATGCGGTACGCGACACACCGCCTTATGGTCATGCACTCACATACCAAATATAATTGACCTATCTGGAAAGACAAAAAAGTTATGGTCCGGACATGCTTCGCTGAGAAGCAGAAAAAGCGAGAGTGGAAGAAAAAATCAGACTAAAACAATATGTCTCCCTTCGTTCGAAGGGGAGACATAATTACTTATGACACATTCATTCTTTTTGTGACATACTAATAATTATTTATGACACATTCACCTTTTGTGTGTGACATACTCATAATTACTTATAACACATTCATTCTTTTTGTGACATACTAATAATTATTTATGACACATTCATCTTTTGTGTGTGACATACTCACAATTACTTATGACACATTCATTCTTTTTGTGACATACTCATAATTACTTATGACACACTAATAATTATTTATGATGCATTCATCTTTTGTGACATACTCATAATTACTTATGACACATTCATTCTTTTGTGTCACATACTAATAATTACTAATGATGCATTCATCTTTTGTGACATACTCAATTACTTATGACACATTCATTTTTAAGTGTGACATACTCATAATTGTGTTTTTCTAAAATACATGCAACACTGTAAGACCATCACCAAAAATCAGTATTGACCAACATTTTAGCAAAAGCCTTTTCATTTAATGATCACAAAAACAATTTTGTTTTATTAAATCTTACCTCTTACATTACGTATCAATTAACTAAATAACAAAACATACAAAACAAAAGACTAAATAACAATTTACATATGATAAAGCACAGGGTTTTGGGAGTCTAAAATAAAAATCTTCTGTTTTCTTCAGCAATGTGGTTTGGCTGGTGTGGTTTTTACCAGTATAATCAACTGATATGAGATCATTGAAGTGAGATCAGTCTTAATCAAGACATCCCTTAATATACAACATATATTTATAATACTCCTTTTAATTCGTCTCCAGTAGCTGAGCTTTATAAGCACTCACAACCAATTTAGCCTGAAAAATAATGAAACAATCTCATTAAATTTTGACAATGATTTCTGCAAATATATTTTGACAGTATCAAGCTAGAATTTGTACATACAAATGTATTTATCTATTCATGAATACAAATTATCGCTATAACTAAATTACAGGACAATAGTTACCACTCTATGTGTAATTTTTGTTTCAAGTCTCAATTTTTTTTAACAGGTTTTCTCATATACAGAACAAAAATATAACATGCACAATGAGTTCAAATAGATTTGTTACAAAACAGGATTTAATGCTTGACAAATACTCCAATGGGTTGATTCAGAATGGTTCTTACACTATTGAGTTCACCTCAGTTTTTAGTGGAGTTCATTGATCTTTAGTGTTATGTGTAATGTTTTGTAGATCGTTGTTTCTCTTCGTCATTGTGTTGTCTGTTCTTCTTCGATTTACGGATTCTGATTACCCCTTTGGTATCTTCAAACTTGGATAACATCTGGTAATAATGATTGGCCAGTTTTAATTTTATAAAGACACAGACCATGTGAATGTAATTTATAATTTCTGAATTGGTCCATTCTATTGTTTCCATGTTTCCTACAAATTGATTAGTTCAATACATTGTACATGTGTATATATATATATATATATACCTAAGGGCAAATTACTGATTCTGTAACAACTTACCTTAGAGTTAGGGGCAGGGACTGATTCTATTATAATTTCATTCTGACCACTCTGTAGAGGACAGCAGGACAATACAAAGTTGGCTTCCTGAAAACAATTACTAAATTTATTAATTTGTTTTCATAGATACTACTTACACCATACTATTTATATTTTTTGTTTCTCAAGCATTTTAATTTTGATAGTGTATATATGCTCCTTTTATTATTGATATTCTTGCAATCTGATCTCTTAACCGCATCGCTCGTGAGTCGAGTGCGGTAGGTCCTTGGTTCAATTCCTGTTCTGGTCAAACCAAAGACTACAGAATTATTATGGGCTGCTTCTCTGCTTAGCATGTTGTGTTAAGGAGTAAGGGAAAACATTGGTTAGCTTAGAATCAGGATACTGAGTGTGTTTGGAGAGACATGTCTACCAATGGACTGATGCTTCAGCGAGTTAACACTATAAAAATTTAATTACGTGTGTTAGTCTAGTACAAAGTGGACATCATCATGTTATCGAAATGTCACCTGTTCTCATTATGAGATAGCTGATAAATTGCTTATACGACTTAAACAACAACCATTCACTCATGCGATCTGATATCCATCAAACATGTTTCTAATTTTTCCACTGCTTAAAGTGACAGTGTCTACAATTTTTTCAGATTTTTTAAATCAGAATTTTTCTCCCAAACTTGAACAAATGTGAGTAAAAATTCATCTAAAACAGCCAAAAACACAGAAAAGTGTTTTTTACAAAATATTTCGGGGGAAACGTGTTTGCAAGCAATTTGTGTCTGGGCTACTATAATTCAAGTCAATCAAGATAACTCTGCCTCTTTATGATGAACTGTGCACGCGCAGAATCGGTTTGTTGATGAAAATTTCTTCTGTCAGAAAATCTAACCGTGGAAGAAAACTGACTTTGACCGAAAATGGCTAATAATTTGAGTCTTGATTGATAAATTGTGTTCTTATAGGTAAATATGTGTAATTTATCATTAAACATGTATGAATTATACATTTTAGTCTAAAGATAGATCATCCATGTCTTTGTTTTGATAAATCTGGGTCAATGCGTCCTGTGTTATCATACGGAGTCATGAATAAATTAATGAGCTTGGGCAGCAGACGATCATAAGTAATTTGTTTAATTACATCTAATTAAACAAATTTCTGTTTATCTGAGATGGTTATTTGGTCATTTTATTGATTTATCTATCTTATTTTCAAGTTATTGTCAAACTTAAAAATTATGAAAAATCGTAGACACTGTCACTTAAAGTTTTGCAACAAAACATTTTTAAATAATGACAATGCAATGAATTATGTTGAGCACAACATCAGTGTTTCCAAAGGTAAGTTAAAGTTGAATGCACATTCGGTCTAGTAAAGGAGTACAAATTACTTGACCCAGTATCAAGTTTACAGGACATTCACATACTCCACAGAGGAGGTGCCCAGATTCCTGCTGGTCATTTGGTCAAGTAATGAATAACCTTTTACTAAACCAAACCAATTTTTACTGGACATTGCTACATGTCCAACAGACCTTGGGAATGACTGCAACATTAGCATGAAAATGACATTAACTTACCTCAGTAAGAGAGGGTTGAGGTACACCATTTAATGTAACAGACTTGACAGCACATGGTCCATACAATCTACATTTTATATCCTGAGCAGTTATTCTGGCATGGGAAACAAATAACAAGTAACCAACACCTGTAAATATAAAACATACAAACATGTATGGTTATACTATAATAGGGTGTGGGGTGTGAAAATGCATTTTTATTCAACAACATACATGTACTACCAATGCAATATTAATCAGAGTTACTTAGCATTTCTCCTATTTACATGAGATGCTTTTCCAGCTAGTTCATACTACTTTTGACTATTTAAGGAATTGTCTTAGTGTATATGTACTACAGACTAGTCAACTTATACAAAAATTTAAGAGGAACATGAAATCTTTTCATTATAACAAATTACAAAAAATGCGACAAAAAATGAGCATATATGTTCAATGTGTATAAAAATCAACAAAGTCGGCGAACAGGAAGTAGGAATCTGATGGGTCCAAAAACGCTTCCCACGATGTGGGGTACCTATATGAACCTTGTGACCAAATATCAGATTTCTGCCATCAATAGTTGCTGAGAAAAATGTGACGAAAAATGTGCATATATATTCAATGTGTATAAAAACCAACTAAGTCGGCAAACAGGAAGTAGGAATCTGACGGGTCCAAAAATGCTACCCACAATATGGTATACGCTTGTGACAAAATGTCAGATTTCTGCCATCAACAGTTACTGAAAAAAATGCGACGAAAAACATCTTGGACGGACGGAAGGACAGAGGTGAAACAGTATACCCCCCTCCCCTTTCGGGGAGCGGAGGTATTATAACAAAATCAGACTTGGGGGAAGGGTTGATGTGGGGTTGAATAGTCTGTTTAATATAACAGATTTTTCATTATAAGTGGACTAGACTAAACTTTTTAAGATCTCCGTTTTACATTTTTCACAAACACAAATATTCAATGATTTTTAATTTTATATGGTAACTTTGTTTGCATACATTATAACATATTACAGAATATCGGCTGCATCACATTCCAAAAATATTACTGCATCTACAGTTATAGCGAATTGCATCAAAATTTTGAGGCAAGATATTATTTAAATGAATGACAAAAATTATATTTGCACTTTGATTAGCAAAATTGTATTTACTTTAAGAGTAGTTAAATTTGCTATACGAGTGACAAAATTTATGCTTGATTAATGTGAATTAATCCTGCCACGTTTTTGTGCCTGTTCCAAGTCAAGACTGGGATTTCCATCAACATATGTCTTGGTCTTTTTTGCATTCAGAAATTTGAGACGAGAGGTGGTTGTTTGTTTCGTAGATATTGTTGAAATTGTTCACCATCACTGTTTAAACTTTTATTTTCACAATATGATTTACCTGGAGTGTTAGTCTGTAGTTCATGTTTAAAGTTAACAACAAACTTATCACCATCTGATAAGGGGAAGCACTGGAGTGGAAATAAAGCACTAGTTATTTTGGCTGTGTTGTTCAAAGTCACTTGTACTTGTTTGTCAAATTCTGCTGTAAGCCTGTGATAAAAGATAAAATAATACTGTAAAATTAAGCATTACAATAAAATAATACTAAGGTAACAAAATGTTCGTTCTTATATATGTAATGATATTATTCTTCATTAAGGGTCTGGAGATATGGTACTTAACACCACTTTCAACAATATTTCAGTTATATCTTGGTAGTTAATTTTATTGGTGGAGGAAACCGGGATACCCTGAGAATACCACCGACCTGCAGCAAGTCAAAGACAAACTTTATCACATAATGTTGTATCGAGCACACCTCGCCATGAGCCATGCTCGAACTCACAACATTAGTGGTGATAGGCACTCGATTGCACAGGTAGTTGTAAATCCAACTACCATACGATCATGACCATGACGGCTCCCTTTTCTGATTATATATATACATAAACTACTAAAAAGTGCACAACAGCACAATAGCAAATTTGAAAGTATAATAAAAATACACTAAAAAAACAAATATTACAACAGTTACGCTTCTTCAGTATCCCGACTGTAAATTACATCAGTCTGTACTGAAATTGTATTCGGTAAATCAACATGTACTAGTAAAAGTTAGACAGCAGATTTAAGTTGGGATCCCACTAACAGGTTTAACCCTGCCACATTTTTGTGCCTGTCCCAAGTCAGAACATGGATTTCCAATGCCATATGTCATGGTCTTTATTATGTTTAATAAATTGAGGTGTGAGGTAGTTTTTCATTTTGTTGATTTCACAGTTGATCCTGGTTAGAAAATAAAATAACTGAAATCAATGAAAAATAGCTGAAACTATCTACACCCCCTTTGAAAATGTTCATTTCTAACCTGTTCTGATCAGGTCCGACAACTTTCATAAAACAATTTTCAGAGGAAAGTAGCTTAATTCAGTTAAATACCTGAAAAGAATCATCCTTGTGATATTAGTGAAATAATTGACAATCCCTGCTTAAACATTTTTTTCATAATTACCTATTAATATGATCAACAATAATATCCTCAATTTCAGTTAATCTCATCATTTTGGCATATGATAAAGCAGTATATCCAGAACTATTTTGTTCTGAAAAGTTAGCACCATTTTCTAGTAGAAATCTGACAATCTGTTTATGTCCCCTTCTTACAGCCTATAAAGATACAATAATTATTAATCATTAGAATGCTAAATTTATGTCAAATATGATTCATTTAATTTAAATTTTAGCAAACATTCCTAACTCTTCAACAAGAAGATTAAACGAAGAGCTCAATATTAAAACCAATATATTATATTTATGTCAATTTTGTCTTCTTTGTTTTGGACAGTTTTTTGCTTTATCAAATTAGTTAGGGAATATGTACGATATAACCTGGTTTGGGACAGCTTACGCTAAATAAACTGCAAAGGTGCCAAAGCTGTTTATGAAAAGCGTAAACTACCCCAAAATTGAACATATTCCTTATAATTTAATTTTTACAACAAAATTTAATGATTCCTCGATTTTAGTTACGATTATGTCATGTGACTATTTGAATTTGTCTTTGGTGAATGAATATGTTGGTGACGTCACAATACCAACCCAGGTTATCAAGTATAACCAATATTGCTCCAGGCAGATCAGCCAATTAGATTGCAGTATTCACATCAAATTAATTTATTTATGATATTCAAAATATTTAATACTTGTGATAAAATTATATTTTGACTATTCAAGCAGCATGTTGACCACATGATTTTTAAAGAGTAGAAATGGGGTGTGTACAATACATCAATGCATATTATACACACCATAAGACGGTAATTTATTTTATTTTCTCAATATATCTTACCTTCATCAAAGCAGTCTCCCCTGTGTTCTGAAGTAGATTTATATGTGCTCCTAGCTCTACCATCAATGCCACTGTACAGATATGTGCCTGTTATATAAATAAACCACTCATTAACATTTCTGCTTCCATCACTTTTATAATGATTGATTGATTTTTGGTGTTTTAATGCCACTTTCAGCAATATTTCAACTATATCATGGCGACCAGTATATCCAGGTGGTCACTTTTATTGGAGGAAACCGAGTACTGTACCCAGTGAAAACCACTGACTTGGCACAAATCACTGACAAACTTGGTCACATAATGTTTTACCAGGTAGACCTCACTATGGGATGGAATCAAACTCACAACTTTAGTGGTGATAGGCACTGATTGTATAGGTAGTCAAACCTGCCCATGTGGTCACCTCTATTAAGCAGTCACCTGTATTAAAAGGTCACCTTTTTCTTGTCTTGTCATAGAAAATTTTATATGAATTGAACCTCTTTTAAGAGGTCACCTGTCTTATAAGGTCACTTTTTCTTGATCCCAAGAGTGACCTCTTAATACAGGTTTGACTGTATATGTAAATTTAACTACCATACAATCACAACCATTATAGCCTGACCCAGTAAGCAGTATTTCAACTATTTTCAGGATGAGTGTGGTAGGCACTGATTGCATAGGTAGTTGTAAATCTATATACCAATGATTGCAGTCACCAATGTTTGCCCACCATCCTACTACATGTACAACATACATATACTGTACGACTATAGTATCCATTATAACTACTGTCCTGAACAATGTTAACTTTAACTTAAAACAAAGTCAACATATTGATTATATACAATATTATATCTAGTGGATTGTGTAACAGATTGCTATATATCTAATTATTTGTCAGATTTTTTGTTTTATTCATGATTTTTACATCTGTTACATAATGAAATCAAACATTTAGCCTAATATCTTTTCAAAATTGTGATTTTCATTACTGGAGACTTAATATGTGTTCACATACTATCACTACTGTAGACTTACATGTTCACATGCTAACATCAGAGATGTTGTACCATTCTGCATCTGTGCATTTACATTAGCTTTATTGGTAACCAGTAGCTCCACAATATCATCAAGACCTGTAATATATATATATTTATCTAACATTATGTACGCTTTCCTTTGAAATTAACAAAAGTCACCGGTCTGATACAAGATGTTGTATCACCACACTGTGGTGATAAAAGAATGGCGCGACGTTGCACGAGACGTTCCCTGCCAAACTACTTTGTCAAATACTGGTTCACACAACAGGCTCGACCTGATACAAAGTCTTGTAGCAACACATTATGTATGTAATTGGTATATATATTAACAAATCTATACTCACCATTGATATGTATCTCTTAACTGTTATCAATAGTGATTGATTGATTGGTGTTTAATGCCAACTCTAGCAGTATTTTAGCTATATCATGGTGTCATCAATAGTGAATACTACTGGTATTTAAGAAATAAATCATGGAAGCCAGAATGTGTTTTGAGTTTTAACATGGGTTGGCGGATATTATTATTTTATCCCGAGCCAGAGGCGAGGGATAAAATTTACTAATATCTGCCAACCCATGTTAAAACTCAAAACACATTCTGGCTTTCATGAATTATTTCGATTTTGATATGTCTAAGAGTACAAAAATGGTAGTATACTTTGATTGGAAGACGATTATTTATATTTACGCTTGCGGACAATTTATGCTCCCAAATTCGAGCATAGGATAATTCATCAACATGTACATTTACGATGGGAAAGTGAGTCACATGCACCGGCGCATGTGCTAATGAGATTATACCTAATCGATAAATTGCTCTTTTGCTTACAAAGCGAAAGAAGGATGTCATGTTAGAATTTGTAATATAATTAAGAATCAGTAATTTGAAAGTCTAAGAAAGCAGTGTATGTTATATATAAATACATAATCATTGATGGTAAATAGAGAGGAATTGTATTACTGAATCAAGGCCAACAATTTACTGTCCATATTTTTATGTGTGCTAATCATGATCATTTTGAATATTGCAGATGACGTAAGTCTATATTACAACATGTTGTACAAGTTTGCCACGGTTTATAATGACAACCCACTGTTTACTGGACACTAAATCCTACCATTTTGAGCTGAGTACATTAACAATGTAATTCCCATCTCATCTGCATCTTCCACGTCATACTTTTTACCACTGTCCAACGCTTTCCTTACCAAGTCATAATCGCCTTCCATCACTGCCCGTCGAAATTTATCTATAAAAATAATTACATAATTAAGAAAAATTCAACAAAAATACATTTAATACGTTGCTCTACAAGCTCAGACTAATACATTTTTTATTGGCAAGTGGACTTATTTGGTGGTCCCATATTTTTTCAGCGCAAACTTCCTATCCAGTCTAGATAGAGTATATATGTGTGTGTTCTTGGGCCTTACTGTGGCTAATAGAAATTGCTCATGCTTGATGTGATCAATGAAATTGTCAGCCATTATTTCATACTGTTAATGCTAAAAAAGTGTATATTTTCCTCAAATCTGCTAATTAACCACCTACAAGCTGAATATACATGAAAATCACTATTTTATTTTGATCAGATATATACATGTATTATGAAAAGAAAGTTTAAACATCATGACTGTGATGATCAACAATTCCACCAATATCAACAAAACAAACAACCACCTCTTACCCCAAACCATTGAACACAAAAAAAACACCACAATCTATGACACAGGAAATCCAGAAAATACATGTTATCATATGTATGCAAGGCATTTTTTGGTGATAAATATGTAATTAATTTTATTCATACTGAAATTTCAATATTATGTACATCTACTAACCATCAGAGATTTCTACACCATCTGTTGTCTTTTCATGAACCTACAAAATCAAATTAAGATAATTAATTAAACAAAGAGTAGAATGAAAGAAAACGAGAGTCTTGGGATCAGAGATAACCGAGGAATAACACAGAACCATGTACATAGTATATATATACAGGTATATACCTGAATTAAGAGAAAACAAATATTACCCAGAACTGGCTATCCATATTTAATGATAAAAATCAAAGTGAACAATCATTTGTTTCCTTCATTTGCCAACAGGTCCAACTTATACATGCATTTAATTATATAATAATGTTGTCAGAAGCCGATATTATGTGAAAATATTTTCTGAATCTGATTATATTTCCCAACCCATTAAGGAAGGGAAATACGAAATCAGATAACAAAAATATTTTACATATTACATTTTGTTACCGACATCAATATTTATTTTATCATGTAATGTCACATATAAACATGGTATATACGTAATGGAATATTACCAATCTATCCAGGTAAAATGCTGTTTTGACCATTGTTCTATAAATAAGTCTTTAAAATACAGTAATACCTTGTGGTCACCTCTATTTAAAGGTCACCCTTTCTTGTCCTGTCATATAAAATTTCATATGAATTGAACCTCTTTTAAGAGGTCATCTGTTTTATAAGGCCACTTTTTCTTTAACTCAAAGGGAACAGGTTTGAATGTACATGCCAAATATCACACCAGAAACTAATATAAAGTACAGTCAATCCTGACTTAAAGGGCACCTCTGAATATCAAATCATGGTCTCATTTTTTCCATTAATGAATAGTGCATATAGTTTAAACCTATATATAAAGTGCAACTGCTCATGAAAGGTACATTTTCAGGTTCCCTTGAGTCACTCGGTGCCATTTATACACACGTTTGACTGTTTAACAATGATATATATTGTAAGAAACTAGCTACATTTTTGTATATAGAGGGGCTGTAAAAAAAAAACATTTTTCACAATTTTTTTTATATTTTGACAACAACTTACGGAAGAAACAGGTTCTTAATTTCACAAATATGAAGATTGGAATTGCTGGGAATAATTTGTATGTTACCCTTATATTATATTATAAAGACAAAATTAATTCCCCATTACCCATACTACAATATTAATGATAAGATATTCCTGATCTTCAACAAAAACCAATTAATCTAGTATTTTCTGTGAATCGTGTTGAATTTTTCCTCTCTCACCTTGGGCTCTGATCGATTGTCTGGTAATTTTGCACACACATGTACACAAGGTACAACAGTAATAAACGATGACGTTCGTGCAGCACATGTATTGATTAGAAATTGATGATATTGCAATATTACATTTCAACTTAAAACACACAGCAAATCAATGCAGACCTATATCTCTAAGAAACTGAATACTCCCCGACTTTTAAAAATTCTGACGACCATGGTAATGGTTTTCAAATCTATCACCAGTACATTAGTTAGGTGTTACATTACCGTTGTTTCCTTTACGAAATATGTAATAAAACAAAAGGCCCCCTATCCTTATATATGAATCAATTCACTGCTTTTAAACATTGATTCTAAAATTGTTACACAGAATACAATTGTCGTGAATTGAAATCAATCTTTTTTTTTGTTCACAATAGACAGGTAGATGTAGATGTACCATTGTATATTTTGTACATTATGAAAAGAATGGTCATAAATAGATATCTACATTTGTATTAAACAGTTATAGTCGACAATTCTACCAACATCAACACAATGAACGACTTCCTCGAACTCTCTTCTCAAACAATTGAACACAAAAATATCATGATATATGGCATTGGAAATCCAGGTCACTGAATTAAATTTTAAAATCTAGGTGAAATTTTCAAAGATTTCAATTGTATCATTAAATCTTATCAAGTTTATAATTACTATATAAACAAATTCTAGCTTATTTATGGGTTTGTTAAGGAGATTTTGAACAACACCAAAACAAAAGTCCACAGATCAATGGATACTAGTACTAGAACACCTTATCAGGACCTTACAATAATTAGCCCACACTTTAACATTAACCCACCAGACAGCCTCCCATATATATTGTATTGTTGAAGTTTCAACCTTTAACATATCTCTTTGTTTCAAACAATTTGATTGATTTTTCATGCAGTCATCCCCATTATGTAAAAGTACACTTCAGAAGGAGGTATTATTGATTTTTAGTCTGATTTATGTCTAGAGAGAGAGAAAGACATGGATCAATTCTAACAGGGCTAAATGTACTGTCAAACCGTAACATCTAAAAAATCAATAGTCGAGTTATTAAAGTTTGGAGCTGGGTATACAGAAAATTATGGTTAATAGGTCATCATTATCAACAAGTTTGTACTGCAATTTACATATATACCCAACAGAGAGCTTGGATAGAAACTTATTTTACAGATCTGTGAGACAGTGAGTTTTGTTTGGAGTTGGGTATACATAAAATTCTGGTTTATAGGTTAAATCAATAACAGAGTTTAGAGTTGGGTATACAGAGAATTCTGGTTTATAGGTAACCATTTATCCATTAGTTTGTTCTGCAATTTCTATATATATCCAACAGAGAGCTAGGATAGACAATTTTTTATAAATCTGTCCAAATATTTGTTCTGTGAGTTTTGCTTAGAGTTGAATATACAGAAAATTCTGGTTTATAGGTCACTGTTTACCAGTTTGTTCTGCAATTTCCATACCAAACATGCCCGACCGAGAGCTAGGGGTAGATATTATGAAAAACTTATTTCATAACTTCATGGTCCAAATAATTGTGTTTCTTAATAACATTTACAAACCATTACAAAGAAAACCAGTCAACTTTTCTCATGAAGTCCTGACAAATCAAAGCTAATTGCTAATCATGTTAATTAACATCACTTTCAAATATGTGTTATTCTAGTTTCTTTTTACAACAATCCAAGTCCAAACTCATTGAATATTCAAAATCAAAGCTTTTAAAGCAAACATTTGAATTATCGGTATATGTAAAATAAATCTCATTTGAACATATACTTTATTTTTATTTTAAGGAAAGTTTTTTTAAAGAGATTCTCATTATTGTCATTGACAGTAGAGCTATTCCTTATTCTGTAGTGAGAGAGTCAGTGTGTGTGAAAATATCCATGGCAACCACAATACAGATTAGGCCCCATTGTACCAATGCAATGATGTATGAAATGATGGTAGGTACAGTGCATTTAAATACATTTGTAGTTGATTACAAATTCATAGCAAGATTTTGATATACAATTTTGCTGAGAATTCTCTATTAGAGATCTAGCTAGAAGCATCCAGGCATTTATAATCTAGGTTAAAATCTATTAAAAAGGGAAAATCTCAAAATTGTTCATTTTATTTTAATCTTAAAAAATTCTATACCAGTATTTAAAAATATATTTTCTATAAATATGTCATTTACATCTACTTTCTTATAAAATATTAACATGATCAAAAGGGAAAAGAAATTGCTTAAAAAAAATTGAACTTTCAACGACATGTGGCTTGATATAAAAAAGTTAAAGGATGGTTTGTAATTGAAAAATGAGCATGTCTGATGAACATTACATTTCACAATTCCAGATTCAATCATTACATTCATCGATCCATTCTTTTCATATATCTTTCATATACATTGTATATTTCAATATAAAATACATAGAATATTTCTGCTTCATATATTGATACAAAGGTAAAATCAATAAGGAAATAAATGAAGGTCTCCACATCAAACTGAATATGGGTTATAGGTATGTAGAACTAGGTGAATGATCTTCAGACCAATGACCTAGTTATTTAGATCAGTAATTGATTGCTACAGAGAAGAAATTGAACTTATGCCAATAATCTATATTTATATCATCAGAAAGTACAGTACACTTAGTGCTGTTTCCAGCAGGTTTTTTTTTAAGGATTTCTAGCTATATATAGCTTAGTTGAATAGATATACAATGTAGTTTCAAAATCCCTTGAAATCTGCAGTATATACAAAAAAAAATGTATGTAAGACTCAGATCAACGTCCAGTCTCTAATCGACGTGCAATTCTCAAATATATGGCCGTTTTTCTCTTTCTCAAATCGACGTCCAATGACGTCATTGACATATACTTCAAATGACGTCATTGACATATACTTCAAATGACGTCACACCTGTTAGGGAATGTTTTTGAAGCAATGATGGAGAAGGGACAAGACCAGATTCCAGATGAGGGATTCTTGATGACAAAAATGCCTATGTATTTTAAAGTTACTGTTGATAAAATCTTACTGTGCGTAGGAGTACTTCTACTTTAGCGGACCCTAACCCTAGCCTTAATCCTAACCCTAACATTAACCCCAACCCTAATCCTAACCCTAACCCTAAACCTTTTGTTATCATATCCGCATGGTAACAAAATGAAAGGTTACGGGTCATGCGCTTTGTTTATTACAATATCTGACTTCCATGGTTTGCCAAAGTAGATTCTACCTCTATTGATAATATTAAAGAATGAGAAATTGCTTAAAAAACACACACAAAAAAAAGATTAAAAAAACAAAACTGTCGTTACAATTATTTTTCATGGCAAACTTTGATCGTGTAAACGGGCCTATAGATATGAGTTTGGAAAGGATGCCGACTTGAGAATATCCTAAAATTGGACCATGATTTGAGATAATGACGTTAGTTGACTCCGAGTGGACATCGATTAGAGACTGGACGTCGATCTGAGTCTATCATATATATATATATATATATATATATATCATCACAAAGTACACTTAGCGCTGTTTCCGTTTTTTCTTTAATTATTTTATTGTAGGATTTCTTGTTTAGTTGAATACACATAATTTCAAAATCCCTTGAAAATACATTTTTATGTGCCTTTCAAGGGCTATTCCATAATAAAGAATAAAGATGAGTATGACTAGGTGAGTCTAAAAAATCTTATTTCCTACCAATGTATCAACTTTCTAAAAAAGATTGTGGCATTAGTCTAATGAATTTATATACAAAATGCAATGTAATGATGTTCGACATTTACATCTATATTATTTCTTACTAAGAGAATCAATGTCCGACAATTGAATATTCATTACCGGTATACAAAAAACAAAATCCTTTTGTATCCCACCTAAGAGTTTTTAATGGAATGACCTTTGTTTATTCGTGGAACGTGACCCAGCTGATGTGATTTAGTTCTAATAATAAGTACTTGTAGACTTGTAGTATACATGTACTGTATACATTGACCCAGGTGATGTGATTTAGTTCTAATAGGTAGTATACATGTGCTGCATGCATTCAAATGACAAACAAAAATGTAGCTAACTGCATTTCTTAATGTTATATGTCAATTACAAAAACAGTGACTTATTTGCACTACAGTCACAGATAAATAAAAATGGATACAGTACATACAATACGTATATATACTGTGTGGGATAAGCTAGGAAGAAGATTTTTTTTTTTAAGTTCTGCCTACCTAATTATCAACCTAACTTGTAGTACCTAACCTTAATTTTGTATTGTCATTTAATTTAAGTACTGTTAAACTCGGATCCTTGTCCTGTATACCGTGTTGGGTAACCTAGGTAAATATTTTATTAAAGTTTTGTCTACCTTCAAAATGTACCTACCCTATATAACATCATAACCTATTTTTTTTAAGAATGTTAGCGAAAGCACATGTATTTTTTTTTTGGCGAACAATTTACACTTACAGTTACATGTACGATTACACAATAAAAATAAAACTATAAGATAAATAGTAATATATATATACAACACTGTGTACAATGAAACCTGTCTAAAAACCGAACCTTGAATAAAACGAAATCTTGTATACATGTATAAACCAAACTTTAAATTTTTTATAATGTCCCAGTGTAGGAATTTTTTTTTTAAATATCCTGTGTTAACCAAACAGTTGCCTACAGTATTCCAAACACAAAAGTTGGTCACCAGGAGGTTTGGTTCAGACAGCGTTCACTGTATTTCACTACATACATTGTACAAGAAAACACAACATAAAAATATACAAATATGTACTACAAGATCTTGTCAAGTCTCTATTTCAAGATGAACTGGTCGAACACCCTATCTCTCCAAGTACCGTACCCAATCGTGCCAACATTCATATATCATGTTATCAGACATAATTTTTAGTGTGATTTCTTTCACAAACAGGAGATACCTAGCTAGCGGGTACAACAAAAATGACCAGAACATTTTCACACAACTCACGACTGATGGCGAGATTGGATACTTAACTTCGTGAGACAGGATTGACAGCCAGTATGCTCCTGAAATGAAGGCAAAATAGCAATGTTTTTTCATCTTGTGGGTTTTAGAAATCTTACCTGTTCTTGATCAAGTTGATCTAAATCAACATCATCTAGTTCAATATCAAAACTTGGATCTGCACCTGTAAATGTTAAAATTTACAAATAAATGAATTGTTGATTTCCTAAAAGGTAAAGGTAAAGAAAGGTAAAATATACAGTATTTAGGGTAAAAAATATATCAACAATCCACATTAAAAATTTGTAATTCCTATATACATTTGTACATTATACAAAATGTATATATACGGAACATGTAAATAAATGTACTTGTATGATGTTTTATTTCTCAAAATTCAAAACCTCGTAAATATAGCTGAAATAATGCAAAAGTTGGTGTTATACACCAATCAAATAATCAATCAATATTCAACATCTACATACACAGCTTGAACTGCCATCACATCATTTGTCCATGTCTTTCAGTTAATATATTAACAGTTTCAGATTTTTCTGTGTGATAATGGATTTTTAAAATAAAAATCATTTTTACATCTGATAAAACTTTAATTTACTTTTGTACATTTTGTAATAAAGTAGCTATTTGTGAAAAAAAATTTAATATCTGATTTATAATTCTACATTAGTAATTTACTTCCATTAAAGAAAAAAAAATCTAATAACAAAAAGATATCTTGAACATTAAAATAGCATTTTATTTAAAAAAAACAACAACTAATTTTGATAAGTCATGCAAGTACAATGTACACATAGATGATGGACTGAATTGTTGGTATCATTGACTTGTAACAAATTTCTACAAGGAAACGGAAAGGGAAATTTTTGTTGTAAAAAATAATTAAAAGTTGAGATGTGTTACATTTGTAAGTTGGTCGAGTCGTTCTTGACCAGGACCACCATTAAAAAAAGGGTGTGTTTCATTTGTTTGGTAATCAATAAAATATGCAGGCGACTATTCAAAATTACAAGGTGACTTGAACTTCCCTTTTGACTAACGAGAAAGCGAAGTCAACCTTTACAAGGTGACTTCTTTGCCCGAATCGCACTGTAGCACTAGCCCTGCTACCTTATGCAATGACCCTATAATCAATGGGTTTTACAAATAAAATATATAATAAAATGCTAATTACAGCACGGTCAAGAGACATATATAGTGTGATAAATTACTGTGATAGACATATAATCACTCTTCTTAGTGATACTGATATATCTTTTGCTCTGTTTAATCAATAATCTATTTACTTAATGAGTTATACTTAAGAAATTTTGAAGATATATTTAACAGAATAAAAGATCCATATTATCAAGATGAGTGATACGTCTATCACAGTGATTTATTATGCGATGTCTCTTACAAACACACCTACAACCACACATCTCCATGACACACCTACAAACACATGTCTATTACACACCTATAAAACATATGTACAGGGCTTTAGATTTAATGTCTGAATCCAAGGAAAACTTCTTTAATGAAGCAGAATTAGTATAACTCACCTCTTTCTTGTATTTTTGTGGTTTCAGGAAGATATGGCATAACAGATCCATTTAAAATATCGTCTAATGGCGCTGAGAATAATTCTACTGACGATTTACGCCACATCCTATTTCTGTCTTCACAAGAACTTTTATAACTACCTAGTCCACTATCATCGGAATCCTTACGTTGTTGTTTACATGATTTCTCACTGGTTTCACAGAGAGTACTTAAATCGGAACTGTATTTCCTTTTCAAACTGTTTGTCTGCGAACACTCGGAATCGGCTAATTTGCCTGTAAAACTGTCTAATGAACTTGAACATGGAGAATCCACAGAAACTTTTCTTGGAGGTGTACACCCACCTGATAAGTACGACTTGATAGGACTTGCAGGATTTTCTATTTCTTTCTTTATTGCTTCCAAGGGATCCTTCTTACTTTTTAATGAATTGTCTTTTTCGTCTTTTTTATATTTATAATCCTTGTCTTTATTTTTAATTTTATTAATTTTATGATCCGTTGTGTGAACAGGTTTAGTTTTGTTATGTCTGTCACTTGTATGTTTTAAGTCCTTGTCAAATTTTTGTTTTGAAGAACTGTATTTTTCTGTACCTGAAAAACCAACATTTGTTATGTATTAATGCTTGAGTGAGTGAATGTTGTATAATGCCAAGTGAGCAATTTTTAAGCTATATTATGGCGAGACCAAGTTACATTTCAATGACATGATAATGATGTCTGCTTTGTACTAGACCAACATGCTTACTTGGTTTTATATAGTGATAGCTCACTGAAAAAACAATCCACGTGTAGACATGTCTCTCCACTCCGAAACATTAGCTTGATTCCGAGCAGTCTTTGCTCTTGCTCCTTAATTTCGCATGCATGGCGGGGAAGTATCAAATACCAATTTTAAAGTCTTTGATTTGACATGATTGAGACTTGAACCCACAATCTACCTCACTCTGACTGAGGCTTGAACCCAAAATCTACCTCACTCTGACTGAGGCTTGAACCCACAATCTACCTCACTCTGACTGAGGCTTGAACCCACAATCTACCTCACTCTGACTGAGGCTTGAACCCACAATCTACCTCACTCTGACTGAGGCTTGAACCCACAATCTACCTCACTCTGACTGAGGCTTGAACCCACAATCTACCTCACTCTGACTGAGGCTTGAACCCACAATCTACCTCACTCTGACTGTGGCTTGAACCCACAATCTACCTCACTCGGGCATGCAAACCATGACATCACCAATGCTGTTATATAAGTATGTATTCTATAGAAATACAGGATTTCAACTATAAGATACAAAATCTTGTATCTCTGTATGTGATATATGGTGTATTTTTGTTTTTCCTACTTTTTAGACTTGATCAGCTTGGAATGCGGAAAACCCCTATGACATCTTGGTTAATAAATACAAAATCCCATTGGGGAATACTTCAAAGTAAAGTTTAATACGTTCGTTTCATATTGCAGGCAACTGTACCATTTACGATTAAAGTTCACAAAAATGACTCAATATGATACAAGCTGTTGTAAAAACACAATATGCATATAATGGGTATGTATAACAGCTTTCAATTCATTTACTGAATTCACTCCTCCCTCCCCATTTTTTTAATACTTAATATCTTTTGTATCAGCAGTACATACAAATGTATGTCTTGTTTTTATTTATTACAAATAAAACATGTCTTGTACTTACTTTTTCTATGTGTGGTTTCTGTTACAGATTTGTGGTTGACCTATATCAATACAAAGGAAACATATTAATCTTAACAATAACATGCTCAGTATAAACTACAGTACATAGCCAATAAATATAGAGTAATGTCCGTTTTAAATTATCACTAGTATCACAGCGAGTCTGGTAAGACAAGCTGCGATACCAGTGATAATGTATGTCGAGATTTTTAAATCAGATGTATTGTTTTTTTTATTAGTAACGTCATAATGTGTTTGAGGTCTGACCGATAATTTTCAGAGTTAGTTTGCTCAAAGGAAAAATGCCCAAATAACCGATAATCAGTTTTACATGCAAATTTAATTGTTGGAACTAACGTTGTGAGTTAGAATTCCACTCACGGCGAGGTGTTCTTGAAACAACATTTTATGATAAAGCTTGTCTATGACATAAGGCAGGTCGGTGGTTTTCTCTGGGTACTCTGATTTCATTCACCAATAAAACTAACAGCCAAGATATAACTGAAATATTATTGAATGTGTCGTTTAACAACATAACCATTAACCCTAATCTCCCTTAATTGTTGGATAAAGTGTGTTAATGTTGACAAACTTTTTTTTCACATGTAATAATGGTACACATCACATGGCTTAACATGTGCACACAAAATTCGATATCTATGTTTTTATTAGAATGCAGTGATATTTGTAGGTAATCACAATTTACACGGGAACATCATTATAATACATGTACTACGTACAGGTAATCCTAGTACAGAATTTGAGAAAGGTCACTAAGAAAAATACTGAGTAGCAGCACAAAGAATTACCTGTCACCTCTGTCACCACGGTAACATGTACATGTATTAATTTATACGCAATCAGTCTTCACGCTAACCCACCTGCCCAAAGCCCAGGACAAGTAAAACTGGATTCGGACAAGTGAAAATTATGAAAGAATTTGTTTGAATAATTTTTTTTCTTCTTCTAAATTTGGCTTTTGGGCAAGTAGGGCAAAGACTGCAACACCTACTGTTACATGTATAAAATGGTTTTACATTTTTTATAAAAAAAAAAAAATTTAAATGTTGCTATCAGTTTTTAAGCTGTGAGCGATGTACATGTACAATCAATCATTTAACAAGACAGATTGATTGGTCTATTAGTTTTGCTTTTACATCACTTTATAAGCATTTTCAACAGACTCCAAAATTGTCATAATTAAAATATCTTGCTGAACTTCTAAAACATTATAATCAATGTATGCTCAACATTAGTGTAATGATTTTTCATGAATACTTATTGAAAATGTTTACAATAAAAAAAATTGAAGAAACCAAAGGTGTAATCAGAAGCCGAAAATTGAAGGATAGACAATACAACGACTAATTAAAAATGAACAAACAATGATCTCCAAAGCACTACAAAGACAACTAAAGATTGAGAAACACAAACACTACTAAATACTGGGGGTGAACTCAGGTTTTAGAGTCTTTCTAAACTGGATTAGCTCACTCAGGTTTTAGAGTCTTTCTAAACTGGATTAGCTCACCTTATAAGAAACATGACAAGTTTCTTGACTTTGTCCATTTATTTTAACATTCTCATCAGAAGAAATAGAACCAAATGCATCGTTGTCTTCTTTAATATCATCTTCTTGTTTAACTAAACATTTCTTGGCTTTGTGGTGTTTTTTTCTATTACTCTCTTTCAAGGAGTTTTCTTTAGATCCACTTCTGGTCTTCTTGGAACTTGAATTAACTCTTCGAACAGAACTACCATCGGAAGATTTATTTTTCTTCTCCGACCGTGGACCTCTCCCACCCCCTTTAACTCGAGAATACATGTCTGTATCAAACAAATTAACACGCCCCTCTTCTAAATCTTTCCAGAAAGTGTCTTTAAGTCCTCCTGTTGATTCTGATAAGGGTCCACCCGGTGACGACTCATCTTCAGAAACAACTGTACCTTCCATTATAGCCTGTAAATATAAAATGGAAAATACATGTACATGGATTGTAGAAATTAAATACAACTGAACTACCTTATGTTAAGGAGAAACCATGATATGGCTAAAATTCGGCTAAAGTTGGTGTTGAACACGAATCAATCAATCAAACCTTATGTTGCAGGGACGAATAAATTTACACAGTTATCCATAGTCAAATCATAATGGTTACTACAGGGATGATTCTGGTTACAAAATAAAATAACTGGAAATCAACGAAAATACATGTAGCTAAAATCATCTAAACCCCCCCTTTCAAAGGGTCTATTTTTTATCTGTTCTGACTGTGTTTTGCAACTTTCCGATTTTTTTCTAGAGGAAAATATCTGAAATCATTTAAATATCTGAAAATAATCATACTTGCGGTAAATACACCTTATTCCTACAATCAATATTTAATCAATTAATATTCCTGTAAGAAAAGGACCATACATTTTTTTTTAATAATTTCACTATTTTAGAATACAAATTACACCTGTTAAGAAAATTAACAAGGTTCTACCATACAAACTACCTTTATCATTTCACTTGACATTTTGTACCATTGTGTTTAAAACAAGGAAATTAATTTTAAAAAAAACACAAAAAAACCAACCAGGATGTGTACATGTCCTAAGGATCTAGGAAAAGTTAATTAACTGACCTATATATATTTTGTACACCTTTATTACTCATAAATATTATACAAATTTATTCAAATTATGAAATAAATATACATGTATTTATATACAGTATAATTTTTTTTTTCAGCATGAATAATATATACATGTCCAGTCAAACCTGCCCATGTGGTCACCTCTATTAAGCAGTCACCTGTATTTAAAGGTCACCATTTCTTATCCTGTCATATAAAATTTTATATGAATTGAACCTCTTTTAAGAGGTCACCTGTCTTAAAAGACCACTTTTTCTTTGTTCCAAAGGTGACCTCTTAATACAGGTTTGACTGTACAAAGGTGACCTCTTAATACAGGTTTGACTGTATATTAATACATTTTATGATAACAAAAATACTACAATGGAATCACTAATGCTCCGGTAAACTTTTTATGGTTTTATAAATTGTACACATCATTTTATACAGCAGGAAATGATAGCTTTGGAATCAATAGAAATTCAAATCTTTTTCTCCATTATGAACTGTTTATTCTTAATAGATCAGCTATATTCCCATGTTATTTTAATGTAATACATGTTTTCCTTTGCTATTTTTGTTTACTGTCAAATACACAAGTGACATTTCACAACTAAGGGTTCTACCTCTACTTTGACAATTCATATACAAAATGTTCTGGCATTTTATTTTATTCTGTACTTTTAGAACCATTTCATGGTTCAAAAGTTCAGCATGTTTTGCAATGCATTAGAATGGGAATAACAGTATGGGTTAGAAGAGTTGCAGGCATCAATTGGGGATTTTACTGTGACAAATATTCATTTGACAGGCTCCTCTCCTCTTCATCGGTAAAACTGCATTTGCTACTGTTAAATCCCCCATTCTGTCTTTATTATATTTAGTTTTTGTATTTTATTATTTTATGATTTTGTCTTTATTACCTTTCGTTTCTGCCTTTATTATATTTAGTTTTTGTATTTTGTTATTTTATGATTTTGTCTTTATTACCTTTCGTTTCTGCCTTTATTATATTTAGTTTTTGTATTTTGTTATTTTATGATTTTGTCTTTATTACCTTTCGTTTCTGCCTTTATTATATTTAGTTTTTGTATTTTGTTATTTTATGATTTTGTCTTTATTACCTTTCGTTTCTGCCTTTATTATATTTAGTTTTTGTATTTTGTTATTTTATGATTTTGTCTTTATTACCTTTCGTTTCTGCCTTTATTATATTTAGTTTTTGTATTTTGTTATTTTATGATTTTGTCTTTATTACCTTTCGTTTCTGCCTTTATTATATTTAGTTTTTGTATTTTGTTATTTTATGATTTTGTCTTTATTACCTTTCGTTTCTGCCTTTATTATATTTAGTTTTTGTATTTTGTTATTTTATGATTTTGTCTTTATTACCTTTCGTTTCTGTCTTTATTATATTTAGTTTTTGTATTTTGTTATTTTATGATTTTGTCTTTATTACCTTTCGTTTCTGTCTATCCTCTGCTCTCTTCTTCTGCATTTCTTTTCTCTTCTTAACAAATGTTTCAACAAGGTCAAGACAACTTTGTAAATTTTCTATAGGTTCCCACGTATCATCTGTCGCACCATATCCCTTCCATCTTACCTTATATTGATTCTGTCCCTAAAATGTACAAATAAATTTATATCTCCAAACAAATAGAAACACTTGTAACCAAAGGTCATTTTCAATTAGATTCTGGGGCCGTCAATGTCGTCATTGTGTGGTAGTTGGATCAATAACTACCTATGCAATCAGTGCCTATCACCAGTAAAGTTGTGAGTTCAAACCCCGTTCATAGCAAGGTCACCCCCGAGGTGTAACCAATACAACATTATGTGATAAAGTTTGTCAGTGACTAGCAGGAGGTCATTGGTTTTGTCCGGTTTCCTTCACCAGTAAAACTGACCGCAATGATATAACTGAAATGTAACATTGAAAGTGTCATTAAACACAATAAACCCCCTTTCATTGACATCCTGATGTTTATAAATAGAAGTCTTCCAGAGATCCTTCTAGGATAAAATTTTAATGAGTTCCAACCAAAAAGTCAAGAGTCCCAATACTGCTTTCTTTGTTATTTTTGGTATAAAACAAACAAACAAAATAGAAGTCCAGGACTCACTAGAAGAGATTTTCTGTCTTCATTTTCATATTATGCTTGTATTTATTTACAAATTTTACTTTAAAATCTTCATTTTCATATTAACCTAGTACATGTACATGTGTTTACTAAAAAATCTTCAAATTCATATTAACCTGGTATTTACTTAAAAATCTTACAATGAATTTCGTATTTTCATATTTACATATAAATAAAAACGTAGATATCAATATTTAGTGTGCATAACACACTTCTGGAATAACTTTCATCAGATACGGTCAAAGCCAAATAATTTGCTACTCTTTGGCTATTTACTAAAAAAATCTTCAATTTCATATTATTCTGGTATTTTATTTGAAAAGTATAGAAAATTTAATTCATTGATAATTTAAAACACATCCTGTTTGTTTTGATTAGTTCCTTTAAGCCTTTTGACATTTTATTGACAGGTCAGGTAGAGGTCATCAATTTTATGTCAAGTCTTACATAACAGAACAATACAATATTTACTATATACCTGTAGATGTTATCTCTAACATGTACTACATATGTATACTACTTCTTGCAATACCTTCCATTTTTAGTATCAGGGACAAAAATACAATTCTATTTTTATTTATTTTAACATCAAAATAGTATGTTTTATTTAATAATCATATTTCAATGTAGATTCAGCAATATTTTCATAGTTCTCTTTTAGTTTTAGTTGAACATATTTTATCACCTACTAATTATCAATTCCTTATAAAGATATCAGTCACGATCTGGATTTTGAACCTCAGTTACATGTCATGGTCTTTTCTTTATGTTCAGTGAGTTAAGGTGAGAGGTAATTGTTTGTTTTGTTGATATCAGTGGAATTGTTGATGATCACTCGAGAGATACTTGCAACTCATCGAGGCGAGTCCTGGACTCATCAGATCAATTTTGTTTGGGGCTCACCATTTTATACAAAAAAATAATTAAAAATGCACTAACGAAACTCATGACTTTTAGGTTGGATTCATCAAAATTTATCCTAAAAGGATCTCCGTATTACTGTTTAAACTTTATTTTCATAAATACATATGGCTTCAAATTTATCAAAATTAATTAGTACAAGGCTTAACAACTTACATGTATGTGACATCTACCTGTATATGCAATCAAGACTTTTCCCTTACATACAGTCAAACTGACCTTCCAAGGGAACAGTCAAATATGGTCACATAAGACAGCCTGTCAGGTGGTCGCTTAATACAGGTTTAATTGATATGAAATGCACTGTGAAGGGAAATAACAATTAAAATTACACAATGCAAGTCATTGCTTAATAGTGGTGGTCACTAAAGCAGGTTTGACTACATGTAAATTCATCATGTAAATACATGTATTTTGAGTTGGACAACCTCCAAGTCAAATAGGAAGGAAAGCCAATGAACTTTCAGTAAATAACAAAATCTCAACTGGATCAATAATTTTTTTTACATATCTAGAGGTGATGAACTGGTCATTCACATAGCATTCAATGAACTTTCTACAAATAGAGAAAAAAATAATCTATTATTTTTAGGATTATCACACTATGTAATGACACTAATCATTAGAGCTTAGCCCATGTGACCATACATAGTATATATCCAATACATGTATCGAGCGCTGTACATAGGATTAAAATCGATGTTTGTCTATAATTGGAATCAACTGAGAATTTGTTGTTCTACAATTATGTTTTTTTGTTTTTTTTTCATTTTCTGACATTTACATGTTTATGAAAAGAGAGTTTAAACAATGATGGACGGTCATCAATTCTACCAATATCAACCTTAAAAAAACGAACAATCACCTCTTATCTTTTATAAATGCTGACCATTTCAAAATTTACATTTATATATTGACCTATAGTGAGAGGTAGTTATATTTTCAAAGGGAGACAACTGTAAAAGATTTTTTTCCTAATTAAGCCTTACATTTATACATTAATTAAGCATCTGTTTTTGTTTTTCTTTACCTGATCATTATTGTAGGATAAAAACCTGAGACCCCCTTATTTAGCCTTAAACTCAATATGGAATGACAATGATTTCGCCCACACATAAACAAGGGTCAACAACCCTCCACCTTAAGTATTTACAATATACATTTGTTATATAGTATACAAACCCAATGTTTACATGAATGGCCTTATTTACATGTCCTTAATGGTAAATTTATTCTTAGTCATTCAATACAAAGAACTTTTTTATTTTTTAAGGTTAGGCTGACAATGATGTGGTATTATTTAAACTCAACGAAATGCTAATATTATTTTTAACACTTATAGTCTACCGTCTACATTATTTTTATTGTTGAGAATAAATTAAAATATGTAACAAGTTTTTACATTTTATTAAGTAACTCTTAAAATTAAAAATTAAAAATTCATTCATATATTACATATTCTTAACATTTCATAAAATATTATATTCCAACTGACTACCTCCCATTGTTGTCAATGATAAGGCAAATATATCCCATACATAATACATTAGTGTAGCGATTTAAAAGTTAGAATATCAACAGGTTACAGGAAACCTCCTCCAATCCCCATGTAAGATAGGTTCTCATGTGCCACTGTCTGCCATGCGTCGCTAAGGTAAAAATTCAGTCCTGTAGCCAGGATTTTTCAGGGGGTATTTAATAAATAAATAAATAAATTCTTGATGTGACATGGTCTAGGACCAGGGTTAAAATTTGAACTTTAATGTTAATAGTCATAGTTCAACTGAAATGCTGATTTTAATAGTCATATCTTGACTTAAATATTCCTTCCAGGTTTACAAGGGTGTTTGCACGAACCTCCTAACCCCCCACACACACATATGGATGTACAATTAATGCAAAGGATCACAGCAAAGCAAAAGTTTTGAACAGCTTTGACTGCTTTGAAAACTGTACATCCTTTACCCTTTTATCTGTTCTCTAGTATTTTAAATTAGAAACACACTCACATAAGATATATACACTAGTAACAGTCAAACCTATATATAAAGGGCACTCAAGGGAACCTGAAAATGTGCCCTTTATGAGAAGTTTCCCTCTATATACAGGTAAAAATTATATGCACTATTCATTAATGAGGAAAAATGAGGTGGGTTTAGGGTTAAGGTGTTTAACTCCACTTTGAACTATATTTCAGTTATATACTGGCAGTATGCCCTTTAGACAGTGATTTGTTATATAGAGATGCCATTCAAAGGCAGGTTTGGCTGTATTAACCCTCATCATGAAAGAATCTATTACCGATATTCTGATCGCAAGTTTGCACTTTAATGCTGTATGTATATACAATTTCATGATGGAGTCAGCATCAATTTTATAGTTTTTGGCAACATTATACTATATAGATATTACTGGCATACAAACTAATCCAACGAATTAGTAGTTCTCAACTAATAATGTGGCAATCGGCCATTATACATGTACAGTAATATGTTACTTGTAATAATTCAATAACAAAAATATCACACCGTTAAAACACTGGTTACAAAAACCAAATTAGAAAATCACCGAATATGGATACCTCCGCTCACTCTCTTGACCGTTCAATATGCTGGTTTGGTACAGAGTATTCTGTAAAAAATGGTGGGTAATAAATTGTTACTTACATGTATGGTAATTCCTTCACACAACTCACGATATTTATAATTTCCAACCGATATTAGATTGAGTTATAGACTACTTCAGTACATGTAAGGTGTGTGATTTTTCAACGGTATTCATGAAGGCAAAGACAGATAACAGTGTACACAGACTCTCCTAAATTGTTGATACAGTGCTTAGGGTATTTTTTAAGTTGTGACTACTGTACATGTTGCCAAATCTCATTGTATTTATTTAATTGTTTTCATACAATGTACCTTAAAATTGTAACTTGCACCAAAAATTAGTAGTTTACTTTATTCTTTCAATCTAATAAACATAAAAGGTTTATCGTGTTTGTTTTTATATTTATATCGTAAATATTTATGGATAAAACTCATGTTTTGAGGGGTTTCTGATTTTTGAATGGTTGCAACTTGCATCAGTGGTGTTTTCTATGTGGTTAAAATATGCAGAATTGTGAGGATTATGACCTTTTGATCATTCTACTGCATTTTCTTAAAAATAGCTGACCCCACAAGTTGTCACAACAGTTTATTCAGAGTTCAAAATGTGACATTTCCTTGTCCAGTTGTTGGATACCGTACAAATCAGTTTTCAACCAGGGTAATTATCACAGCAATGGACAAAAAACTTGTATAGGAAGTTGTGAAGGGCTTGGTTTTCTCCTGTGTGATTGCAAGTTAGTTTTTCAGAAACACTGGATAAACTGGAATACTTTTTATTTTGACATCTCCCCTTAAACATTAAATAGAAGTTTCCCAATATTCAGCTCCTAAAATATTTTGCTTACATGGCTGAATGAACCTCAAATCAATAAATGTTTTCATTTTCTTAACAGGATAACAAAAATATACACAATACGTGTCAATGGTTTAACATGACCCAATGAACCACTTTCAGTCCCAGGGCACCTATCAGAACACTTTAAATAAGTCTTTGTTCTCAAATTTTAAACAAGATTTATTATTAAAAATGTGCAACCTTTTCAATATTGAAAGACATACACAACAAACAAATATGTCTTGTCTTTTCGCTGATTGTATTAGTCATGGAGTATACCATAATATAACAAACAAACAAAAAAATCTGACACCGAGTGCAAATAATGAAATGTGGGACAAGTTTCGGACGATCGACTTACGTGCACTTTAGAAGTTCCAACAATGCGTTCAACTTCGAATAAATCATCAGGCGGCAATGTATCTTCATCTTTTACTTCTTCTTTAACATCCATTGTGGATTCAGAAAATTCTTCTGTTTCCACTCTTTTCTCAATATCCTCCGTCACTCCTGGTTCCGCCATGTTTTCATTCACACATTTCAAGTTGACATTTATGGATCATACCATTTAATAGGGGTGTTAACTACTTAAAAACAATCTTACAATTAATAAATAGCAAATTATCTTAATTTTAAATGATATTATTTCGGTGTGAAAATAAAAATTACGAAAAATTTACACTACAATATTAATTTTTATTTTGATACGTCTATATTGGTTGCCAGTTTTCTTTAGCCGAGTCCATAATATCAAATGGACTTGTCTCGCTACATATTTGCATAGCAAAGAAGATATATTTAGCGGTCACGCTCTAATTCAATAAAGCAACCAGAGGCGCCATGCTGTTTCTCAACATACTGTTATTTTTATAGGGGTGGAATAAAGGGAAATACCATCCATTGCTATAAAACATGTTTTCACAAAAAAAAATGTTTTCACAAAAAAAAAAGTTTTCACAAAAAATATTTTTGTCTACGATATCTCAAGGATTTAAATAGTATACCAATCCTTGGATATCTAAATATTCAATTTTGAGGAAAATGTCGTGTGTGGGTGGGGATAAATTTGACATGAGTGCACTTATCCTCAACATATTAGTCAGAGGCGTAGGAGTGGACCAGAAAGAGTGTGTGTACGTGGGTTCAAGCTTTAGGAGTGGACCGGTCCGAAAAGTAGGGGGCAAGCTGTAGGTGAGACAATATCAAAAAGTTTCCTGTCCACGACATAACTACTGTCTGATTTATTTTATTTCTGATTTTTCATAGTAAAATTTGGTTTTGTTTGAAAGATTAGTATATCATATTGTATTTAATTAATATAAACTGAATTTTGAAGTAATAATTTATACTTTTTCGATGCATCAAACATTGACAGGTCGCGACAACAGTGTTGTCCAAGGCAGTGACTACAAATTTGCAACAGCAATAAAAAATTAACAATGCATCAATAATATATGTCTACTTTAGCTTATATAATAGTTAGGGATCATAAATATTAATAAAAGTGAGTATTCCCAAAAAAATTCATCTATTTAAAGAAAAAAATAGTTTTTTAATCATGTCTCACAATATGAATTCTCTCCTGTTACCGAACAATATTTTGGTGTTTTTAAAACACACATACCACCGAGTATAATTTCCCATAAGTCATCTCTACTATATCATTTCCTCAAGCCATTAGTCAAAGAAAAAAGTTTGAAAGGCGCAATTTATAAAAATCAGTGGACATCCAAATTAAGACTTATTACCACAATACTGTTTGTACTTCTGTGCTGTTACCAGCTTTTGACCATTAAATCGGACAAATTTTTAGACAAGATGTCATTAATATACATCCTTATATAAATTAATTAAAAAATAGCATTTTACTTAATAGAGGACATTAAAAGGGAAATGAAGAATATAAATAAATATTGAATAATTCCGTGCTGTTACATTCTTTCATGTTACTGTAGGCAATGTAACAGGACAGAACGAAATTAGTAACAGAACGGAAATTATAATTCATATTTTCCGTTTATTTGAATACAAGACAAGAATTCTTGAAATAGTATTTTTCAGGGATTAAAGTTCAAGAAAATGATATATTTTGCTTTTCTAATGAAGCTTTAGAATGAAGAATTCTGTTCAAATGATTAATTTCATTTAGTAACAGGAGAGAAAGTTTGCGTAACAGGAAAGACTGAAACAACGATTAAATACCTTAAAGTGGAGCTTTATTGATGAATTTGCTATTAGATATATTTGCTTTAGGAAACATTTCTAAAGGAAAAGCAAAAATAATCATAATGTTGATAATGTGGAGCAAAATTCCAATGTCAAAGTAATACAACAGCACAGAATTTATATATGTAGCAGCAGAGAAACATGTTATATATAAAGATCCACTGTAGATCAGATTGCCTTATACTAATGCCCAGATGATTTACCAAGTGACCAAACCGTGTTTCCTGTTGTTTTTAGGACAGGTGGCGTCAAGGCTGTGGGGATAATTTTGTTTGTGTCAATGATAGTCATGTCGCCTAAATGAGACTTGGAATAATCTAGGAACTTATTGGTGGACATGTTTTTCAATAGACAATCGGCATACCTATGGGTACAAACTGTGCTCCTCCTATCACCGACTTGTTCCTTTATTCGTACGAGGCAGACTTTATACAGGGGCTTCTCAAATAAAATGAAAAGAAGCTAGCCCAATCCTTTAATTTCACGTTCCGCTATATAGATGAATAGTTTGGTGATTTCGTTGATCACACCTATCCCAAAGAGCTTTAGATAAAGGATACCACAGACGCAGCTAGGTTTGCTTCATACCTTGACATAATCGGCCTCAAAATTGACAATGAAGTCCGGTTAAGAACGAAACCTTACAACAAATTAGATGATTACAATGTTTCCATTGTGAACCTTCCATTTATATGTAGCAACATTCCAGCAGTACCTGCATATGGAGTATATATCTCTCAGTTGGTTCGACATTCCAGAACATATGGTTTCTATCAGGATTTCATGAAAGAGGGTAGCTGCTAATAGGGAAACTACCGAACCAAGGGTTCCTATTGGTCAAGTTGAAGTCATTACTTCGAAGGATTTACGGTCAACACCAATGATCATGACTTGATTAACCGTTACGGAATATCTGTGTCACAAATGACCATCAATAAGCTTCACATTTCGCAAGCACTCACCAGTTCTTTCCTAATTCATCACCAGGTTTGTAACTATAGTAGCACGACGGGTGCCACTAGTGGAGAAGGAACTGCTTACCCTTCCGGAGCAATTGAGTTCACCCCGGTTTTTGGTGGGGTTCTTGTTACTCTATCTTATCTTTAGTTTTCTATGTATTGATTTTTAGATTGTTGTTTGTCCTTTTTCTTTAGCCATTGTATTGTCTGTCCTTCGATTCATGGATTCTGATTACCTCTTTGGTATCTTCAAACACTTCTTATATGAAGACCATTACTTGGTGTCACAGTGGAAGCAGTAGGATGGGAAATATCAAATACAAAGATGAAATGGACTTAATATATATGTTAATTGACCTGACTGGAATAAGGAATATCAGAGAACAAAACGAACCTAACATTGGTATACTGTAGAGTGTGGTAGTACAAAAACACATTGATGATGGAATAGAAAGCTTAGAACAGATAACAGAGGCCATTAACAGCGGTACTGAGAACATCAAAGAATAATACATGAAAAACAGTGAATAGCAGGGACAAAGAGAACAAATGATGGAAAACTGTGGAATGGAAAATCTATCTGCACATAACAATCTAGATTAAAAATCGGTTATGAGCCAAGTCAAAAACATGACATGCTTAGCATAGGAACGCTTGTAAATGTTTTATGACAATGATACTTACCTGGGGGAAGCTTAGAAAAGAACCTTTTACTTAATGAAGTTTATGTTTATTTTATGGGGGGAAAATCAACAAGAAACAGAATTTACTTGTGTGACCAAAAGGACAAGATATGTGTTGGTCTGGTTAACCGTTGTGAATATTTGTGTCACAAATGACCACGGACATGTTTCGTTTGTCGTAATCATAATCCTGTCCTTCATTCATGATTTTTCACAGGGTTTGTAACAAGAGTACCACGATGTGTGCCATTAGTGGAGCAGGAACTACTTACCCTAAAGAAGCACATGAGTTCACCCCTGGTTTTTGTGAGATTCATGTTGCTTAATCTGGTTTCTTGTGTAGCGTTTTGTGGATCATTATTTGTCCTCTTTCTTTTGGTCATTATATCGTCTGTCTTTCACCTAACGGCCTCTGAGTAGTTCTTCGCTATCTCAAAACTGTTCTTACTAGCCTCACATTGTATGTATGTTTGTATTGGACGTTATTTTATATTGAAAAACAATAGAAATTTACATCTAAAGACAGTTTCATTGTTTGAGAGCTTCATCCTGTTACCCACTTCTATGCTGATACTCCTAAGTTCCATTCTTTTACTGATAATATATTTACATACATTTTAAACATGCCTTAGAATCTGAACTTAAATTCTTTTGTTAAGTATATGTCTGATTGTCTTTTACATGATTCTCAAATCTGATTTCGCAAATATATAATCGCATGGTGTGTACAAGATATGTTTTGCATGAAAATGCAATGGTTTGTAATCAACATTATTCATCCGTGTTATTTGCGTGTTTCATGAAATTGTGTGAATTACCAGTAATTTACCACACATTTTTTGTAATTATATTACTTCTAGTAACATATAACAATTATTTGTTTTCTATGTTATTCTGGTTGACATAAATCACTTTTGAAAAATGTGTACCATGGTAACAGGAAAGAACCTTTATGCCAGTACCTTGATTTTGTGTTGCTATGGTTACCAGACAGGTGATAATTCCGAATTACAAACAGTAATTTTGTGATCCATAATGGTTCTGCTTCATTTTGCGATATTAAAATATTCATTCAAAACAACTTTATTTTCAAGTTTTCTTACAACTAAAACTTGCCAATTTCTGATAATGACTCAGGTGTGTGCCGTCGTATTTTTTCTGAGTTAAAAAGGGTCAAAAGGTACCAATTATCTAAATGATTTTGTTTTAAATACATTTTTATTTGTATGCAGTGTTTTTCATTGAATACCTTAGAAAAAATCATATCTGATTTTTCCAACAAATTTGTTGTAGCTTTTACGGTTTTAGATATCTGACGGGATTAAAAGAGAACAACGACTTTTTTTTTTATTAAAGTCCTATTTTAATGGGTTTACAATTGAAATCTAGACTACATTGAACTCAAACTGTGTATGAATAATCAGGTGGGCGATGGAAGATCAGGTTAGCCTCTGGTTTAAATTAAGCAACGAAGAAATTATGGATCATTCGAAATACAGAAATATCAATACCAAATATGCTCAAAGGGAAATAACTACAATTAATCATTATATGTTTAAGATTGATTGATTGATTGATTGATTGGTGTTTAATGCCAACTTTAGCAGTATGTCAGCTATATCGTGGCGCGAATCAAATTCAATAAATTAAAATCCTCAACTATAAGATCCTTAAAAATAAAAATATGTGTGTATGATATATCGGTCCATCCCTAACAAAGGACAAAAACATAAGTTAATAATCTGTTTGACGAAGCCAATTTAAGACACATATCTGACATAAGTCTTTCCTGCGACAAAAAATATGTTTCAAGTTTTTCACAAAACTGTCGTAAAATAAGACATGTCTTAAGATTTGTCGTAATTTTAAGACAAACCAACACAAGTCCTTAAGACAAACAATTATGGCGGTGGTGTATGCAGGGGGGGGGGGGGGCTACATTTTTGGAACCCCGAAGCTTGAACTGTTATGGGACCCCTTCATAACCGGTAATAATAGGGTAACATCCAATAAGGTTCAAAGGACGTTTTCTATCCTTGCAAATGTCGGAGAACGGGGTGGTGGGATGGAGTTCTTGAAAATGGGCCATGCAGTGAACACATTTCACCAAACAACAATGATGTGTGGGTAACTGTTGTTATCTTCTTCAATGGGGTTGTTCCATGGCAGATCCCCACAATTTATTTTTATTTAACTACTACATCTCAAATTTTGATTAATATTGCTGTACTGGATTATCTCACTTGTCAAAGTCACGTGTGTGAACAAAAAAGTTCTAGGCTATGCCTTATAAACCGTTGTAAAGACATTACCCTCGATATGACCCACATAAATACTGAATGTTGCCTTTGTACAAAGAATTCTACCACTATAAATAATAGTTAATGAGAACTTGATAAACCAGCTCTGGCACTTCCAAAAACAAACTGAATAAACAAATATAAAAATTTTACGCTAGAAGACATGACACATTTCAGTAACTATATGGGAACTGAAACACTAGTTGCTCGCTAACGGAACTGCAGAAATGTACACATAAAAATACCATGTGTGCTAACTATGGACCCAGCTTATAAGCACACCTTTACGTCAACATATCATTAACACTATATTCTAGCAAAGATAAAGTCAAAAACTTACCAAAAATGAAAAAAAGGAAAATTTGGAGGCATGTACAGGAGAGACGAGTACAGATGTTTTTACGGTTAGTAACATTAGTAAGCCGTGTACCAACAAAGGATTCAAGGATCCAATTTACGAAATGTAGGATATGAATAGATTTTGACAAGCACATACAGTTGGGGGTTCAGGCGCTGCAAGCTCCCATGATTTTTTTTTTAATTCGACTTATAATAGGGACATTTTGAGGTCATATGAAATGGACATCGGAGCAAATCTAAGGTCAATATTAAGTACTTCAACCCATTGGCTTATGCATGATTATACATGTATCACCTACATAGCCTTATTTTAATAACAAACGCATAAGAAAAACTCCATCGACCTTGCTGAAAAATTCACTCGTTAAAAAAAGTTGCTTCAGGGCCACCTTCGGACCTTTCTCTTAACTTACTGTTGTTAATGGGTTTTGGACCACCCCATAAACTACAATAAAGATATAATTAAGCTATAAAAAAACAACCTCCATATATTCGCTTTCACTCAAACAGAACAGGCAATAACACAAACATGAACGACAACATATATGTTCAGTACTATAATAAGGTCAGTATACCCCAGTATACTTTTAGTAAACTGACTACTAGCTAATAAGGTAGAATATGTTGGCTATAATAGGGTCAGTATACCCCAGTATAATTGTAGTAAACTGACTACTAGTTAATAAGGTAGAATATGTTGGCTATAATAAGGTCAGTATACCCCAGTATAATTGTAATAAACTGACTACTAGCTAATAAGGTAGAATAGGTTGGTTATAATAGGGTCAGTATACCCCAGTATACTTATAGTAAACTGACTACTAGCTAATAAGGTAGAATAGGTTGGTTAAGTACCATTACCATTAAAGACAAAGCCACAACAGCTACTGCTATTAGATTTAATATCAATTTATCGTAAAGAAATTAATGGTCTTCGTGGGAGACTAGAATAAATAGGTCAATATTGAATATCAAGTAGTAATATACCAGTAATATGGAATGAAAAATATAAACGTACTGATTTAATTACTAAAGTTTTAGTGAGGTTTTGTGGCCTTGAAATAAAAGAACAACACTGACTAAGTGTTCTATACATAAATTCTCATGATACCACTGGTTCAATATATTGACAAATTAACTGAGATTTGTTGTGCATTCATTCTAAAACATAGAGGATTGAGCGAATTTTGACAACAACTGCAAGATCATGTCACATCACGAGTTCATCGAATCACCAGTTGGATCTGATAGTACATACAAGTCCAATAATTGGATGGGGAAACAAGGTAGATTCGTTGATACAATTCAAATGACTGCCGAGAATAACAATGTAGAACCGTTGGTAAAAATCAAATGATTGAAAGGGCTTGGAAGGGTGTGTAATACTAATGATTGGGAAATTAAAGTAGAACCGTTGCACAAATCAAATATTGGAAGTGGCAACAAGCTTAATGCGTTTCAATGATTGGGAAGTGTAACGAGGTGGGGACGTTGATAGAAGAAGAGTTTGAAGATACCAAAGGGTAATCAGAATTCGTACATTGAAAAAGAACATACAACACAATGGCCAAAAGAAAAAAGGACAAAAGGACAAACAACAATCTACAAAATATACACATAAAACTAAAGATCGAGTAACACGAACCCCACTAAAAACCGGGGTGAACTCAGGTGCTCCGGAAGGGTATGCAGTTCCTGCTCCACTAGTGGCACCCGTCGTGATATAATTGTCAATAGTGGAAATGGAAACAAGTAAGAACCATTGTTATAATTCTAATGATTGGATGTAAAAATAAGGTAGAACATTTGGCTTAAATCAACAAATTGGAAGGGTTTACAATGTAGAATTTGTTGTACAATACAACTTCTGCACGGGGAAACAAGATAGAATCGTTTGTACAATTCTAATGATTGAAAGTAGTGACAAGAGAATGTCGTTGGTGCAATTCAAATGATTGGATCAGAAAAAAGGTAGAGTCGGTAACGTTGGTACAATTCAAATAATTGGCAGACGAAACAAATTAGAACTGTTCGCTCAAATCAAACAATTGAAAGGAAAAATAAGGTAGAACCTTTGTTAGAAATCTAATTATTGAAAAAGGAACCAACGTAGATACGTTGATGAGATTCTAATGACAAATTAGAACCGTTGATACAATTCTAATTTTTGGACAGATAAAACAAGGCACAACCTTTGGTACAATTCTAATGTTTGGAAGGAAACACAAGATAGAACCTTTGGTACAATTCTAATGTTTGGAAGGGAAAAACAAGATGGAACCTTTGGTATAATTCTAATGTTTGGAAGGAAAAACAAGATAGAACCTTTGGTATAATTCTAATGTTTGGAAGGAAAAACAAGATAGAACCTTTGGTACAATTCTAATGTTTGGAAGGAAAAACAAGATGGAACCTTTGGTATAATTCTAATGTTTGGAAGGAAAAACAAGATAGAACCTTTGGTATAATTCTAATGTTTGGAAGGAAAAACAAGATAGAACCTTTGGTACAATTCTAATGTTTGGAAGGAAAAACAAGATAAAACCTTTGGTACAATTCTAATGTATGAAAGGAAAAACAAGATGGAACCTTTGGTATAATTCTAATATTTGGAAGGAAAAACAAGATAGAACCTTTGGTATAATTCTAATGTTTGAAAGGAAAAACAAGATAAAACCTTTGGTACAATTCTAATGTATGAAAGGAAAAACAAGATGGAACCTTTGGTATAATTCTAATATTTGGAAGGAAAAACAAGATAGAACCTTTGGTACAATTCTAATGTTTGAAAGGAAAAACAAGATAGAACCTTTGGTATAATTCTAATATTTGGAAGGAAAAACAAGATAGAACCTTTGGTACAATTCTAATATTTGAAAGGAAAAACAAGATGGAACCTTTGGTATAATTCTAATGTTTGGAAGGAAAAACAAGATAGAACCTTTGGTACAATTCTAATGTTTGAAAGGAAAAACAAGATAGAACCTTTGGTATAATTCTAATGTTTGGAAGGAAAAACAAGATAGAACCTTTGGTATAATTCTAATATTTGGAAGGAAAAACAAGATAGAACCTTTGGTACAATTCTAATGTTTGAAAGGAAAAACAAGATAGAACCTTTGGTATAATTCTAATGTTTGGAAGGAAAAACAAGATAAAACCGTTGGTACAATTCTAATGTTTGAAAGGAAAAACAAGATGGAACCTTTGGTATAATTCAAGTGATTGAAAGGAAAAACAAGATAGAACCTTTGGTACAATTCTAATGTTTGGAAGGAAAAACAAGATAGAACCTTTGGTATAATTCTAATGTTTGGAAGGAAAAACAAGATAAAACCGTTGGTACAATTCTACTGTTTGAAAGGAAAAACAAGATAGAACCTTTGGTATAATTCTAATGTTTGGAAGGAAAAACAAGATAAAACCGTTGGTACAATTCTAATGTTTGAAAGGAAAAACAAGATAGAACCTTTGGTATAATTCTAATGTTTGGAAGGAAAAACAAGATAAAACCGTTGGTACAATTCTAATGTTTGAAAGGAAAAACAAGATGGAACCTTTGGTATAATTCAAGTGATTGAAAGGAAAAACAAGATGGAACCTTTGGTACAATTCTAATGTTTGGAAGGAAAAACAAGATAGAACCTTTGGTATAATTCAAGTGATTGAAAGGTGGAAACAAATTAAAACTGTTGGTACATACTGATTATAATGAAGAATATTGATTTTATACCTATTCTGAGTGTAGAAACGAATAATAATTCTTCATTCCGACTGAATCCAAAAGCGAATGATTCTACACCCAGACTGATTATAAACATAGGCTCCCAGTAGCATGTATCGCTCACCTGGTCTACAAATAAGTATTTGCTATTTTGCAGCACGTTTTGCGTTTCATTGTGCTTGTTATTAATATATTTGTATTTTCAATAACCTTTCTATATATGCATGACAACAATGTTTTTATTTAAGCTAATACTTTCAACCAATCAGAAACAAAAATTTCCAAATGCGGCCATGTTTTTTGTCATAATTAAGACGAAATGGAAATTGTTTTAGATCCTGTCAGTCCCATATGTTGTTGTGCATTTGGACTTGTTGTTTCAGTTCAAGAAGAACAGATGTTTTAATCTTTGACCAACCAGAAACAAGAAATGCCCATGGCGATCATGTTTTTTCGGAATCGAGACAGAATGGGGAATTTGTGTAAAGGACCTCCCATGCAATATTTGAACAAACTGACAAGGAGAAGCTTTGTTATAACTTCAGCCAATCAGAAACAAGAGTGGCCCGTGACTGGTATGTGTTTTGTTTGCTTTATCAAGATGAAATTAGGATTGTATTTTGTAGAGGACCTTCCAATCATCATTTCTGCAAAGTTTGGTTCCTATTGATCAGGTAGTTTTAGAGGAGTAAAATGAAATAGTTACTAAGCATTGAAAACAATTCCAAAATCTAATTGGACAATCGAAGACACAGGGGTGAAATCGGTACCCCTATATCACATATACATGACCGCTCACTCTCTCGGCGTGGTACAGGCACTTCACCAAAAAAGTGCACGGGTTAAGCTAGTTTTATGGGTCCAAACCTCACCTCTTAATGAGATTAATTAAGTTTCCTTGTTAGCAGCAACTCTGTATCATTGAAATCAGGATAGGCACCACAAGCTCTGGAATATCATATCATCTGAGATAGATATATATATATATATATATATATATATATATATATATACGTCTGAAAATTAAACCAAACAGTGTTAGAATTAGATTTTAGAGCTGTCAAATTTTTGTTCTTCCCTCGACGGGATTTGAACCCACACCATTGTTACACTGCAGCACCATTCGCTTAGCCTTACGTCCAGCGCCCTAGACCACTCGACTACATCCACTCCCTATATATATATACTCCATATACAGATGGTGCTGGAATGTTGCTACATATAAATAGAAAGTTCACAATATGAAAATTGAAATCACCTCTTCTGTCGTAATGTTTCATTCTTAACCGCCTCTCATTGTCAATTTCGAGGTGTACTGTAGGTCAAGGTATGAAGCAGACCTATCAGTATCTGTGGTATCCTTTATTTCAAGCTCAATGGGATAGATGCCTAGTTAAGACCTCTAGATATTCTTTTTTTGTTGTAATGTGTCGTTCTTCACCTGCATTCACTGTGCATTTCTAGATGTAGGTCAAGGTATGAAGGAGACTTAGTTGTGTCTGTGGTATCATTTATTTCAAGCTCAATCGGATAGATGTGATCAGCATAACCACCAAAATTAGAATTATTTAGTGAAATGACATCATATGTATAGCGAAAAGTGAAATTTAAAAATCGGGTTAGCTTCTTTTCGTTTTTCTTAAGAAGCCCCTGTATGAAGTCTGTCTCGTACGAATAAAGAAACAGGTCGACGAGAAGATGAGCACGGTTGATAAACACACTTACTAATCACAACACACATGTCAATAAAAAAAACTCGAGCATTTTGATATCATTTTCAGATAACCTTTTGGTAGAATCATAGTAGTTTTTTACAAAATAAGATTTGTCCCTTCCTAAACAAAGTATTTATATTTATGTTGACAATGTTATGTAATGAAATACAGCTGAACCAATTCTTTTAATCTGTCTTTAGTTTTGAGTGAGGAATATTTGTGATGATGATAGAAAACGATTAACATAAGCGTTCCCCCTAAAGAGACAACTCCGCAGTAAATGAGTAAAAAAACAACACTCGGAACTTCTGGGATGTTTTGAAATTCAACAATATGAGGTGATGAGATTGCAACGGAATGGTCCGAGGTTAATCGAGTGATATGATAGAGGACAAGAGCAAAATTGCAGATGTTAGTGGAATGAGAAATCGCGATGGTTACTAGTGCATCATTGGCTGAAATAAAAATTAGAGAGAATACTGTTATGAAAAATCCTTACACTATCAAGAAAGAAAACAATTTTTGGAAAGAATAAAAAGGTTGAACCGTTATCTGCTGTTTACAATTTGAATAAGAGTTATCCTTCTTTTATTATATTATGAAAAGAAAGTTTAAACAGTGATGGTCAACAATTCCACCAATATCCAATATCAACAACAGAAACAACCACCTCTCATCTCACGCAATTAAACACACAAAATGACCACGACATACTGCGTTAGAAATCAAAGTTCCTCTCTTGAAGATATTGATTTTAATATGATTTTAACATGTCATTACAATGCTAGCTGAAAATCCGGTGAATGAATGGAAAAATAGCTATGAAAAAGGACAGCGAAGAAAATGTAACTGTTTGCATATTGGTATAAATTATTTTGACAGTCCTTACATGCAACGATGGGTGCCACTAGTTGCACCGGAAATGCATACCTTTGTAGAGCACATGCATTCACCCCGGTTTTTTGCTGGGTTCGTGTTGCTCAATCTTTTATTTATTGTAGTGTTTTGTAGAACATTGTTTTTCGCTTTGTCATTTTTCCTTTGGCCATTGATCTATTGTCTGTCCTTCTTCAATTTACGGCTTCTGATTACCCCTTTGGTATCTTCTAACTTTTCGTATGACAATCCATAAATATAGGTGGATAATTTAGTTCTGTAAAGACTTGGTACCAGAAAATTATACTTGCATTATAGGACAGATCACATGCTACAAATAAAAACATAGATATCTAATTTAGCGCACACGATGCGCTTCTAGAATAACCTTGATAAGGTACGTTAATAATCAAAAGATCTGAAATCCTAACAACTTGGAAGTATTTGTTAGCAAACCAATAGTCCTAAAAAGGATAGCCATATGAATAGAAGTGTTTGATTCCTTATATACTAGGACATATTTATTATAAATGTTGGACATCTGGTGGATGATCCGTACTTGTATTAATCAAAATAAAAAACAAAAAATACCACACTGTCGGATCAGTTTCAATATCTAATTCATAGAAAGAGGCAAAAATCGATATCCTAACACACAAATACAAGACCGCCACTTTCCTGGCTTGGTACAAGCACAATAAAAAGTGGCGGGGTTAGACTAGTATGTGATTCAATGGGCTGAGACAAATAGGGAGAAACCATTACAATACTGTGCTTTGCTTTTAAATGGCAAAGGCAATCCTTTAACTAGAAAATAAGGAAAAACATATTTATTTAAATTTTAAATTCGTTAAAGAAATATTTGCAATATCACATGTTTAAGTATTTATGCTTAATAATGTAATTTGTTAAAGATTTAAAGTTTAAAATGTTTAGTATTCCATAACACCGTTTTTATTACCTTTATGAGATCATGACGTTTGTACCTACAACACGTTATTGTCACTTAGAAACTATATCTGTATTGGGGCAGTAGTTTGACACTCATAAATTAAAATCATGTTCAATATTACATTAAACGTACATATAATCAACATCGGATCTCATCTGTGCGTTTTATTTGGTATGAAGTATGTATGCCTAACTGATGATCTGTATTGATATGGATGATGTAACTAGACATTATCCCCTATAATAATATTTATGGCCACTTATGACTTTCATTTAACTAGGGATAGATATTGACTACCGTTATTTTGGTAGAAATAGACCAATGTTGAAGTATTTGTACGACATTAAATTGCCTACTTTATTTTGATTCGAGTGTGCCTAAGATTTGAATTTTACCTCAAACAAATATATATAGCAGATGTTTATCATCAAAGCTTAGAATATATGTAAATAGTTAAATGTGAAAATATGAAATGCCTTTTTTGGATAATTTGTATGTTTTGTGAAAGTGAAGTTTGTGTGAACATGTGATTATTATACCTAACTGATTTACAGTTATATCGTAAGTATCACTTATCTTGCAAAAATTATTGTTATTAATTAAGAAAAGATTAAAGATACCAAAGGGATAATCAGAATACGTAAATCGAAGAAGGACAGACAACACAATGGCCAAGAGAAAAAGGACAAAAGAATAAACAACGATCTACAAAACATTACACATGAAACTAAAGATCAAGAAACACGAACCCCACTAAAATGCGATTCTCTGAGTGGTATCACCATCAATTACAAAAACCCTCCATTATTTTCTTGACTAATTTAAATTGTCATTAAAGAAAAGTTTGAAGATACCAAAGGAGAAATCAGAAGCCGTGAATCGAAGAAGGACAGACAATATGGTGAAAAGAAAAATGACAAAAGAACATACAATGTTATACAAAACACTACACAGACAAATAAACAACTGCATGTAAATTTTGAAATATTCCTATGTTATAGTAATATTAGAGGTGTAAATTAACTTGTAAAATATCCTCAAAATGGTTACATAATAATGACAGTGTACCATGTTTCTTCCAATGACAATGCTTTTGACTGAGATATCTACGTTAGTGAATCTCTCATGATAACTCCAAATGCTTGAATACCTGGCTAGTTATGACAAAGTACAGTGCACATAACTAGTAAATGGCAAAGCATTAAAGACGATATGCATTTGTACTAAGACTACATTTTGTAGTATTTCTTCATTTTTTTCACAGAGTATTTTGAAATATGTTCAGTATGCAATATAGTGTTTATATACCTATGTCTGTTACTGCTATCATATACTTACAAGTCAATACATTGATGTTTTTATGTGTGAAATCGGTATCAGATATGGACGACAAAATAAATCACACTTTTAAAACAAGGAATTAGTAATAACAGATATGAAATAAGTACTGTTCTGAACTTCGCTGGAAACGAATATACAACATGCTGTCATGGCCGTTTGTTTCATTGGTAGAGAAAACAGAATGCTTAGGAGTAATTAAATATTAAATCTGTTAGAAGCATCCGTTATGATTTTTAATAGTAGTAGGAATTGTCTTTAGTAAACAGATTCTAATGTCTTAGCTAGTATCATTCGGGCATTCATTGACCCTTATGTTGTAATGTCCATATTATGTTGTCATTCATTTTTGTGATAGTGTGAGATGTTATTGAGTGAATGCGAATATGTGCAGATTTTTATTGTTTGTTAACAAACGTTAGAGAATACCGAAGGGCCAATCAAAAATGGACAATCCAGAGAAACCGATAACATAGTCGTTGGAGATCCAATTATTAAGAATGCGAGGGTTGAGATACTATTAACTGGTTAAACCCCGCCACATTGTTGTGCACGTCCCAATCCAGGACAAGGATTACTAACGCCATATGTCTTGGTCTTTTATATATGTGTTCAGTGGTTTGAGGTGAAAGGTGACTGTTCCTTCTGTTGCTATTGGTAGAATTGATGATCACCTCTTTTTAAACTTTCTTTTGTAAATTTAGAAATTGCAATCGTCCGTATGTCGCTAACAAACAATATAGATGTATGGATCACACCTTGCGACTCTCGGAAATCGAAAAATAAATTCAACTATTTTTCTTTATTATCATAAACTATGTTGTAAATATGTTTATCATATGCCATAAATTCGAAGACCCAAATACTTTTTTTTTAATGTGGAAGTAACTTTGATGAGGGGAGCACTTCAAGTGAACGCTATCAATGTTTAAATGTGTTTTTAACGACCCATTCATTACCTGTTTTATGATTGATATATCAAGCATTGACACAGAAACAGAAAAATGTCCAAACCAAGTTTGGGTATTACCTAAGTAGAATGAATCACATCATTTTATAAGAAAACTCCACATTAAATGGATGTAAATTTCTGAAAGAGTATTAATTATTGTTATATCAAAAACGAATGCCCAAGCTTACAGGCAATCCAAGATAGAAAACATCATTATTAGTGATTCTCAATTGTTGAAGACAAATTGATATTATGGCTTTTAGGAAGGCGTGTAACCCTATTCTACATGTTTTATTAGTGGTGTAGCATAGAGCAATTGGAATGAACACAGACTCGATATGATCCTAAAAATACGACTATTTATATTGTTATTATTATTTATCACAAGAAAAATTTGAAGATACCAAAAATGAATAACCAGAGGTCGCAATTCGAAAAGGAACAGACAATACAATGGCTAAAGAAAAAAGGGAAAAAAGCCAAAAAGACTAACAATGGTCGAGAATTTTAAATGCAACACTGAAAGGTTGAGTAACTCCACTACTCACACTGCTCTGGAATTGCGCTTGTTCTTAAGTCTTTTAAGACCAGCAGTATAAACAAGTGAAATTAAATATTTGTTTGTTTATTTGCTTCATTTATGTTCTTACATTAATCTTTGTAGTCATTGGATAAATAGTACATACAAGTGGCACACCTCAGATGTAACTGAATGTCATACAGTCATAATACATGTAATAACATAATGTTTGTTGTCATAAAGCATTAACCAATTTCTGGTTAAAGAGTTGTTAAAGCTCGTTGTTTATAATAATTTCTCAATAAAACTTGTTCTATGGACCAATAAACGATAACACTCTTAACCAAGATTAGAATATTTTATTATTAAAAATAATAAATTAAACAAAACGTTTATTTGTATGCCGTCTATAAAAAAATAAAATATGGACCAAAAAATAAAAACACCACTTCAAAATGATTTATGAAATATATAGAGCATAGTACGATGCTTCTTAAATACATGGGACCGTCGGGGTCGTTTTCGTATGGTAGTTGGATTTACAACTACCTATGCAATCAGTGCCTATCACCAATAAAGTTGTGAGTTCGAATCCTCTCATAAAGTTTGTCAGTGACTTGTGGCCAGTCTGTGGTTTTCTTCGGGTATTCCAGTTTCCTCCACCAACAGAACTGACCTACACAATATAGCTGGAATATTGTTGAAAGTGGCGTTAAACACCACAATCCTATCAATAACCCCTTTTTATATACAGTGTGGTGAACATTTCTGTTATCAATATAGTCTTCTTATGTGTAAATTTAGCTGAAGTAGATCTAAGACATATCTGGTGAACCAAGTAGGCAAGGATTACAACAGGCGAGTGACGACCGGACCAACACCAACAGGAACAATAAAAACCTAGATATCTAATTTAATGCACGGTGTGTTTCTGGAATGATCTTCATCAGGTATGCTCATAATCCAAAGATTGCAAAGGCAAATATTATTATCTTTCGGAGCAAGACAACCAAAAGCCCTAAACAGGAAAGTCACATTCAGCTAATGTTACCAATGACTGAAAGGAAAATGTCGCAAATTGAAATGGACCATCATTCTCTCTATCGCTTTCTTGGGGCTATAGCTATGAACTAAGCCTCCCTTTGCTAGAAAGAGATATATTTTAGGTTGTGACCTGGCTTATTTCCCCGTGTACAATTTGTTATATTCTTAGTTACATTATCAGTCTATGGATTTGCCTTAATATTCTAGTCAGCTGTATATACCTCTTTACGAGATATGTCACATGCTTTAATTCAAAATTTATACATAAAAGATTAATATCATATTTTATTGACAAATTAATCACTTTGTCGGATCTAAACTAAAGATTATATCAGAAAACCCTGAAGTTACCAAAGACTTTTGTGATGATTTTTCGTTCATATCTAATGTTATACGTAAACCATGGTATAATCAGCTTATGTCGCTTCTATAGCAAAATAATTAACATTCAACAGATCAATACATTAGTAGTGTATATTACGCTTAATATATGTTTATTTCTGATGCAACTCAATTTAAAACTTTTTTATTTTGTGTTGTGTCTCTCATTTCGGTTCTATGATTCGTTGAGACTGGGTATTATTAAGTTTGAAGTGTAAATTGTTATTTAGTATACTAATAGTAATGGTTTACAACCATCAAAGTCTACATTATTGGTAATATAATAACGAGTGTTTATCTATTCTTTTATGTAAAAGCAGTTTCTGCATATGATTGTTTGGACTTTGGACACTGCAAATCCGCAAATCAAGAACGGGTGGTAGGTCTCATTAATTGTTCTAAGTGGAGTTTGAAGATACCAAATGGATAATCAGAATCCGTAAATCGAAAGAATAGACAACGTAATGGCCAAAAGAAAAAGGGCAAAGGGACAAACAACGATCTACAAAACATTACTTATAAAACTTAAAGATCCCACTAAAAACCGGGAGTGAACTCAGGTGCTCCGGAAGGATCAGCAGTTCCTCCCCCACTAGTGGCACATTGTATTGTACCCACTAAGAGTGATCCGTCACATTTAGTCACTACATGTTTTGTTCTTTGAGGTTGAAATAGAGAAGAACACGGTACTCAAAATAAGAAGACATTTTCGAGCAAATGCTTTCAATTTATAGTAGAAGAAGAGTGTTGAGCAAGTAACTGTTTCAAAGATACATGTATACCGTATAAGGCAATCAACATATTTTTTTAGGAATCCATGCCTTGCAATTTAAAACAACTGGATTTTCAATACAAAATTTCCTTGAGGCTTTTTCAGTTATGGTATTTAGTACTACAGACAAATATATCTTCTGTTTTAATGTCAAATAATTCTGTAACAGACCAATGTCTGTATAGAATGTCATCCCTAGAGTGAATAATAAGTGCATTGATTCGTTGTTTTATTTGGCAATTATAGTAATAAAATTTCATTGCAGACTTCCTTACATGATACAACAATATATATATATATATAATGTATATAGTCCTTAACGGAGTCAATTAATAATTTTAGAAATTGTTTATTTCCCAAACAATGGGCTTTGGTTGAGATATATATTATGATTTCACTTTAGCTAAGTTAAACAGTAATTACATGTCCATCATGACCACATGTAAAGCCGGAAAATGAACAACAGAGAGGTTTTATTTTGAGAGCATGTTTACGTTTGTGAGAATACCAAGCTTGAATGTGATGGGCTTAGAGTATGTGTATAAAACTAACGAGATTAGTCTTAATTTATGATATGGCGTATATTTAGCTAAGCGTGTTTGATATTGAAAAGAAGGATATTGATAACGTTAATTCAGTCCTTACCAAACTTATGATGATTAGTTTTGTGTTTGTTCTTCTTCCTTCTGTTAATCTTCGTTTAGTATTATCTATTATAAGGTATGTACCTTTGTATTTACTTCAATTAAGTCTTATGCTGCACAAACAAATGAATATACATCAATTTCTGAAAATTGACCCCAAAAATGCGACAGAACGATTTCATTATGCACATGCATTCAAATGAGGGTAACATAATTAATATGCATCAAAATCTTATAACTATTGTATTAATTATTAACACTTTAAGCAAGCTTCGTTCCGAGTTCCGTGTTGTGATGTCAGTTGCGATTTCCGCATGAAAACGATGCTCGGTTCGTCTTTACCTCCAGTTGTTTATATGAGGTCTCGTGTCTTATTTACATTATTTGTGTTTGCTTGCGTATAGTGGTGTCCAACGCATATTCTGTTGTGTTTTGTTTTTCTTAATCTTGTGTACCCTATTTTGCCCGTTTCTCTGAATTGTCCATTTTTGATAGCTCCTTCGATATTCTCGAACGTTTATTTATGTTGACAATAAGCTTAATATATTTAATATGAAGTCTAAAAATAATCTGTTCTACCTACAAGTGGATGTCAATATAGTTTAGAATGGATGTGATGAGAATCAAGTAGTTTCTATAAACATATAGTATTGGATCACTATTGATTTATTTTGAGTTTTTTTAGTTTTTTATTTACACAATCATGATGACATTAAATAATAAAATAATAACTATTTTGAAGTTTGAATGTGGTAAAACAACAGCTGGCGCTCATCTTTTTTTGAAGTGATTTGCATTATACAATGTTTGACCTTTGTTGAGGTTGATAATAACTATAAGGATATACAAGAGATACGTAGCTGTGGTCATTAGCCAATAGAAATAAAGTATAGAATAACGTCATTTGATATCTCTATTTGAAATGTAATGTTTTTAATCCAATGAAAGTTTTGTTTAGTAATATATGATACAAGATGATGTTAGTAATATAAACAATTAGCTGGTTTGAATAACCTACTCATATTGTACCTGCCATAACCCAGAACCTAGATTTCCATAGGCATATGTTGGTGACTTCTCTATGTTCTTGTCTACACGAGGAGTGCAAAACATAAATTGTGTTGTCGAAAAAACCCTTTTTTATGTTTGGTTAAAAATGTTGATATAGTGTTATCTTCTGAAAAATTCCAGTCTGATAATTAAAATGGTTGGTTCACAAGACAATTTGTTAACGTACGGTTGCATACAAATCCGTCTTTCCAATCATACTATTACCCCGCAGGAAACCTTTTACAAATTTAACAATGCTCATGGATATAGTTACAGGAATAGAGATAAATCGAAAACTTTATATGAGTATTTGGAAGCTTATCTGATTCTGAGAAATGCAATATTTATTATGAATGAGTAAACATGCTAGATATTTACTGTGTGTTTTGCTCTGAAGTATTTAAGACGTTTTCCATCATCTTCTGTTCTATTATTCATAAAAACAAGAAATAAATATTGAATTTAGTTCATGACGCGTTTCTGGAATAATCTTCATCGTGTATGCTCAAAGTCAAAAGATGGAAAAGCCAAATATTTTTTTTAATTGGGAGCACGAAAGCCATAGGGTTTTAACAAGATAGCCAAAATCGCCGAACGTCAGCTGTGGATGAAGCAGGATAGCCTTAGTGTTAATAACAATACATGACATACACATAAAGTGTGTAAATATGTTTTATATGTATTTCCTTGACCGTAACTGAAATAGTCTTGAAAGTGGCGTTAAACACCATAAAACCAACCAACCATAATATATGCATTTCAAAGTCTACTTTCGCGTATCAAATAGCATGTATGTAAAATAGCATCCATGCTTATCTTTAAAATTCGTAAAAAGTAAATAAATAAATCATATTAATGTATTCTTAAGTTAATATTGCTTAAATTAAGAATTGTTACATTAGTCATACCGAAGAAAGGAATTTTAAATACTTCTTATTGATTTCGTATATTGTTTTCTTTAAAGTAACAATTTTGAATGTAATATATTTGGAATATCGACATTAAATTATAATTCATGTATTACACGAGAAACCTCAGATGCGAAGCAGAATTAATTGTTTTCTATAGGAATTGTGTAAACCTTACATTTAACATTAATGTTGAATGAATCTATAGAGTTTCATAAGTACGTGTGTATGTATATTCCATTGGTTTAAAATTAAAACTTTGTACAGAATTCATAAAGACATACATTTGTATTGCTATCACTGGGTCGATACCTCATCTGGTGGACTAGTTGTCCCTTATATAGTGTATCAACCAGCCAGTAATCAGTGTTGCGGAACTGACATGATTTATTAGATATATTTTATATTTGAAATTTACAGTTCCTAAATAATGTACTTATTAATACAGCTAAGGTTCATCTCCCTGAGACATGGGTAAGGAGAACAGTTTGACGTTACCAAAGGAGTAATCATATCATCTCCCTGAGACATGGGTAAGGAGAACAGTTTGACGATACCAAAGGAGTAATCATATCATCTCCCTGAGACATGGGTAAGGAGAACAGTTTGACGATACCAAAGGAGTAATCATATCATCTCCCTGAGACATGGGTAAGGAGAACAGTTTGACGATACCAAAGGAGTAATCATATCATCTCCCTGAGACATGGATAAGGAGAACAGTTTGACGATACCAAAGGAGTAATGAGTAATCATATCATCTCCCTGAGACATGGGTAAGGAGAACAGTTTGACGATACCAAAGGAGTAATCATATCATCTCCCTGAGACATGGATAAGGAGAACAGTTGGACGATACCAAAGGAGTAATGAGTAATCATATCATCTCCCTGAGACATGGGTAAGGAGAACAGTTTGACGATACCAAAGGAGTAATCATATCATCTCCCTGAGACATGGATAAGGGGAACAGTTTGACGATACCAAAGGAGTAATCATATCATCTCCCTGAGACATGGATAAGGAGAACAGTTTGACGATACCAAAGGAGTAATCATATCATCTCCCTGAGACATGGATAAGGAGAACAGTTTGACGATACCAAAGGAGTAATGAGTAATCATATCATCTCCCTGAGACATGGGTAAGGAGAACAGTTTGACGATACCAAAGGAGTAATCATAAGCGGAAGACAGACAGACACCACAATGGCCAAAAGAACAAACAAAACAGTACACAGAAACCCAAAGATCGAACAACACGAACCCCACTAAAAACCTTAGCCAATGTTAGCTTTCCAGTTTATGCCCTTTAGATGTCTTGCTCCTCAAGACTTAAGTTTTCTATATTGTCATTCTTTTGACTATGAACGTACCTGATGAAGGTTATTACATAAGCCCATCGTCTGTTGACTATGAACGTACCTGATGAAGGTGATTACATAAACCCATCGCACCGAATAAATTAGATGTCTACGTTTATATTGCAGCTATATCCTAATTTTAAATTAGAAACTTCTTTCATCGAGTGTCACTAGTTGAGCAGGAACTACTAACCCTTTTGGATCACTTGAGTTCACCCTTGGTATTCAGTGAGGTTCGCGTTGTTTGATCTTTAGTATTCTTCATAGTGTTTTGTACATCGTTGTCAGTACTTTTGTCCTTTTTGTTTTTGGCCATTGTATTGTCTGTCCTTGGAGTTTCGGCTTCTGATTACCCTTTGGTATTTTCAAACTTTTCTTCAATCTAATACTATTACACAGAAAATATCAAAGTCTTAATTCAGTGCAAGAATTAACGTAAATGTGAAGTAAAAGCAGAACTGAAGTTGGCCTGTCTTTTGAAAAAATGCTAGAACTGATGCATGTGTGAAACATATGTGAGAACTAACGTATCTATGAAAATATATGTCAGAATTAATGTATCTGTGAAACATATGTATGCGAAGCATATACCGGAACTGACGTATTTGCATATTACATCCAATAATTTAAGTATTTGTGATATAAAGTTACAAAATGAACAGTATTTTATCAAATGATTAAAGATAGTTGAATATGATTGATTAAATTTAGGAATGTTTCGGGGACATACAAGAGCTTAATAATCACATATAATGATTTAATACTTTATCTATTTGTTTGTTCGGAAATGCGTTTAAATTCCTCGGTGTTACCATACAAAGACATATGTAAAGGTAAATTGTCTACTAGAAACACAAAGCAAAGCTATAGTGAAACATCAAATTTAATAACACACGTACATTCCCGCTAAAAACCGGAAGTGTGATCATGTTCTTCGAACAGATAAGCAACTCCTGCTTAAGATGATTCACATCTTCTGAGAGTTGACAATTGAAAAACGTCAGCTATAATATTCAAAGCCATTGCGACCTCACATGGGATTAATAGGTTGCAATTATCTTTGTGAAATCCCGTAAGCTGATATAAAGACCAATGGCATTTTAATGAAAATAATATGGAAAGCACATAAATAGTATTTTCGACAAAATAAAGGTTTATATTATTAAGATAGTTGATTGATCAATGTTTGATATTCACTCTCTTGACAATAAAGGCTATTCAGACTTCTTGGTCGATATCAATATCATTTTCTGGGTCTCAAATATGCTTTTTCCTTGTCGACTTTTGGTGATGAAATATATTTGATAAAACTCGCTTCTTGTGTACTTGAGCAGATGTGGGGGTAAAACTGTTCGATAATCTCCTTAAGTTGTTCAGTTAGTGTGGTGATCCTAGTGCTATTTGTCAGGATATTTTTCAGGGAAGATTCTGGTATTTGTTTCCAAGATAACTACGTCATTGTAATGAACAGGTGGTTGTATTGATATAAACTAATAACGTATACTGCAACAAGAACATTATTGATTTAAACTAAAAGGTCGATGACATAACGCACCAAAAACAACACGAACCACTCCTCTAACCAACCTCAGACTCATAAATGACATCGACAGAAACTTTCTGAAATATGGACACTTTAAAAACGCTCTTTAAGTAATAAAACTGACCGTCACGATATAGCTGAAATATTGTTGAAAGTGGCGTTAACCACCATAACCCGAACCCCTAATAAAACTGGAATAAATTTCATCAAGTAAACTCTTAGTCTGAATATTTCCAAGATAAATTACATAAAAGTGTTTTTGACCCAGACAACCAAAGGGCATAAAAAATTAACATAATTATTTTCAATAACAGTTGGAATTTTCAAAATCGGTTCAGTTTAAACTATAGCTACAAATTATCATAGAAACACATCATGGCTTTGACCAAACGTGGAAAAGAGGAAGTTGTTTTAGCAGATTAACAAAAAACGTCATCATTTCGCGGACACATGCTAATGACCGGTTGTGCCATTTGATATTATTGAACCAATTAGACGTATGTTAGTCGTCAATTGTGTGCTCACAAATTAGCTATATATGTTTTACATGTGTAAAAATGTTTATGTCGGAAAAAGGGGTTAACGTTTTGTTAACAAATATGAGGGCGATTTGATTCCGTTCATTGGTTGGTTGTATGTAACATAAAAAGAGGATACAGGATTGACTGTATATATTTATATATCAGATAGTTAGTATGAGTCTAGAAGTTCTATAGAGAACACGTGGGACTTGGTAGAGTATTTGTGCTAAACAAGTTTGAAGATACCAAAGAGTAATGAGAAGTCGAAAATTGAAGGTCAGACAATACAACGGCCAAAGAATACAAACAATGATATAATGAAATGTACAGATAGCGATTGATTGGAACTTGGCGTTACATCTGATGAAGAGGAATTCGTGGCCGCAATTATGTGCTTGTTAGACAAAACCTGTCTATGTCCATAATCAGTAAAGTAGTATGTTCGATTATCGTCCTTTTCAAGATGTACTCGATGAAAACTGTATGTGATAAAGTTTGTCAATGAATTCTGACATGTCGGTAGTTTCCTCTGAATACTCCGGTTTCCTCCACTAAGAAATCTGAACGACACACATCTAACTGAAGTATTGTTGACAGTGGTGCTAAAATCCCATAACCATGACCTTTTAACTAATTGGTAAATCTTAACTTTGTTTGAAAGCAATTACCGGTATGCACATTATATTTGTCCTTCAGCACAATCTTTTGTTTTCACAAACGGCAACAGTAACATATGTACAAATGTATACTTTGTAGACTAAATGTACAATTAGCCACCTTGTATTTCACCTAATTATTGTTAAATCTTAGCATTACCCTTACAAAAAATGAAAAATGTCAAAAATCACATGTTAAACTTGTCACTTTTGTCAACAAGAATTAATAAAATCTTAAGATAAAGATCGATAATTATGACAGAATTGATTATAGCTTTGTTGCCAAGTTTAGTGATATACCTTAATTAAATTTTTTACCTGTTCCGTCTTTAAAGATTTCTTTATTGAACGTTCTATTAAGTTTTTGTGTGAAATCTTCCTTATTGTTTTCAGAAAACATTGACAAATTGATGAACAAAACCTGGTAAAATTAAACTGCTGTATTATAAATACCAATATGATTTCAAGTAGAAATGTCCACTTACAACACGATACAAAAAGAAATGCACTGGTTTAAAAAGCAAACATCTGCCGTGACAAAAATATATAGTTATTTTGATTGTCCAGTTAGTAAATAAACGTTAGAGGGGACAATCAAATATGTACAATCGAGTGAAACTGGCAACATGGGGTACACAAGACGAAGACAAACAAAACAAAAACACAATGCAAATGTGTTCGACACCACTATGCACAAACAAACAGTTATTTTATCCTGCTACTACTTTCTAAGTATTGTAGTTATGCTTTATTCTATTGTGATAAGAGGAACATATTTTCTATATTTAGGATATTTGTGTCCCAGTGTTCACAGCCAGAAATATACTTTCTCAACTATTATAATGGTATATAAGAATACATACTCGTGTTTGTGGGACCGTCGTGGTCGTGATCGCATGGTATTTGGATTTACAATCACCTATGCAATCAGTGCCTATCACCACTAACGTTGTGATTTCGAATCCTTTTCAGGTGATGTGTACTCGATACAAAAATATTGTTGAAAGTGGCGTGAAGCACCATAGCCATAACCTCTAACCCTACTCGTGTTTGTGGGAAGCCAGACCATACTTTTTACAGATTTCTTATTTATCTTATAATTGTATATTGTCCTAATTATTTATCACAATATACAAGTAATATTACATACAATAATCATATATAGCAGATCGTCCTTGTTAACAAACAATCGAACGAGCCCTTTACTCGAAAATGTCGTATGGCTTAGAGAATAAACATTTGATTTTGAAAGTAATCTAAATCGTGGATTATTTTTCGAAATCAGCAGGACTGAATTTTGAATTATTGTTACATGGTGTCGTACAATGTTTTTGCTATATGCATGCATTTGCTTATTGCAGGTCATATGTACTTTATTAGTTTCAATGATCTTGTATCATGACCTTTTTCAGCTTAGCTCTTAGCATTGCTTATTTTTTTAATACATTCCTTAACCTCTACCTACAGAAATAAAATGGTTGCCCATTAGGTACTGTGCTCTAGTAAACCATAATACACAGGACCTACCATGTCTTCTGAGGTGGGTAATATTGTATCTCGATAAACCACAGATAACACGGAATGTACTATGTCTTCTGGTTTTTCCACTATGCTCTGGTGTTTTCGGGGTAACCACAGATAACACATGATCTAACATATCTTCCTTGATTCCCCACCCCCATTAAGATCAAATTGGTGACAATTAAGTACTATGCTCTGGTAAACTATATAACACACAGGACTATGTCTTCTGGCTTTGGTACTATTCTCTCGCGGTGAGCTACAGATAACACAGAATATGCTATGTCTTCTGGTTTAGGACTATGTTGACGTGATAAACTACAGATAACACAGAATATGCTATGTCTTCTGGTTTAGGACTATGTTGACGTGATAAGCTACAGATAAGACACAGAACATACTGTGTCTGCTGAGTCTGGTATGAAGCTTTCCTGGTAAAACACAGATATCACACAGGCCCTATAATGCTTTTTGGCTTAGGTACTATGCTCTCGTGGTATACCACTAATAACATACAGGGCCTAATATGACCTCCGGCTAAGGTAACATGTTCTCTTGGTAAACCACACAGACCATACTATACTTCCGACAAAAATACTATGCTCTCGTGGTAAGCCACTGATAACCACAGGTCCTAATATGATTTTCGGCTAAGGTATTATGTTCTCGTGGGAAACCACACAGAGCCTACTATGACTTCCGGCAAAAGTAATATGCTCTGGTGGTATGCCACTGATAACACATATAGCCTACTATGACTTCCGACTAAGATACTATGCTCTCGTGGTAATCCACATAGAGCCTACCATGACTGCAAAAGTACTATGCTTTCGTGGTATATCACTGATAACATACAAGGCCTACTATTACTCCCGGCTAAGATTGTATGCTCTCGTGGTAGGCCACACAGAGTCTGCAATGACTTCTGTCTTAGGTACGAACACACAAGACCTAATTTTCATAGATTTTATAATTTAATATTTCATAATAAGTGGTTGAAATATTTCATCGTAAATTAGAAGTGAATAAAGTATAGATTGTGTGACGAAACTAATCTTCTACGAAACATGAAAAAATTGCTTTTCATCAAATCGAGTACAAAGCCTCGAGTCATTAAGTCGTTCACAGAACGGAAATGTTCTACTTTCAATAAGATCGCAATTATTAACAAAACTAAGAAAAATCAATTTTATGTATTTATTGTTTGTTTATCTCAACGTAGTTTTTTGTAACGTATAATTATGCTGCAATGTAAAGGAAGGGCAGAATTTTCTCATTCGATTCTCATTTTTGCTTCCATGACACCAATATAAAGTCGGACATGTACAATTTTGGTGGTATTGGAATATAAACCGAGTGGTGATATTGATATTAATATTCATTGTTCAATAGACTATTTTGTTTTTGGAAATGCTGATTCTTGTCCTATGGACAGTACAAGACGTATGGTAAGTTCATATAAATTACCACTTATTAAGGAAAAATTTGAAGATACCAAAGGGATAATCAGAAGCCGTAAATCGAAGAAAGACGGACAATGCAATGGCAAGACGAAAAAGGACATAATAATAAATAATGATCTGGAACACACTACACAGAAAACTAAAGATTGAACAACAGGAACCTCCCTTACTTCAGAGGGTGTATTCAGGTGTTCTGTAATGGTAAGCAGTTCATGCTCCACTTATGGAACCCGTCGAGTTACTCTTGCTATGAATCTGGGTATATGCCATGAATGAGGAATGAACCGGATTGTGATTAAGGGTTCCTTCTGTAGCTTCCTTGTTAGCAACAACCCTCTGGCAAGGAAATCGTGATAAAAACCACAAGCACATCAATTTGTTAAGCTTGTTTCATACAAATTCAATCCTGTTTAAGGTAAATGTTAGGGGAATTGGTGTTTATTGTTATTTTCAGCAATTGTTAGCTATGTCATGACTGGAAGACTTCATATGAGAGGACAATCCAGTCAGTTATAACGAACTGAATGGTGAAAAGCCTGCAATGGTTAGGTATCTGGAAACCTTATCACTTCAAGTGGATATCGTGACGTGGCGTTTTACGAAACCATTAAGTGTGTATTGATATGTTTTGCCAGATATATGATTTTTGATTTCAAAGTTAGATATAACTGATTCAGACGCATTACATGGATTGGCATGTTTTATAAATGCTGTCTAGAAATGATAAACATGCATGCTGTATTCCAACTGTCCACTTTGATGCTTAAGTAAAAGTAATTAGCGTATCGAGAACGCACACGTTACTGCACAGTACGTGCTGTAGAACCTACCAGTTATAATCACTATATAGACGCGAAAGTAGGTATCTAATGGATATCGCTGTTTCTTGCATTCACAAATTAATTGTCATTATTTTTTTTTTATGTTGTATCCTGTTTCAGTCATGTAAGTGTAATGGAAGGTTTGATTTCATATTTCTATGGTTGAGACCTTAAAGAGGATAATGTACAATAAGGACACGAAATATCTGATACATGACGATTTATGGCATTTTTATCTGAAAGAGTGGATTATCATATCACTATGATATCATAAACATTTCATACTTATTACAACATGACCATTAAATCGAGCTCCAACTTGGTCCAAAACGATTTTGTGAAGGACTGAATATTAAAATGAAAAACAAAAAATACCACACTATCGGATTTTTTTCTTCAAAATACCAGATTGATGAATATTTCTGCAAATTCCTTTGATCTGTTTGGCACACTTATTTCAAGTTAATTACATCCTTTCAAAATATGCCATATTAAGTGAATGTAAGTAAACTAACTTAACTCTAGTAGGTCATATTGGAATGTCAGACCACGCGAAAAGCATTACCAATTACCATAGTAACCAATGTATGCTAAATGAATGAATGTATATTCTACAAATGCATTATGATGTAACACTTGATTTTAATGGGACTAACACGATAAGTATCACTAGCGGAGCAAGAACTGCTTCCACTTCCAGAACACCTGAGTCCACCCCGGTGTTTTATGGGGTGTGTGCTGCTCAAGCTTTAGTTTTCTGTGTAGTGTGTTGTAAATAAGTGTTTGTCCTTTTGTCATTTTTCTTATGACCATTGCATTGTTTTAATGTTTCTGATTACCCCTTTGGTATCTTCAAATTTTTTTTTCTACTCGTTTCACAGTCTGTACTCTACCAAAAATATTAGCTTGAAGCTGAGAACTGGTCTAGTTTTTAGGCATTTCCTTCAGATTAAATTGGTTTGTCGTTTCTGCTTCTCAAATATTTGGAAAGTGTCGTTGTATTTGTTTAGATACAAATAATCGAAATATATATATTTCTAATGCATGTAGATATCTTGGTTTATATATTGTACCTTTATAATAAAAATACTATAATGTGTGATATGATGACGTCATAATGTCACTTGCAAAAATGCACCCGATTTCATATTAACATACAGTCAAACAGGTATCAAGAGGTTACCTTTGGGAAAAAGGAAAAAATGTTTTTTAAGACAGATGACTTGTTAAAAGAGTTTCAATTCATATGAGATCTTTTATGACAGGACAAGAAAAAGGTAACATTTTAATACAGGTGACTGCCTAATAAGGATGTTGACTGTAATGATAAAAATGTGTTTTTCGATAAAATTTGAAAGGTTTAACATTGGAATTTATGATGCCTGAATTTTAAATCTCTTTGATGCAATATTCCTTTGTTTTTATTTGTGGTTATTTATTTATCCCTGAATTCATAATTTTAGATGGACTGTGAATTAAATCAAACTTACCGATTTAGTATTGTTATTATTGTGCAAAGTGTACGCACACTGATTTTATTGCAACTTTTTACAAAATAATGAGAGCAAATTCCATCTACCCGTTCTTCTGTGTAAAAGGTAATGATATTTTACTACTAAATTGTTAAATTTATGGGCTCATTATGAGACTATAATGACAATAATGACACATTTGATATTTCGTCAAGAATATCAAAACTGTTTCCATACATTACAACATCAGCAGTTGGCAACCAGTCGAGGTAAAGCTAATACCTGATTATCTGTTAATTTCATTCGTATCTATTCGGTGTAAAAGGATAAGGTTTTTGTAATATGTTAAAAATTATATTGCTAAAACTAGCATTTGTTTAATGCTGAGTGCCGATGAAGGTGCAGTAATACACATCAAAAATACAGGTACAAATATTGATTAAGTACGCCATCGAATGCGCATGTCTGTGCTTACTTTCGTGAGCGGTAATCGACCCCAAACAGTAGAAAGAATTGAATGTAGATACAAAACATCGAAGAGTGGACAAAAACAACTAAAATGCTCAAACAATCAAACCTTTAACCAGCTTACCTTATAACCTGCCTTTTTTGTCCAATGCAGGTCATGGCTTGATTTTTGACTTTCTGTGGTTGAAAGGTGTGTTAGTTACGAGGGTAATAAATGTATGTTGTGTCAAATTTTAATGAACACCAAATATTCACTCTTTGTTGGTAAGGATTCAAATGACGAGCGCAAACCTTTAACTACCAATCAACAAGTAATTGGTTAACAGGTAGAATATTTTAAATATGTCATAAAACATGTTTATATGGCCGTACTGTAATTGAATTTATATAAATCTATAACAAAGTAATATACCTGAATGGTAGGTTAATACATTGTTTATCCGAACAGTGTGGACAAAGAGGGATTGATAAATACATGTAGTGTTATTTTTGGTATGAGGTTTCATTGGTGTCTACCAGACAGTGGCTCTACAATTGATTGAGGGTTAGGGCTAGGGTGTTTAACGCCAATTTCAACAATATTTCAGTTATATTGTGGCAGTCAATTTTATCGGTGGAGAAAACCACAGACATGTCAAAAGTCACTGACAAACTTTATCCTGCATCGCGTACACCTCCTCATGAGCGGGATTCGAACTCACAACGTTAGTGGTGATAGGCATTGATTGCATAGGTAGTTGTGAATCCAATTACCATTCGAACACGATCACGACGGCCCCATAATTTATTGAAGAAAAACCACAAATTGTGGATTAATATATACAAGCTTGTGATATACATTTTTACCAGAGATTGAGACAGCAATAACTGCGTCCTCCTACCCAATTCTGAAGCATTGATTTTCAGCACAGATTAGCGTATTTATTGTACCTGTATAAACCAACAATTTCCTAATCCTGTTAAGTATGGCATCATTTTATAAGACATGATATTATTTTTATTTAGTCTATTTAGGATTATAATTATAGATTTTAATACAACTTTCAACAATAGTTTTAGTGATGAACGAAGTTGTAGTAATCGTTTAGAAAAAGCATCGATCTGACACAAGTAACTGACAAGCTACATGTACATGTTTTTCTTAAACATGACAATGAATGACTTGAAAATATTTTTTCTCTCTCTTTTCTTTTCAGATTCACAATTGTTGCAGTTGAAATCGATTTCAAACAACCTCAGTGTCTTACATCTACGTAGTAGATATGTCTCAAACAGAAGGTAACTAAATTAAGAAAACATAAGGACAATATGTGTTGAAATTTATGCATTTTATTGAACATTCTAAAAAAATATTTTAAACTTATCACTTTATAAGAAATAAACCATACGGTATAAAAGGTATTTCCTTACTTTACCGTTTAAATAGAATAGTAATCGCACTTAACAAAGTTAATAAGAAGGGAGTGATTGTCTAGTGCTTATTTTCCCAAAGACATACGTTCGCATCTTGTTCAGTTAGGTGTGCTTCAATTGTACCTTGTGTGACAATGTTTACCAAGCAATTACCAACGCTCAGTTGTTGTCTTTCGGAAATCCGGCCTTTTCCACTAATAACCATGGTTGCCTTCTTCAGGAAATCCGAATTCTATGAACAAAAATACAAATCATGTAAGGTGCAATAATACAAGCATTAATTCAATCAATATATTTATTAAAAGGGGAAATCACTGATCTTACAATAAATTCGCATTATAAAGAACACAAACAAGATATGCACACTATCTATACCGTTTTTGATAGTGGCGTAGTTGTATTGTCTGTAAAAAGGAAGTAGGACAGGTGAGGCAGCAAGCAAAAGTGGTTCTAAAAAAGGAAGGTACATCAATTGTTAACAACATAATATAAATGACGACATCAGGGGATAAATGCCTAAAATGGAGAATCAAATTCCGGAGAGACAAGACAAAAACATTGAAACATCAATACAAAACAAAACATAAACCAAAATATGTATCACCACTCCACCAAAATAATTAAGTGACAGCTCTATAGTAACACCACACCTCCAAAATAACTGACACTTGTATAGTATCACCATACCTCCGATATATAAATATATAAATACCGGAGAGAACTCATGTTTTCTGGAAAGGAGACATTTCCTGCTTCACTAGTGGCGCTCGTTGTGTTACTCTTGTTACCAGTACAGTGATAAGTCTTGAAAGATGAAAATAGGACGGAATTAGGACTACGTTTTTATTTTTGTATAATCGTGACAACCCAATGTCATGTTTCACATTTACATTTCCATATTGTCGAGTCCACCCAATTTTATGCTTCACGTTTTTATTTTCGTATTGTCGTGCGTCCATCATGTCTATGTGTGTGTCGTTATATACACGACGGGTGCGAGACATAGAGAAAAAAATCCCGACCGGTTAGAAGTACGCAATATTACTTTTGGTATATCACAGGAATTTTTTCAATTGTATGTACCATTGCTATTGTTTTGTGATATTTGTTCCAGTCCTTTTAATCTAATGCTGAAATCTTACAAAGCAAAATTTCAATAGATAAAGATTCTGACATTCTTGTAGTCATCCAATTAGATGGGAGATATGATGCTGATAATATGTAGAAATATGCAAATTTTGCTGCAATAAACAACAACATCAATTAAGATAGCTAACAGTACAAAGTCACAAAGATTTATCAAAATGTAAATTAAAGGCAATGAATCTAAAATATAGCAACATGAAATCCCAATACGTGACTCAAAATCACAGCAAGGGTAGTAATAACAGGCTAAGCTTTAAATTAATAACATTTTAATGTTATTGAGACAATTAACGTGCAATTCGATTGGAAATGACGTCGATGTGATAGTTTCAAATTAGATTTGAATCAACGTTAAAGAAAACCGAATGGACAGTAGTGCTACACGTAAAGGGCAAATAATGGATAGAATGGGAAATTGTTTACTTGCAACAGGCAATGAACGATAATAACATACGTTTTGGGGTATTGGAAGCTGCTGCAAGTGGTCATGTATGAGTAAGGAGCGTGTCATTCTCCAAACATGAGTTTCGCGTGAAATCTGCGTAGCGTACTAGATCGAATTATGAGTTCATACCCGTCTTTTAATTGGGTTCCTGCAGCTCAATCTTTAGTTTTATGTGTATGTTTTGTAGATCGATATTTGTCCTTTTGTACCTTTTGTTTAGGCCACAGTATTCACTGTTTTTCCTTCTCCGATTTACGAATTCTGATTACCCCTTTTGTATCTTCAAACTCTTCTTTCTATGTATATGATTTGTCCTTTTCTGAGTGGTGACATCCACCTATAAGACACTTCCGAGATGAATAAGAGTGAGTGGTTGTTGTTTAACGCCAAGTGGTCAGTTTTGTCAGCTACATCATGGCGAGACCAAGTTACTTATCGATGAAATGATAAGGACGTCTACATCATGGCGAGACGAAGTTACTTATTGATGAAATGATAATGAGTCTTCTATGTACTAGACCAACGCGCTACGTTATATTGTTTTAATAGTGCTAGCTCACTGAAACAACTATCGATGTGTAGACATATCGCTCTACTCGGACACATTAGTCTGGTTACAAAGCAGTCTTTGCTCTTAAATCTTAATACTGTGTGCTTAGTAGCGAAGAAGCTACAGAAAAACATCGAATATCACTTATTAGAGCTATCTAAAAACACAAAAAACATGTACAGGAAAAAATACCCATAATATATTATTTGTAAATAAATCTTGTAATAGTTTTTCATTACAAACACAAGGTTACAGTAATCTATATATCAACTAATATAACAGTGGTAAGACAAGAAAAGAAAATTTCTCCAAGAGGTTGGTTGGTTGATTTTATGGTGTTTAAATCCACTTTCAACAATATTTCTGTTATATAATGGCGGTCAGTTTTATTGGTGGAGGAAATCGAAGTACCCGGAGAAAACCACCGACTTGCCGCAAGTCACTGACAAACTTTATCACATAATGTTTTACACCTCGCCTTGAGCGGGATTCGAACTCATAACATCAGTGGTGATAGGCACCGATTGCGTAGGTAGTGGTAAATCCTACTACCATACGATCACAACCACGACTTAAAATAAAACGAGGTGTCTGATTAGGTAAACAAAATTTGTTGCATCCTATGTGTGAAGTCTTAACATTTAAATCGGATAAAACACATTCAGATTAATAAATGTCAAATTTTTCGTTGGGTGTTGGGTCGTAGCACTCTTACTATGCAAAATGAATATCATGGTTTACTTTACTTAAAGGGAAAGTAACTGTTGTTCTTGACGTCTCACCAAGCATGAAACCTTTGTCATATTACACATTTTGACACAATGATTTTTTAATATAATATACCAGTCATTATCTCCATTTTGCTTTCATTGAGGTAGTCGCCGTACGGGATTTTAACTACAGCATAATAGATGTTTTGTGACTAAGTATTTGCTAACTTTGAATGCAGTACTTATTAAAAAGTCGGTAAAACGTAAATAATTGATACATGAAGATAAGAACCTTTTGATAAAGTCAATACACTGTGATACAAAATAATGTGTCAAAGAGACAGTTTAATCAGGAAATTTTTTACGAGCAACTTGCATTAGATGGTGTAGTTGCGTTCATATATCAAAATTAAAGTCCTTTTTCATGACCCATGGCGTGGTTTTCAATCGCTACTTTTTGAATAGATCTGACAAAGGTCAAAATCATTGAATCTGGATTATATAGGATAGGAATATATACTTCTTAACTTACATATATCTGAAGAAGCTAAATTCAAAGTAAAGTGTTTATTTTGGATTTGCATATCAGATTGAACAACACGTTATATCATTAGACGGAAAGAGGAAATTGGTCTGGAGGAAATTTGATTAGAAATTCACGTAACAAATTATATAGACGTTTTTGTTACTGACGATATTGTAACATTTCAGAGTTCTCTGTTTGGATTATTGTTATGCGTTAGTATGATGAGAGAGGGGAGTGTATCAGTTGGGTTACAACCCATTGCCCAGGGGCAGAGCAGGATGTCGCCGACCCCCAGAAGCATGTCTGTGGGACATATGAAGATGTCAGAGAAACGAATCCTCTCTGCAGGGTGAGTAAAATATCAGTTTTATCACTTTGTTTAATGATAAACTTCCATCTTGCAGGATTTTCTAAAGCGTAATATATTTGTCTAAGGTTTAATGAATTATCGGTTGTCAAAAACTTGACACTTTTCACTTTCAAAATATAAATAGAAATTGTCCTTTCTGCTTTCATTTATTGAATTAGAATTTTTATCGTAATTTATTTTCTTTTTGTCCTTTTTATAGACACAAACTGTTGCTTTACAAATATATACAGAGTTGTAGAGTAATATGTATTTATTGTAATAATAAATATATATATGGTAAATTATAAAAATAAACACGAGGAGTATATATATATATATACGTCTGAAAATTAAACCAAACAGTGTTAGAATTAGATTTTTGAGCTGTCAAATGTTTTGTTCTTCCCTCGACGGGATTTGAACTCACACCATTGATACACTGCAGCACCATTCGCTTAGCCTTACGTCCAGCACCCTAGACCACATCCACTCCCTATATATATAGGTGAATCTCGTTATCTCGAAGTTCACGGGACCGTTGCAAAATTTCGAGTTATCCGAAATTCGACTTAAGGGGAGTAAGGGATTGCGCTTGATAGTCAATTCTATCAGGTAATTTTGACAAAAGTTAATGCAAACTATTGTTGTCAGTCATTTACAATATTTTGATCATCATTTGTACGTATTGTGTACGTATTTTTAACACGTGCGTAAGTATTGATCTTTTTTTTTAAAATAAATAAAAACATTCTCTGATGAGGTGTTGTTTTCTGAATTTTACCAATTATGGATTCAATCATTGTCAGGAAACTTCGAGAGAAAAAAGAAACATGCATTTGATTACATCATGAACATGCACACATATTAACATATTTACGGCAATACACAATCGTGTATTTATTTAAAAATTACGAAACTGTCAACAAAACGATCTTTCATAGAAATTTATAAATACCACGTAATTGAACACTAATAAAAAAAAACATCTTTCAATATTCTGTTGTAAAAGCTGATCGGCAACTTGACAAGATGTTGAAATGTTATTAAGAGAGGTTTCAGCGATTTTAAATGAATATTGTTTCATCAAATTTATTAGTGATATCGATGTACACACCGCACAGGCGCTTGTTTCATTCAAAAAATATATGCCCCCTCCTATTCCTTACTTCAAGGTAAACATCTGCCCTTTTCCCCTTCCCCACTTCACCTCAATATTTTTAGCATATTTGTGATCCTTTCGCTGACCCAATTATATCGTTACACTCCCGAGATATTTCCCTTTTCAACTGCCACATTTAAATATACCCCCTCAGACGAATTGGACAAGAATAAACAGCGAACGTAGCTTGTTTTATTTTTAAGTCATTGAAACGGATACAGCCACCTCCGGTCCGGTTTAAATTGATTGAATGGCTTCGGAGTTTCCTCTACACTCAAGGTGTCACGACATCAAACAATTTCAAATTTATCATTAAATGATATTTCATTCATGATTATGACTTAAAGGTTTCAATTAAGAAATCCAATTATTTTCTCTACAAATGATAATTAACAGTTATCAAAATAAATATCACCTGACGCGGTAAACACCGGAGGCCATGCTGTTGACACATGGACAGGTTTGTTAATTGATTTAATTTATAATTTTGACATAGTGAACTTAATTTGAATGGATTTGAATATTTGGGACTGAAAAGCTACTTCGAGATACCCGAAATTTAGATGCATCAAAATTTGAGATAAGAGAAGTTAAGAAAAGTAAATTAAGTTGAAAAGCACTAAGTTTATAAAACGGGACTTCAGAAAAATTTCGACTTAACCGAAATTTCGAGTTAACCGAGTTTGACATAACGAGATTCAACTGTATATATATATATATATATATATAAACGTCTAAAATGGTTTGTAAAACAACACCAAGTACACAAAACAAAGTGATAAAGAATTAAACACTTCGTAGAATGACAAAATTTTCGTCCCACCGAGGGACTTTATCAATGTCTAATGTATATATATATACGTCTGAAAATTAAACCAAACAGTGTTAGAATTAGATTTTTGAGCTGTCAAATTTTTGTCTTCTCTCGACGGGATTTGAACTCACACCATTGATACACTGCAGCACCAATCGCTTAGCCTTATGTCCAGCGTCCTAGACAACTCGATCACATCCGCTCCATATAAATGGAGCTTCAATAGTCGAAGTGTTACCTTGTCTCGTAAGGAAAATCCAGAGATTGACATAAGACATGTGTCTAAGCGTGTATAGATGGTACATATATACTTAATATTATAATTTTACAACAATCTAACATGGTCAAGACAGTGATATACTACATTTAAAAGGTCAAAAAGGCATAACTAGTAAAAGTATACTTGTTCAAGCAGCTCAAGGAAAAAGATTTAAAAAATTAACTCAAAAATGATGAGTTAGTATTATCAATGATCTGGAATATACAGAATACAACGCTGTCTTGTCATGTAGAATACTACGGGGGGAGGGGGGAGGAGTTAATTGCGTGTTGTAGGGAATAGGCTGCACCATCCGTTTTTTTATGGGATCACACTTTAGGTATTAATCTAAGAAATCGGTAACATAATAAGTGAGGGGTCTCCGTGGTCGTGATCGTATGATAGTTGGATTTACAATTAATTATGCAATTAGTGCCCATCACTACTAAAGGTGATGGCGAGGTATACTCGATACAACATTATGTGATAAAGTTTATCAGTGACTTGTGGCAGGTCGGTTGTTTTCTCCAGGTACTCCAGTTTCCTCCGCCATTAAAACTGGCCTCCACGATATAGCTCAAATATTGATGAAAGTGGTGTTAAACACCATAACCCTAACTCTAATTGGTGAGAGAGGAGGTTTGGGCCAATAAAACTAAGTTAACCCCACTACTTTGTATTGAAGTGACAATACCAAGCCAGGAAAGTGAGTGGTCATGTACATGTATGTTAAGAGCTATCAATTTTGCCTCCAGTTCTACAACATGTCGATTAGATTTTGGAACTGTTTCGACAGTGCGGTATTTTTCGTTTTTCATGTAGGTGAGTTTTGTCGCTGATTTGACTGTGTGTGGATCGTCTTTACCTCCAGTTATTTGTATGAGGGTTCGTGTCCGACACGTGTTGTGCTGCATTTTTGTTTTGTTTTTCTTCGTCTTGAGTGACCCGAGTTGCAAGTTACTCTGGATTGTCCATTTTTGATTGCCCTTCGGTATTCTCTAACGTTTATTTACTGTGTAAAATCATGATGTGTGAGACGTCGATGTAGTATGTCATCTCAAGTCTAGGTTTTGTGCTAATTGATTGGTTTATATGTACTATCAAGGTTCAAAATGTACTTTTAAAGCTTATTTCTTTAAAACATGTACATGTATATCACTTTATATATACGGAAAAGTAATATTGAAAGTTTAAATATTGTAGACTGGCGTACTATAATATGTAATATGTATGTTACGGTTAATTAAGAATGAAAGAATTTGTAATAATTTAAAGCAGACATAATAATATAGTAACTACTTATATCACCTTGATGTATTCATGAAGGAGACATTGTATTTCTTACCGGAACTTCGAAAACATTAATTAGATATATGATTAAACAGTAAAACATGGAAGTTTACAGTATGAAAGTACTGTTTCGAGCTTATACCTTAGCATGCATATGGGGGTCGTTGTGGACGTGATCGTATGGTAGTTGGATTTACAACTACCTGTGCAATCAATGCCTATCATCACTAAAGTTTTGAGTTCGAACCCCGTTCATGGCGATGTATATTCAATGCAACATTATGTGATAAAGTTTGTGAGTGACTTGCGACAGGTCGGTGGTTTTCTCTGGGTACTCCGGTTTCCTCCATCAATAAAACTGATCTTGACTATATAACTGCAATATTGTTGAAAGTGGCGTAAAACACCATAAACCTAAACCAAGTATGCATATGATATATAATTAAGCTGAAAATGAGAATACACGGAACCCAATAAAATGGGTACAAACTATTGTAAAGAAGTTCCTGTTCCACTTGTGGCACCCGTTGTGTTTATTATTAAGCGACATGAACATTATTTGATATTACATTTTCCATTAACTATATATTGAAAGTTGAAACTCAAGGACGGGATACTATGCGCATTATTCAGTATTCTTTTAATAACATCTTACTTGAGCATTCACATATATCTAAAAATGTAATTATCATCATTTTTTTCAAAGTTCGGTTTGGAGGAATTACATGACTTAGTTAAGCGTTACGGAATATCTGTGTCACAAATGACCATGGATATGCTTTTGTCATAATCACAATCCGGTCCTTTCCTCATTCATGACTTATCACCAGGTTTTTAACAAGAGTAATATAACGGGTGCCACATGTGGTGGGGTTCGTGTTGCTCGATCTTTAGTTTTATGTGTTATGTTTTGTAGATCGTTGTTTGTCCTTTTGTCCTTTTATTTCTTTAGGTCATTGTATTGCCTGCTTTTCTCTAGGCCATTGTATTGCCTGCTTTTCTCTAGGCCATTGTATTGCCTGTTTTTCTTTAGGTCATTGTATTGCCTGCTTTTCTTTAGGTCATTGTATTGCCTGCTTTTCTTTAGGTCATTGTATTGCCTGCTTTTCTTTAGGTCATTGTATTGCCTGCTTTTCTTTACGTCATTGTATTGCCTGTTTTTCTTTAGGTCATTGTATTGCCTGTTTTTCTCTAGGCCATTGTATTGCCTGTTTTTCTTTAGGTCATTGTATTGCCTGCTTTTCTTTAGGTCATTGTATTGCCTGTTTTTCTTAAGGTCATTGTATTGCCTGCTTTTCTCTAGGCCATTGTATTGCCTGTTTTTCTTTAGGTCATTGTATTGCCTGTTTTTCTTTAGGTCATTGTATTGCCTGCTTTTCTTTAGGTCATTGTATTGCCTGCTTTTCTCTAGGCCATTGTATTGGCTGTTTTTCTTTAGGTCATTGTATTGCCTGTTTTTCTTTAGGTCATTGTATTGCCTGTTTTTCTTTAGGTCATTGTATTGCCTGTTTTTCTTAAGGTCATTGTATTGCCTGCTTTTCTCTAGGCCATTGTATTGCCTGTTTTTCTTTAGGTCATTGTATTGCCTGCTTTTCTCTAGGCCATTGTATTGCCTGTTTTTCTTTAGGTCATTGTATTGCCTGCTTTTCTTTAGGTCATTGTATTGGCTGTTTTTCTTTAGGTCATTGTATTGGCTGCTTTTCTTTAGGTCATTGTATTGCCTGCTTTTCTTTAGGTCATTGTATTGCCTGTTTTTCTTTAGGTCATTGTATTGCCTGCTTTTCTTTAGGTCATTGTATTGGCTGTTTTTCTTTAGGTCATTGTATTGCCTGCTTTTCTTTAGGTCATTGTATTGCCTGCTTTTCTTTACGTCATTGTATTGCCTGTTTTTCTTTAGGTCATTGTATTGCCTGTTTTTCTCTAGGCCATTGTATTGCCTGTTTTTCTTTAGGTCATTGTATTGCCTGTTTTTCTTAAGGTCATTGTATTGCCTGCTTTTCTCTAGGCCATTGTATTGCCTGTTTTTCTTTAGGTCATTGTATTGCCTGTTTTTCTTTAGGTCATTGTATTGCCTGCTTTTCTTTAGGTCATTGTATTGCCTGCTTTTCTCTAGGCCATTGTATTGGCTGTTTTTCTTTAGGTCATTGTATTGCCTGTTTTTCTTTAGGTCATTGTATTGCCTGCTTTTCTTTAGGTCATTGTATTGCCTGTTTTTCTTAAGGTCATTGTATTGCCTGCTTTTCTCTAGGCCATTGTATTGCCTGTTTTTCTTTAGGTCATTGTATTGCCTGCTTTTCTTTAGGTCATTGTATTGGCTGTTTTTCTTTAGGTCATTGTATTGGCTGCTTTTCTTTAGGTCATTGTATTGCCTGCTTTTCTTTAGGTCATTGTATTGGCTGCTTTTCTTTAGGTCATTGTATTGCCTGCTTTTCTTTAGGTCATTGTATTGGCTGTTTTTCTTTAGGTCATTGTATTGGCTGTTTTTCTTTAGGTCATTGTATTGTCTGCTTTTCTTTAGGTCATTGTATTGGCTGTTTTTCTTTAGGTCATTGTATTGGCTGTTTTTCTTTAGGTCATTGTATTGGCTGCTTTTCTTTAGGTCATTGTATTGCCTGTTTTTCTTTACGTCATTGTATTGGCTGTTTTTCTTTAGGTCATTGTATTGCCTGTTTTTCTTTAGGTCATTGTATTGCCTGCTTTTCTTTAGGTCATTGTATTGGCTGTTTTTCTTTAGGTCATTGTATTGGCTGTTTTTCTTTAGGTCATTGTATTGTCTGCTTTTCTTTAGGTCATTGTATTGGCTGTTTTTCTTTAGGTCATTGTATTGGCTGTTTTTCTTTAGGTCATTGTATTGGCTGCTTTTCTTTAGGTCATTGTATTGCCTGTTTTTCTTTACGTCATTGTATTGCCTGTTTTTCTTTAGGTCATTGTATTGCCTGTTTTTCTTTACGTCATCGTATTGCCTGTTTTTCTTTACGTCATTGTATTGCCTGTTTTTCTACGGTTTACGGCTTCTGATTAACTCTTTGGTAACATTTAACTTTTCTTGCAAATATCTTCTGACAAATCTTTCTAAATTTATGTCCCTGCCTATCGGTTACGTCAATTTTGGTATATTTTGATATTTATAAAGCTAGAGTATTGACGTCCTTAAGCATCCACCAGATGAACATGTTTATTGAGCAGACGACTCATTTTATCTTGCCATCTTTGAAAAATATCCAGACCTAGTAGACAAATAGAATGTTCTCACTAGTGACAGAATTAACCGTTTTATTCTTTCATTCGCATATTTTTAGTTTTTTTGTGTTATCCTATCATGTGTCTTTATGTGCCGAGTTCCGTGTTATGATGTCCATTACGATTTCCGCATAACAACGATGTTCAGTTCGTCTTTATCTCCAGTTGTTTGTAGGATGGTTCATGTCTTATTTACGTTATTTGTGTTTGCTTGCGTCGCATAGTGGTATCCAACACATATTGTGTTGTGCTTTTGTTTTGTTTGTCTTCGTATTGTGTACCATATGTTGCAAGTTTCTCTGGATTTTTGATTGCCCCTTCGGTATTCTCTAACATTTATTTGTACTCCTCCAATTCTACTTCTGTCACAATGTGTAGATTATTCTTATTTCTGGAACAATATTTCTTTATTATGCCTTCCATTGTTTTGTCCAAAATTGCCACTCATGTCAATAAGTTATATAGTTGAAATGAAGGTTAATGGTTTTCTACTAGTAGTCATAGGGGCGTCTATTAAATATGAACTTAATTTTCATATTGATTAAAACAATGCGTTTGTAACAAGAGTAAGACGATGGGTGCCACATGTGGAGCAGGAATGGCTCACCCCTCCGGAGCACCTGAGTTCATCATCGGATTTTAGTGGAGTTCGTGTTGCTGGATTCTCAGTTTCATGTGTGGTGTTTTGTGGATTGTTGTTTGTCCTTTTGTCCTCTTTCTTTTAGCCATTATTGTTTAGTCTGTCCTTTGATTTACGGCTTCTGATTACCCCTTTGATACCTTCAAACTTTTCTTATATGGAAACTGTTTTTAAATAGTGGTATATAAAATGTTTCAATCATAAATTAGTTTGGTATATCGGTGTTTAACGCCACTTTCAACAATATTTAAATTATATATTGGCATTCAGCTTCATCAATGGTTCATATTAGAGGTAACCGGAGAAATCCACAGACATATAACATAACCAACACACAGACATATAAGATAACCAACACACAGACATATAACATAACCAACACACAGACATATAACATAACCAACACACAGACATATAACATAACCAACACACAGACATATAACATAACCAACACACAGACATATAACATAACCAACACACAGACATATAACATAACCAACACACAGACATATAACATAACCAACACACAGACATATAACATAACCAACACACAGACATATAACATAACCAACACACAGACATATAACATAACCAACACACAGACATATAACATAACCAACACACAGACATATAACATAACCAACACACAGACATATAACATAACCAACACACAGACATATAACATAACCAACACACAGACATATAACATAACCAACACACAGACATATAACATAACCAACACACAGATATATAACATAACCAACACACAGACATATAACATAACCAACACACAGACATATAACATAACCAACACACAGACATATAACATAACCAACACACAGACATATAACATAACCAACACACAGACATATAACATAACCAACACACAGACATATAACATAACCAACACACAGACATATAGCATAACCAACACACAGACATATAACATAACCAACACACAGACATATAACATAACCAACACACAGACATATAACATAACCAACATATTTGTAGAGAGATGTATCAGGTATTCTCGTCATGGGCAGGAAACGAACTTACAATGTTATTGGTGATAAAAGCTTCTATCTAATTTAGTGCGCACGACCCGTTGATGGTATAACCTTCATCATGTACGCTCGTAGTATAAAGACTGGAACGCCAAGTTGTTCAAAAGTTTCTGAGAGCAGGAAAACCACAATCATAAACAACATAGCTAAATTCGAGAATGTTACCTATGTCAGAGAGCAATGAACCTTAGTTTTGATAATAATCACAATTCTAGATAATATAAAGTTCAGTTATAAATATATCTAATAAACCATGAAAGTGCCGAAACACTGATTACTGGGCGAGTTGTATAGTTAGACGTAAACCGAACTACCATACAATCACGGCCATAAATGTCATTGTAAAATTGAAAGAAATACATGTATATAAATCTATAACAGATAATGTCATACAGCATTCCAGACCTTTGTTAATTAAATTCTTAACATTGATATAATGGTTACGGTTGCTAATTTTGAAAACCAATGTTTCAATCAATACAATAGAATTATAGACATTGTTTTCTATGGTGCTCAACTCTTGTCATGACCCATATCAGGATATATTTGACACTTCTTTGTATGATCCATAAGAATAAGTAAACTAGACTCTTTCCAGCCGAATTCTTGTAACTTTGTATAAGTATATAACATGTGTTGTATTGAAAGTGGTGTGTGCTTACGAAGTAGTATGATGGTTCTGTTTTTAAAATTATGTACTATGCACTTAGATATAGTATGGAAAATGGCAACGTACATCATTAAAATAGCACAGGGCGATATCCTTCTGTATTGGTTAGTAAGTATGATAAGGGTGTAACTCTTTTAACGTAACGTGTACTGTAAATATACTTCACATTATTTTTATAATTATTATTTTTTATTACTTTTTTATTGTTTTTTCCACTTTACACACTTTCTATGGAGCAAAGGTTTTTGAACGTGTATTTTTGTCTGTATTAAATGTATCACCACTTTCTATATTGAAGATTTATTTTACATAGAGTTGTCTACAATAGGGAGAACAGGCACCTGTGTTGCTAAAGTAATACGGTATCACAACAGAACCGAGCTTGTATCCCTCAAATATACCCGATTAGAAGGTCATTTAACTGCCTGCAAATCGCAGTTGTTTCATACCTGATAAGGTGTATCCCTGTATATAGTTTCAGTGTTGTACATTTTAGTTGCCAGAACTACGTACACTCTTTGTTCTCAACACAAACGATAAAAGCTACACAAATAAAAGATGTAATTTCCATAAGAGGTTAGTGTTTTTGAATGGAGAAAAGCATGAAATGAAGCAAAAAGATTGAATATAATTCTTGATTTGCTCGAAATTGGCTTAGAAAATTGAGACATTTAGAAAATCTAATACCATATAAAATTCCTGATAGATTACTTTTTTTTAAATATTTATCCTTAGAATATTAATCAAATTAATAATAATAGAAATTTGGATTTAATAACTCGTGCCAAAACCGCCAGTCTAACTACCCGTAACAGCAAATGCATATTTTGATACCAGTCTAACTAACCGTAACACCAAATACATATTTACTGATACCAGTAATTATAGAACCTTCACAATTATAAACCTCCTGCTGGTTGCAAATCGTTTCCAAGTCATTAACTTCGGATAATTGTTTGTAATCAAAAACACATTATAATTTGTCTCAAAATAATATTTAATGTTCAAATCACATGTGGATTTTGAAAAACTCTAAAGATTTTTTGGATAACCTTAAATCAAGATCTTTCTCTCATGTATTCTCCATAAAAACTTTTGATTTTTCAACTCTATATACCACCCTACCGCATGACAAATTAAAAACCCGCTTAAAAGAAACAATTCACAAAGCTTTCAGTCATAGAAACTATGGCTCAAAATTTGTTGTGTTAGGCTACAATTCCGCATATTTTTCAAACAAAATTCAAAAAGGTAAAACATAAAAGTGATCAGTATGCTGGAGTTCCTCATCGATAACATATTTGTCTCCTTTGGAGGGATACTGTTTCAGCAGGTCGTCGGCATACCAATGGGTACTAATTGTGCCCATCTTCTAGCCGATTTATTTTTATACTCATACGAGTCGGAGTTTCTTCAAAAGCTTGTAAAAGATAAGAAGATTCATGAGGCTAGAGCCTTTATTTTCACATACATGTATATTGATGACGTTTTATCTATCAATAATTCTAGATTTGAAGAATTTCTTCCATTGATATATCCTCCAGAGCTGGAAGTTAAAGAGACCACAGATACCGATTCGTCCGCATCATTTTTGGACTTATACCTCGAATTTGACAACAGTGGTCAAATCAGTACTAAAATATATGATAAATGCGACGACTTCAATTTTAAAATCATAAATTTTCCAAATATGTGCAGCAATATACCAGCTTCTCCTGCATATGGTGTTTACATCTCGCAATGGATTCGTTATGCAAGGGCCAGTAGCAATTTTTCTGATTTCCTCAAACGTCATCTTCATCTGAGAAACAGGCTACTGGACCAGGGCTATAAAAAGATTCGCCTTATTCGATCTCTTAAAAAGTTTATATTCCGATACCAAGATCTTGTCGAAATATATTCCGTCTCTGCAGAAAAGATTATAATCGATGGATTTTCATATAGTGAAAATGTATGTATAAAGATAAGTGGTCAAGAACAAAAACGTCAAAAATATTTTTTTATCAATGTGTGACGTAAAGATATTTTTGACATTCACTTCACTGAGTTTGGTGCTGTTATGACAACTGTTTTACCTGTTTTGTTCAAGTATTGTTATAAATACTGTTATAGTGACAGCCGGAAACTTTGAGCCGTAATGAAAGGGGGAGGTTTGGCGCTTTAAAATCTGATTCAACCCACCATTTCTTTAGAAATGCCTGTACCAAGTCAGGGTCATTACGGTTTTCACAGTTTTCCGGTTGTTGACTGATTTTGTCTGTTTATATACTTATGAGTTTTGACTTTCCCTTTGTAAGATTACTCGGAGTTCGGTAATTTTGTTATTACCCTTATTTGGTCAGTTGATACCACAACAACGGATATCTTTGTTGACAATGATATATATATATTATAATGTCCAGTATATGGACACTTAAAATCATTGATACACTTAATGTTTGTTTTCACATATTATGTAAAGTTTTATTTCATTTAAGATCATGAATTTCACTGGACATTCCATTAAAAATCACGTTCTCTGAAGCATTGAGTATCCAGTTACATGAATAAGTATATATATCAGCATTATAAACTAGTTAGTATTGTCCAAAGCAAACTGTTTTTGTTTGAAATAACATAGCCAACTTAGTCAAGATAAAAGATTTGATCGGCATGGAAAAGTAACAATAGTATAACTTCTGGTTCTGTGTTCTGTGTCTGTGCCACTACAAATCTGAGTTATATACGTTGCTACGGCATGATCAGTTTCTCCAACTGCCTTTTAGACACCTATTGTGTAGAAACAGCAGGAACACAAAAACGTACTATTCGATAGTCCTTGGTCTCATGATTTCATACAGATATAATTGCTAAGGATCGCTTCACCTCCGGTTTCATGCTATGTTACTTCCAGTCAGGGAAAAGTACCATTTGATAGTTCTTTGTCTCTTGGTTCCAAAACATGGTTGCTAAGTACTTGCTTGCTTCAAATGGCAACTTCCACGCCCATTACCATTATCGTTGAATTCATTTTAATGACCTATAATTTGATATTTAATGCTTTAAATACTAGACCCCTTGGAGTCATTCAATTTATTCCCGTTAAAATATCAAGTTCTTGACAAATCACTTAACAATTTCTACCCTTCGGGTTTTCTGTATCTGTTATAAAACTTACTCTTGGATAGTCCTTGGTCTCATGATTTCACAAAGATATAGTTGCTAAGGATTGTTTCACTTCCGGTTTCATACTACGTTACTTCCGATTAGGAAAAAGTACCAGTTGATAGTTCTTTGTATCTTGATTCCAAAACATGCTTGCTTCAAATGGCAACTTATACTTTCATGACCATTATCGTTGAAGCCATTGTCATGGCCTATAGTTTGATATTTAAAACTGGAAATACTATAACCTTTGGAGTCGTTGATTTTCTTCCCGTAAATACATCAAGTTATTGACAAAATTACTTAACATTTTCTACCCTTCGGTTTTTCTGTATCTATTAAGGTTCTAGGTTTTAAGCGTTAACAAAGTTGGGTGGACAAATGTATAACTAACATAATTGTTGTTGAACTTATCAGTTGATTGAATGATTGGCATGTGGGATGAAACTTAAATTGAACAGTCATTTTAAGTGGCATTTCAATTCTAATATGTTGAGGCATTTCTATAAGCAACAGCTGGTATTCGGTTGGTTAACTGCGAATATAAGGTTCTGGAGTCTTAGCGTTAACAAAGTTGGATGGTCAACATGAATTTATCATAAATTGACTAATCAGCGACTCTTCTACAAAATCCAGCAGACAAGATAAGCATATGCGTTTTGGAACGCACCCTGATAGACACCGAATGTATTCATGCTGACTCCTGACGCGACCCCTAACTGAGCTTTTTAGATCTCCCACGTGGCGATCAGTAAACAACAGATAGAAAATAGGTAGAAAGTGAGGAGATCTAAATATTTTGAATAGATTGATCATTACTGTTAGTTTTATTATTTTGAATAGATTGATCATTACTGTTAGTTTTATTATTTTGAATAGATTGATCATTACTGTTAGTTTTATTATTTTGAATAGATTGATCATTACTGTTAGTTTTATTATTTTGAATAGATTGATCATTACTGTTAGTTTTATTATTTTGAATAGATTGATCATTACTGTTAGTTTTATTATTTTGAATAGATTGATCATTACTGTTAGTTTTATTATTTTGAATAGATTGATCATTACTGTTAGTTTTATTATTTTGAATAGATTGATCATTACTGTTAGTTTTATTATTTTGAATAGATTGATCATTACTGTTAGTTTTATTATTTTGAATAGATTGATCATTACTGTTAGTTTTATTATTTTGAATAGATTGATCATTACTGTTAGTTTTATTATTTTGAATAGATTGATCATTACTGTTAGTTTTATTATTTTGAATAGATTGATCATTACTGTTAGTTTTATTATTTTGAATAGATTGATCATTACTGTTAGTTTTATTATTTTGAATAGATTGATCATTACTGTTAGTTTTATTATTTTGAATAGATTGATCATTACTGTTAGTTTTATTATTTTGAATAGATTGATCATTACTGTTAGTTTTATTATTTTGAATAGATTGATCATTACTGTTAGTTTTATTATTTTGAATAGATTGATCATTACTGTTAGTTTTATTATTTTGAATAGATTGATCATTACTGTTAGTTTTATTATTTTGAATAGATTGATCATTACTGTTAGTTTTATTATTTTGAATAGATTGATCATTACTGTTAGTTTTATTATTTTGAATAGATTGATCATTACTGTTAGTTTTATTATTTTTCAATCATGTTCGGTTTTTTCCTCATTAGCTCTTGGACTCAAATAATATGTTATAATTGTAATTAATTTCCTAAATATAATTATACTAACTATCAATTTATAAATTTTTGCATATTAGTGCAATTAAGTTTTTTTTTTCCTCATAAATATAAAGTAGAAATATCGATACAAACAAAGACACCTGTCTATCCCGTAACAGGAAGTTCATTGATGAAACTAATAGCTGTACAGAGAAGTCTATTGATTACAACAATTTGTTTAAAGAGAGGGACTTTATGAGTAGTTTGTCTTGAATTATGATTCTCTATCACGGTAATACACTAATAATTAAGTGATCAGATCATAGATCCATCAATAGACAAACATTGTTAGTAGCCTCCCCCAGTAGATACAAAAGCTTCTTACAAACAACAATGATAGTGTGTTCAGGCTAGATACAGGCTGTTGAGTTCGTTCTAGAAGTGTGAGAGTTCATTCGGGTGTTTCTCCGTTTTGTCAGTGACAATGAAGCGTGAATGTAAAGTATCTATTTTTGATGAGCTTAAAATTAATATGTATTGTCACAAGGGAGACTGGATTAAAATGTTGAAAATGTCTGGAGCTCAGTTTATGGTTTCCAAAGGAAAAGATTCTAATATTATTCCAAAGACTAATTTGGTAGTTCCGGAGCCAAAACGGAACAATCATGTGTCTGTTAGTCCACGGTGAGTTTTTCTGTACTTTTGAGATAACATTCTAAGTCGTCATGAAATGATAAAAAGGTAGGAAGGTAAATTAATGATAAGGTGAAAGAACAAATGTTTTATTTTATAGAAAATTACTGCCACGGCATGGGAAAAGATGTGTGACATTTAGATTCTGCAGTTTTTTCTTCTAATATTCTTTTTAGGTTTTGGTTTTACCCATCCCTTATTGTCCATTCATGTATTTATTTTGATACTCGGGAGTTTGTTTTAAAACTTACGGAAAATATAAATGATAACAATGGAATAATAAGCTTCGCGTTATACTAAAAACAAGTTTGATTGATGAGTACCCGTTCGTATAATGGTTACATGGTCAACTAAAAACAAAGGTTAGAAATACTGAAAAATGTACCCTAGAATATTGGTAGACTTGCGTAACCGGTTGACTAAATGACTGCAGTTGGTTACGAAATGACGTTTTGAAAAAAATGTGAAATTGAAATTGTCCTATTACGGACATTTTTAACCAACACTACTTCGATTATTCACTAAATCTGTATTTTCCATGACTGACTGAGAGCGAAGCAAGTATGTTATTTAATTCAAAAGTCATTTACGTTAGTTTCAACCAGGAACAAAAAAGGTTCTTTTTGACATTAAATTATGTGAATAAATGTAAGACTACGAGTGTCACCAGTGGTGCAGGAACTGCTTACCCTTCCGTTCACGCCTGGTGTATAGTGGGGTCTGTATTCCTCAATCTTTAGTTTACTGCGTAGTGTATTATAGATCATTGCTTGTCCTTTTGTCATTTTTATTTTGGACATTGTATTATCTATCCTCCAATTTACAGCTTCTGATTACCAGTTTGGTATCTTCAAACATTTCTTGTAGTAAATTATCAATAAAAACTAAATATTTATATAAATAAATATTTGGTTGAAATGATGTTGAAAGCGAAATTCATTTATATCTTAAAAGTTCAAAGCAGAGAGATTTTAACCAACGTTGATTACAAAAGAAATGTGTATCTTTGAGAAAAACAAAATATATACTACTATATTTTACTTAATTCTTATATACTTTCTTTTCATAGTTTAAAAATTATAGAATTTCCGTAGTATATAGTTTGTTGAAAATAATTGTGATAATATTGTTACGTATTAAAACAATATATATTACCGCGTGTATTTGTGTGTGATGAAACACGTATTTTGTAGTTTGTATTAATAAGAATATTTATTGAATTGATCTGAAGTAAAGCTAAAATTGATGATTAATTTGTTGCGATGTTTGAAAATAAACACTTTCTTTGCCATTCCTGCATCTGCTTTTTTCTCAGTTGAATACACGTTTCTTTTAGTTGGTTGATTACTACCGATTTTCCAACGAGCAATATTTCAACTAAAAACTACATTGTATATAGAAATGAGGGAGGGATGGGTAAACCGGGTCAAGGACTATTGATTCCCACTGGGAAACTATGGAGAGTTGCGTACGGACGAAAATGTAGTCTTTTGTTGCGGGTACAATGTGCCTACTTTTTCAAAATCTACAAAAGAGGTCTTTAATGTATATGGAGCGTTGCCTTCTCCAAACACGTTACCCACTATGGTCCACGGTCAGGATTTTTGTAATATAGCCTGACAACCCCCATCGGGAGGGCTTCCCTTATCAACCACCTGGGAAAGCGCTGATCAATGGGAACTTCATCAGTATCTGGCTTTTTCTTTTTGGTCTTTATCTTTATTTCCCATGTGTAAATATGCTGCACCAATGTTTGTTAAACGTCAATATCCGGAAATTTCTTTAAAGCAGTTAATTTGTCATGGCAATTAATCAATATTTTTGTAAAAATACTTGAAATTAGTTCATTATTTGCTTGATTTGATACAAAACGTTAAAAAACAACATCTATAGTATTAACGTGTATTTTACAATCATCAGTAACAGTACACACCATAGACTATCAAATCCCTTTAATTTGATACCCCATTATCAACGTTTTAAAACCGTTCAGTATCATTTAACTTGAAAAAAAAGCTATCTTTTGAATTATTGACTGTACCAAACAATGACTTTGTTTCATGTGCAGTAAACAACAAATGTATTCATTAAATCTCCTGGTGCAAAGATTTATTCCTTCCGTTGAAATTAAAAGACTGTTTATTTTCTAATTTTATAATGGGCTAATGTAGCCGTAACTGTAACTGTATATGGTTTGTGATTTTTTGGAAATGTGCATGATGAATATTTATCAAATGACGAAGGTTAATACGTAACAATATTACTTGTCGTAAGAACTTCCCATTCGTGACTTATCACCAGATTTGTAACTACAGTAACCCGACGGGTGCCACTAGTGGAACAAGAACTGTTTACCCTCCCGGGGAACCTGAGTTCACTACCTGTTTTAAGTGGTGTTCGTGTTACTTGATCATTTGTTTTATATGTACTGTTTTGTAGATAGCTGTTTGTCGTTCTGTCCTTTTTCTTTTAGCCATTGTATTGTCTGTCCTTTTTCTTTTAGCCATTGTATTGTCTGTCCTTTTTCTTTTAGCCATTGTATTGTCTGTCCTTTTTCTTTTAGCCATTGTATTGTCTGTCCTTTTTCTTTTAGCCATTGTATTGTCTGTCCTTTTTCTTTTAGCCATTGTATTGTCTGTCCTTTTTCTTTTAGCCATTGTATTGTCTGTCCTTTTTCTTTTAGCCATTGTATTGTCTGTCCTTTTTCTTTCAGCCATTGTATTGTCTCTCCTTTTTCTTTCAGCCATTGTATTGTCTGTCCTTTTTCTTTCAGCCATTGTATTGTCTGTCCTTTTTCTTTTAGCCATTGTATTGTCTGTCCTTTTTCTTTTAGCCATTGTATTGTCTGTCCTTTTTCTTTTAGCCATTGTATTGTCTGTCCTTTTTCTTTTAGCCACTGTATTGTCTGTCCTTTTTCTTTTAGCCATTGTATTGTCTGTCCTTTTTCTTTTAGCCATTGTATTGTCTGTCCTTTTTCTTTTAGCCATTGTATTGTCTCTCCTTTTTCTTTCAGCCATTGTATTGTCTGTCCTTTTTCTTTCAGCCATTGTATTGTCTGTCCTTTTTCTTTCAGCCATTGTATTGTCTGTCCTTTTTCTTTCAGCCATTGTATTGTCTGTCCTTTTTCTTTTAGCCATTGTATTGTCTGTCCTTTTTCTTTTAGCCATTGTATTGTCTGTCCTTTTTCTTTTAGCCATTGTATTGTCTGTCCTTTTTCTTTTAGCCATTGTATTGTCTGTCCTTTTTCTTTTAGCCATTGTATTGTCTGTCCTTTTTCTTTTAGCCATTGTATTGTCTGTCCTTTTTCTTTTAGCCATTGTATTGTCTGTCCTTTTTCTTTTAGCCATTGTATTGTCTGTCCTTTTTCTTTTAGCCATTGTATTGTCTGTCCTTTTTCTTTTAGCCATTGTATTGTCTGTCCTTTTTCTTTTAGCCATTGTATTGTCTGTCCTTTTTCTTTTAGCCATTGTATTGTCTGTCCTTTTTCTTTTAGCCATTGTATTGTCTGTCCTTTTTCTTTTAGCCATTGTATTGTCTGTCCTTTTTCTTTTAGCCATTGTGTTGTCTGTCCTTTTTCTTTTAGCCATTGTGTTGTCTGTCCTTTTTCTTTTAGCCATTGTATTGTCTGTCTTTTTTCTTTTAGCCATTGTATTGTCTGTCCTTTTTCTTTTAGCCATTGTATTGTCTGTCCTTTTTCTTTTAGCCATTGTATTGTCTGTCCTTTTTCTTTTAGCCATTGTATTGTCTGTCCTTTTTCTTTTAGCCATTGTATTGTCTGTCCTTTTTCTTTTAGTCATTGTATTGTCTGTCCTTTTTCTTTTAGCCATTGTATTGTCTGTCCTTTTTCTTTTAGCCATTGTATTGTCTGTCCTTTTTCTTTTAGCCATTGTATTGTCTGTCCTTTTTCTTTTAGCCATTGTATTGTCTGTCCTTTTTCTTTTAGCCATTGTATTGTCTGTCCTTTTTCTTTTAGCCATTGTATTGTCTGTCTTTTTCTTTTAGCCATTGTATTGTCTGTCCTTTTTCTTTTAGCCATTGTATTGTCTGTCCTTTTTCTTTTAGCCATTGTATTGTCTGTCCTTTTTCTTTTAGCCATTGTATTGTCTGTCCTTTTTCTTTTAGCCATTGTATTTTCTGTCCTTTTTCTTTTAGCCACTGTATTGTCTGTCCTTTTTCTTTTAGCCATTGTATTGTCTGTCCTTTTTCTTTTAGCCATTGTATTGTCTGTCCTTTTTCTTTTAGCCATTGTATTGTCTGTCCTTTTTCTTTTAGCCACTGTATTGTCTGTCCTTTTTCTTTTAGCCATTGTATTGTCTGTCCTTTTTCTTTTAGCCATTGTATTGTCTGTCCTTTTTCTTTTAGCCATTGTATTGTCTGTCCTTTTTCTTTTAGCCATTGTATTGTCTGTCTTTTTCTTTTAGCCATTGTATTGTCTGTCCTTTTTCTTTTAGCCATTGTATTGTCTGTCCTTTTTCTTTTAGCCATTGTATTGTCTGTCCTTTTTCTTTTAGCCATTGCATTGTCTGTCCTTTTTCTTTTAGCCATTGTATTGTCTGTCCTTTTTCTTTTAGCCACTGTATTGTCTGTCCTTTTTCTTTTAGCCATTGTATTGTCTGTCCTTTTTCTTTTAGCCATTGTATTGTCTGTCCTTTTTCTTTTAGCCATTGTATTGTCTGTCCTTTTTCTTTTAGCCATTGTATTGTCTGTCCTTTTTCTTTTAGCCATTGTATTGTCTGTCCTTTTTCTCTTAGCCATGGTATTGTCTGTCCTTTTCCTCTTAGCCATAGTATTGTCTGTCCTTTTTCTTTTAGCCATTGTATTGTCTGTCCTTTTTCTTTTAGCCATTGTATTGTCTGTCCTTTTTCTCTTAGCCATTGTATTGTCTGTCCTTTTTCTCTTAGCCATTGTATTGTCTGTCCTTTTTCTTTTAGCCACTGTATTGTCTGTCCTTTTTCTTTTAGCCATTGTATTGTCTGTCCTTTTTCTTTTGGCCATTGTATTGTCTGTCCTTTTTCTTTTAGCCATTGTATTGTCTGTCCTTTTTCTTTTAGCCATTGTATTGTCTGTCCTTTTTCTTTTAGCCATTGTATTGTCTCTCCTTTTTCTTTCAGCCATTGTATTGTCTGTCCTTTTTCTTTCAGCCATTGTATTGTCTGTCCTTTTTCTTTCAGCCATTGTATTGTCTGTCCTTTTTCTTTCAGCCATTGTATTGTCTGTCCTTTTTCTTTTAGCCATTGTATTGTCTGTCCTTTTTCTTTTAGCCATTGTATTGTCTGTCCTTTTTCTTTTAGCCATTGTATTGTCTGTCCTTTTTCTTTTAGCCACTGTATTGTCTGTCCTTTTTCTTTTAGCCATTGTATTGTCTCTCCTTTTTCTTTCAGCCATTGTATTGTCTCTCCTTTTTCTTTCAGCCATTGTATTGTCTGTCCTTTTTCTTTCAGCCATTGTATTGTCTGTCCTTTTTCTTTCAGCCATTGTATTGTCTGTCCTTTTTCTTTCAGCCATTGTATTGTCTGTCCTTTTTCTTTCAGCCATTGTATTGTCTGTCCTTTTTCTTTCAGCCATTGTATTGTCTGTCCTTTTTCTTTCAGCCATTGTATTGTCTGTCCTTTTTCTTTTAGCCATTGTATTGTCTGTCCTTTTTCTTTTAGCCATTGTATTGTCTGTCCTTTTTCTTTTAGCCATTGTATTGTCTGTCCTTTTTCTTTTAGCCATTGTATTGTCTGTCCTTTTTCTTTTAGCCATTGTATTGTCTGTCCTTTTTCTTTTAGCCATTGTATTGTCTGTCCTTTTTCTTTTAGCCATTGTATTGTCTGTCCTTTTTCTTTTAGCCATTGTATTGTCTGTCCTTTTTCTTTTAGCCATTGTATTGTCTGTCCTTTTTCTTTTAGCCATTGTATTGTCTGTCCTTTTTCTTTTAGCCATTGTATTGTCTGTCCTTTTTCTTTTAGCCATTGTATTGTCTGTCCTTTTTCTTTTAGCCATTGTATTGTCTGTCCTTTTTCTTTTAGCCATTGTATTGTCTGTCCTTTTTCTTTTAGCCATTGTGTTGTCTGTCCTTTTTCTTTTAGCCATTGTGTTGTCTGTCCTTTTTCTTTTAGCCATTGTATTGTCTGTCTTTTTTCTTTTAGCCATTGTATTGTCTGTCCTTTTTCTTTTAGCCATTGTATTGTCTGTCCTTTTTCTTTTAGCCATTGTATTGTCTGTCCTTTTTCTTTTAGCCATTGTATTGTCTGTCCTTTTTCTTTTAGCCATTGTATTGTCTGTCCTTTTTCTTTTAGTCATTGTATTGTCTGTCCTTTTTCTTTTAGCCATTGTATTGTCTGTCCTTTTTCTTTTAGCCATTGTATTGTCTGTCCTTTTTCTTTTAGCCATTGTATTGTCTGTCCTTTTTCTTTTAGCCATTGTATTGTCTGTCCTTTTTCTTTTAGCCATTGTATTGTCTGTCCTTTTTCTTTTAGCCATTGTATTGTCTGTCTTTTTCTTTTAGCCATTGTATTGTCTGTCCTTTTTCTTTTAGCCATTGTATTGTCTGTCCTTTTTCTTTTAGCCATTGTATTGTCTGTCCTTTTTCTTTTAGCCATTGTATTGTCTGTCCTTTTTCTTTTAGCCATTGTATTTTCTGTCCTTTTTCTTTTAGCCACTGTATTGTCTGTCCTTTTTCTTTTAGCCATTGTATTGTCTGTCCTTTTTCTTTTAGCCATTGTATTGTCTGTCCTTTTTCTTTTAGCCATTGTATTGTCTGTCCTTTTTCTTTTAGCCACTGTATTGTCTGTCCTTTTTCTTTTAGCCATTGTATTGTCTGTCCTTTTTCTTTTAGCCATTGTATTGTCTGTCCTTTTTCTTTTAGCCATTGTATTGTCTGTCCTTTTTCTTTTAGCCATTGTATTGTCTGTCTTTTTCTTTTAGCCATTGTATTGTCTGTCCTTTTTCTTTTAGCCATTGTATTGTCTGTCCTTTTTCTTTTAGCCATTGTATTGTCTGTCCTTTTTCTTTTAGCCATTGCATTGTCTGTCCTTTTTCTTTTAGCCATTGTATTGTCTGTCCTTTTTCTTTTAGCCACTGTATTGTCTGTCCTTTTTCTTTTAGCCATTGTATTGTCTGTCCTTTTTCTTTTAGCCATTGTATTGTCTGTCCTTTTTCTTTTAGCCATTGTATTGTCTGTCCTTTTTCTTTTAGCCATTGTATTGTCTGTCCTTTTTCTTTTAGCCATTGTATTGTCTGTCCTTTTTCTCTTAGCCATGGTATTGTCTGTCCTTTTCCTCTTAGCCATAGTATTGTCTGTCCTTTTTCTTTTAGCCATTGTATTGTCTGTCCTTTTTCTTTTAGCCATTGTATTGTCTGTCCTTTTTCTCTTAGCCATTGTATTGTCTGTCCTTTTTCTCTTAGCCATTGTATTGTCTGTCCTTTTTCTTTTAGCCACTGTATTGTCTGTCCTTTTTCTTTTAGCCATTGTATTGTCTGTCCTTTTTCTTTTGGCCATTGTATTGTCTGTCCTTTTTCTTTTGGCCATTGTATTGTCTGTCCTTTTTCTTTTGGCCATTATACTGTCTGTCCTTTTTCTTTTAGCCATTGTATTGTCTGTCCTTTTTCTTTTAGCCATTGTATTGTCTGTCCTTTTTCTTTTAGCCATTGTATTGTCTGTCCTTTTTCTTTTGGCCATTGTATTGTCTGTCCTTTTTCTTTTGGCCATTGTATTGTCTGTCCTTTTTCTTTTAGCCATTGTATTGTCTGTCCTTTTTCTTTTAGCCATTGTATTGTCTGTCCTTTTTCTTTTAGCCATTGTATTGTCTGTCCTTTTTCTTTTAGCCATTGTATTGTCTGTCCTTTTTCTTTTAGCCATTGTATTGTCTGTCCTTTTTCTTTTAGCCATTGTATTGTCTGTCCTTTTTCTTTTAGCCATTGTATTGTCTGTCCGTTTTCTTTTAGCCATTGTATTGTCTGTCCTTTTTCTTTTAGCCATTGTATTGTCTGTCCTTTTTCTTTTAGCCATTGTATTGTCTGTCCTTTTTCTTTTAGCCATTGTTTTGTCTGTCCTTTTTCTTTTAGCTATTGTATTGTCTGTCCTTTTTCTTTTAGCCATTGTATTGTCTGTCCTTTTTCTATTAGCCATTGTATTGTCTGTCCTTTTTCTTTTAGCCATTGTATTGTCTGTCCTTTTTCTTTTAGCCATTGTATTGTCTGTCCTTTTTCTTTTAGCCATTGTATTGTCTGTCCTTTTTCTTTTAGCCATTGTATTGTCTGTCCTTTTTCTTTTAGCCACTGTATTGTCTGTCCTTTTTCTTTTAGCCATTGTATTGTCTGTCCTTTTTCTTTTAGCCATTGTATTGTCTGTCCTTTTTCTTTTAGCCATTGTATTGTCTGTCCTTTTTCTTTTAGCCATTGTATTGTCTGTCCTTTTTCTTTTAGCCATTGTATTGTCTGTCCTTTTTCTTTTAGCCATTGTATTGTCTGTCCTTTTTTGATTTACGGCTTTTGATTACTCCTTTTGGTATCCTCACACTCTTCTGAGGGTAACATAATATTACTCCTTTGCCGATTAGACCTCAGGGTGTCTTCTATCTAATCCCACTTTTAAAAAATACCTATTTCAGCTATTCCCACTTACAAATAACAACATCTATTATTATACCTCACATAATAAAGAATCAATTCTATTGGTTAAAAGATAATCACATGACATAAAATAATCTGGATATTTTTGCTTCTAATCGCCGCCAACGGTGAATAACCTCAAGAATTACACACGTCCATTGTATAACCTTATTATTCAACGGTGAATAACCCTCGAAAATTACAACTTCCAGTGAATAACCCTCGAAAATTACACCTTCCAGTGAATAACTCTAATGAAATAATACTTTAACAATTCAAATATTAAACAGTATATTTCAACTGTTTGTTCGGTATGATAAAGCAGTTACGGCCCTCTGAATCGGTGAATATCCAAAATGATGAGCCCTCGGGGAAATAACCCTAGTGGGGTTGGCAATTTTGGATATTTACCTCTTCCGAGGGCCGTAATTGTATATTGTTACAGTTAATTTGTTGTTTTTGCAATTAGTGTCTAATTAATTATTACCTGTAATATACCTGTATTTTATGTCAATTATTAATAAAATCAATTAGAAACTAGAATGAAACATTTTTTTCATATGGATTGAAATAAAGGATGAAATATATTGTAAAATATTTTTTTTATGAAATATTTGTACATTTGAAAAAAAAGATGAATCAGAAGAATTTCTTTAAAAAAAATGAATAATACAAATAACAAGCAACAAATATAAGCTAATACAGTTTATTCTTTTTTTTTGTATAGAAGGTTACATGGACAGTCAATATTAATAAATGATGTGAATACACCAAGCTTACTAACTGAGATAATGAGAACATGTAGTTCTTTATTATTCCAAGCTAAACAGTGTTCACTTATTTCAATCAAGATTCAAGATTCTTTATTCTCATAAACCAATGCATTACAATGCTTTATTTTTATTTATCCAAGCCAATACGATTGTTCTCAGTTTCTTTTAAAATGTGACTATTCCAAGCTAAGAGAAAAATATAAATAATGAGCTTTTTCCAGTTAGCAACCATTCTCAGTTATGGCTAACGCTCGGCTACAAGTAAAGTTTACAACAAACAGACTAGGTACTCAGAACCTTGTTCACAATGGATTTAAGTTTCAAGCTAAGAACAGACGAGGAGATAGATCATACTGGACTAAGAACATTTTGTGAAATGAATATATATGTAGTGTTTAATGTTAAAATTATGTTTTGAATGAAATATATGAAATTGTGCTTGAAACCATATTTGTCTATTATTCCCGGGATTATTTCATGTAATTTATAAATTAAAGAAGTTCTATAGATGCTGAAATATAAATGTATTGTTGGAGTAGAATACAAATTATAATTTACTATATTTTAGTTCTCTATTCTCTAAGCAATCTAGGCACACACAACTTTACCTGAAGTTAATGAGTTATTGTTTATACATCCTAATCCGAATGTTTGCACATTGTTTATACATTGATTCCAGCTAATCCCACTGGAAATTTTAGATTTTTTTTTTTTTTTCTTTTTTTTTTTATTATTTTATATTTTTATTAATCAATTTTTAAAAAGTGGGTTTAGGTGAAATGAACCGACCTCAGACATAGGTAACTTCTGTTTAGACCCTTTGGTGTACTTGAGTGTAACTAATGAGGGTTATTCCAGAAACGCATCGTGCGAACTAAATTAAATATCTACGCTTTTTTTACTACCACTGGGTCGATACCTCTGATGGTGGACTATTAAGTCCCCGATGGTATCACCCGCCCAATAGTCAGTGATTCAGAACTGATATTGTGTATTATATATTTTTATATATTAGTAAAATGATTATCCTCACAGAGTTGTGAAGAACTAATTTTGAACTTTTTGCATAATATATTCATTAGTCGTGAGACAGAAGTTGTCATATGTAACATATTAGTTCTATATAATATAGGACCGCTGGCCTTAAGCATCATATACATATGAGATAGTACACAAAGCCATCGGAATAGGGAAACAATAGTCAACTTTGAATCAAAATCAAATTGCCAATGCAATCGGTCGTCATCTGTACGCAAGTGACAGAGTACTTTCCAACGAGGTGTTTATATCTCCCGATCATGTTTTTGAAAGATAAGATGTGACGATTCTTCAAAAATCTGTGACGTTGTAAAATGTCTCAATACAAACTGCAAGGTCCAGCTAACGTAAAGTTGTGATATATAAACTCCATGCGCGAGAGAGAAAGCGTGAATAGTTTGTAACTTATAAGGAGTGTAAGATGTATACTCTTTGGATGTAATGAAATTAGTGAAGAATTGAATACTTTATTGTTCAAATTAGTGCAAAAATGTATTCGACAAACTTGTAGATTTAATAATTAATTATCCCCAACTGTGATATTATCTCAACACAATTTATTAGTTTTAACCCACCCACCCCTTTTTTTTCTGTTAAGTATTAAAACGATATTTATAAATGTATGCTTAGTTTGACATGATTTTGCTTAATTTACTAATTATAATTGATATAGCCTGTACATTTGTTGTCATTTGATTTGTTTTGTTTATGCTATTACTGTATTTGTATGGAGAGGGACTAGCAAGTTGTAAAAACTTGTTCCCAATCCAATTGTATATATATATTGACAATAAAATCATTATAACGTAAAGTAAAGTAAGATGTAGCATGAAGAATTCTGTTGGGTTTTAGTATTTAACGCCACACTCAATATTTAAGGTAGATGTAAAGCATATTCTATGCGATCGCGGCCACGATAACACCAATAGCACAAACGTTTGACCTTTAGTACAATATATATTGACCAGTCATAAACCAATTTTGCTCCATTTAGATGAAGCATTTTAATGAATTACTGAACAAACGAATAACATTCATCTATAATTTAAGAAAAATAAATAGCTGAGTAATGATGTTTCAGTGATAGCAGGGATTACCTTAATGGTCATCGTCAATCAATGTCTAATCAACTAAATGTACGATAGTGATGCTTCATTTGTGTTTCTATAGGCCTTTAATTATTCGAATGGAACGTATCTTCGTGTTAGCTGAAAATCTGAAGTGAGTTTGCAATGTATTTATATGCATAAAGATGCGGGTTGGTTTCTTGATTGATTTTGGTTTCGCTCTACTGTCAAATCGAGTATACCCTGACGGAAACAGGTGACATCAGTGTTCTAGCAGAAGAACGCACTCGATTAATGTCTGCAGATTTCACATTTTATACAATGGTATTTCATTTTGTCTGACAAAATATAATAAGGTACACTCGTTTATTTATAAGCTCGTTTAACTACCATGAATTAAAAAGATTACCAACAACCACCTGTCTACCCATAAAAAGGAAGTGCATTTCTATAACAGACAACTTTATCGATTGCCTTGATTTGTTTTATGAGTGTTAGTAATAGTTTACCCTGAATTATGATTGTTTATCACGATCATAAACCACTAATTGTAAACAACTCCTTGGAGATGGTAAACATCTTACCAACATTAACATAAAACTGTCTTAGCACTTCTGGGGAGCGTGAAATGTGCATTCTGACATATCACACTTTTGTAGACGACGTTGTGAGTACCCACGTTAGAGGGGGTAGTTATGAGCGTGATCGTATAGTAATTTGATTTACAGATATCGATAGAACCAATACCTATCACAGGTTTCGTCGTGTATCCTGCTTCCCTCCATTAACAATTAACTTGTCACTATCTTGGGGAAGGTAGGTGGGTTCCGTCGTGTATCCTGCTTCCCTCCATTAACAATTAACTTGTCAGTATCTTGTGGAAGGTAGGTGGGTTTCGTCGAGTATCCTGCTTCCCTCCATTAACAATTAACTTGTCAGTATCTTGTGGAAGGTAGGTGGGTTTCGTCGTGTATTCTGCTTCCCTCCATTAACAATTAACTTGTCAGTATCTTGTGGAAGGTATGTGGGTTTCGTCGTGTATCCTGCTTCCCTCCATTAACAATTAACTTGTCAGTATCTTGTGGAAGGTAGGTGGGTTTCGTCGTGTATCCTGCTTCCCTCCATTAACAATTAACTTGTCAGTATCTTGTGGAAGGTAGGTGGGTTTCGTCGTGTATCCTGCTTCCCTCCATTAACAATTAACTTGTCGGTATCTTGTGGAAGGTAGGTGGGTTTCGTCGTGTATCCTGCTTCCCTCCATTAACAATTAACTTGTCAGTATCTTGTGGAAGGTAGGTGTGTTTCGTCGTGTATCCTGCTTCCCTCCATTAACAATTAACTTGTCAGTATCTTGTGGAAGGTAGGTGTGTTTCGTCGTGTATCCTGCTTCCCTCCATTAACAATTAACTTGTCGGTATCTTGTGGAAGGTAGGTGGGTTTCGTCGTGTATCCTGCTTCCCTCCATTAACAATTAACTTGTCAGTATCTTGTGGAAGGTAGGTGGGTTTCGTCGTGTATCCTGCTTCCCTCCATTAACAATTAACTTGTCAGTATCTTGTGGAAGGTATGTGTGTTTCGTCATGTATCCTGCTTCCCTCCATTAACAATTAACTTGTCAGTATCTTGTGGAAGGTATGTGTGTTTCGTCGTGTATCCTGCTTCCCTCCATTAACAATTAACTTGTCACTATCTTGTGGAAGGTAGGTGGGTTTCGTCGTGTATCCTGCTTCCCTCCATTAACAATTAACTTGTCAGTATCTTGTGGAAGGTAGGTGGATTTCGTCGTGTATCCTGCTTCCCTCCATTAACAATTAACTTGTCGGTATCTTGTGGAAGGTAGGTGGGTTTCGTCGTGTATCCTGCTTCCCTCCATTAACAATTAGCTTGTCAGTATCTTGTGGAAGGTAGGTGTGTTTCGTCGTGTATCCTGCTTCCCTCCATTAACAATTAACTTGTCAGTATCTTGTGGAAGGTAGGTGTGGTTCGTCGTGTATCCTGCTTCCCTCCATTAACAATTAACTTGTCGGTATCTTGTGGAAGGTAGGTGGGTTTCGTCGTGTATCCTGCTTCCCTCCATTAACAATTAACTTGTCAGTATCTTGTGGAAGGTAGGTGGGTTTCGTCGTGTATCCTGCTTCCCTCCATTAACAATTAACTTGTCAGTATCTTGTGGAAGGTATGTGTGTTTCGTCATGTATCCTGCTTCCCTCCATTAACAATTAACTTGTCAGTATCTTGTGGAAGGTATGTGTGTTTCGTCATGTATCCTGCTTCCCTCCATTAACAATTAACTTGTCACTATCTTGTGGAAGGTAGGTGGGTTTCGTCGTGTATCCTGCTTCCCTCCATTAACAATTAACTTGTCAGTATCTTGTGGAAGGTAGGTGTGTTTCGTCGTGTATCCTGCTTCCCTCCATTAACAATTAACTTGTCACTATCTTGTGGAAGGTAGGTGGGTTTCGTTGAGTATCCTGCTTCCCTCCATTAACAATTAACTTGTCAGTATCTTGTGGAAGGTAGGTGGGTTTCATCGTGTATCCTGCTTCCCTCCATAAACAATTAACTTGTCAGTATCTTGGGGAAGGTAGGTGTGTTTCGTCGTGTATCCTGCTTCCCTCCATTAACAATTAACTTGTCACTATCTTGTGGAAGGTAGGTGGGTTTCGTCGTGTATCCTGCTTCCCTCCATTAACAATTAACTTGTCAGTATCTTGTGGAAGGTAGGTGTGTTTCGTCGTGTATCCTGCTTCCCTCCATTAACAATTAACTTGTCAGTATCTTGTGGAAGGTAGGTGTGTTTCGTCGTGTATCCTGCTTCCCTCCATTAACAATTAACTTGTCAGTATCTTGTGGAAGGTATGTGTGTTTCGTCGTGTATCCTGCTTCCCTCCATTAACAATTAACTTGTCAGTATCTTGTGGAAGGTAGGTGTGTTTCGTCGTGTATCCTGCTTCCCTCCAATAACAATTAACTTGTCAGTATCTTGTGGAAAATAGGTGTGTTTCGTCGTGTATCCTGCTTCCCTCCATTAACAATCCAATAAAATTTAGATTTTTAATTGCTCTCCCTTTTATGATGTGTCGCAAATAAAGATCTAACACAATCCCTGTTTGGTCCATTGATACGCATACTATCTACTTATTGCGACGTATATGTTGTAGTCAATTCAATTTACGCAAATTTTCATAATGCTGTTGCGAAACATATTGACATCTAAGGTTTTATTAATACATCTGAACAGGGGAAAACTCCATGAATAAGGTTTCTGTTATGGTGTATTGCAAGGGTATATACAAATTGTCTATTAAACCGTGGCATAGGGCAGTTAATATAAAACCATGTATGCAGTAATTGTCCTGTCTTCGGGTAACGGACACTACACATGCTGTCAACTGCTGATTGTAAGCTATAAAAGTAAGGTTTCTAATTGTACACAAACAATATTATGTGATGTAGAAGACCTATTATATTAATGTATCCCTGTAACTTTCTACACAATAGTATGATGATGGGAAGCAGCCATTATGCTTTATGAGTTTTATTTCATCTGATTATATCATTAAACTTGTATATTACGTGTCAAGTGACATTAAGTTTGCTGGACGAATTTTAAATTCTAGATATTTTCATCATATAACGGAAATTAGGAAAATATTACATCATTTAGTCTGTGGAACTACATTTATCATTTGTGTTTGTTTGATTGATTTGTCCTGTCTTCAATATATTTTTTTCTAATAGAAGATACAATCTCTACAAGCAATGGTTATTTCCTTTGGGGAAAGAAGCAAGCTAAAATTGTATGTCATGGCTGATTGTTATGGAACCGTGTATGTTTGAGGCATTAGTTCCTTCGTTCATTAATAGAATAATTTGCACTTACATTTCTGTTATGTATATTTATCTATAATTTCTTAAACCTTAATTGATTATGGAATTATCCCGTATCCCGATATTTGTGACGTTCATAATTTTGCTAATGCAGGGCGAACCGATCAACTGTACAACTGTGCACATGATGAGCCTATCCAATGAACTAACTATGCAAATGGTTGGCCTTTCCATGTGATAAACTGGTCCTTAAAATAAATAAGTACATGACTGATATTCTTTACTTTGAATTTCTGTTTTACGTTTAATTTAATCCTACACAAATCTTACTATTTCAATATTTTAATCCCAATAAGATGTTCAACATGAGATACCGTCCAAGTGTATGATATTGAATGTCAATAAGATATACTAAAATAGAGGCGTGTATATCAATGGAATTATTTTATTCTAGAATCATTTGCAAAATGAATTCTCCCGTGAGGTCTCCCGTTGATTCTATGCGATCATTTCCGTACATTTCTGTAAATATGTAAGCATTGTACTCAACTCATATCAGAAGAGACTGCTGAGTAAATTTACGATTTAGAAAATGTAGAACAGCAATTAAAACGCTGTTCCTTTACTTTAATTTCTGTCTAAGTGTAATGTTGGATAGTCTTTCGTGTTATTTACATCCATATCCTTTCTTACTAAAACCAACAGCAGTACTTAAGAATTGAATGCATTTTTTGTAGTTTTATAGGCGTGTAAAAGCGTGGACCGAGGCACATTTCTTCATACAAAAAATGTGCCTCGGTCCACGCGTTTACACCCCTATAAAACTACAAAAAAATGCATTAAATTCTTATAATTATATTTAAATGACACCAAAATTTAATATAGTTGAATTTTTCATTGTGAATTTTATTTGTGTTAGATTATTTGCTGTTGGAAATTACTACGCCATTGATTGTTTACATCTGACGTCGTCATGGAGGCACGTGTAAGTTCGGGTTTGAGTTTTATTGGGATGTAAAACATCTCTTTTATAATCATGTGACCACTTCATAACCAATCATATTGTAATATTTCAATGAAAAATGGAAGTAATGTAATTATAAACACAAATATAAAACGAAAGAAAGGAACCAACGCTCAGAATCAAAACCACCACAAAATCCAGGTTAACAAGATGCTCTGTGTGGGTTACCATCTGCCGTATTTATAAAACTAGGACAAGAAGGTATGCCTCTGGAGTGTTATCATCTCCTAACATTTTGTATGTGCTCGGTCATAAAGTGCTTATTCAAAGAATCAAAATAATAGAGAATCACAAATGTATACAGGAAAATATACAGATAAGGTTCAGGAATGTATATGACTTGAGATACAGAGGCCTGGACGACAGAAAGGGAAAATAACTACATGTATTGAGATAGTACAATAAACGTTAGAGAATACTGAAGGGGCAATCAGAAGTGGACAATCCAGAGACACTGGCAACACGAAGGGGCAATCAGAAGTCGACAATCCAGAGACACTGGCAACACGAAGGGGCAATCAGAAGTGGACAATCCAGAGACACTGGCAACACGAAGGGGCAATCAGAAGTGGACAATCCATAGAGACTGGCAACATAGGGTACACAAGACAAAGACAATAAACGTTAGAGAATACTGAAGGGGCAATCAGAAGTGGACAATCCAGAGACACTGGCAACATAGGGTACATAAAACGAAGAAAAACAAACCAACATTACAACACAATATGTGTTGGACACCACTATGCACAAACAAACAACTGGAGGAAAAAAAGAACCGAACATCGTTTCCATGCGGAAATCGCAATGGACAACACAACACGAAACGCAGAAAGTAAAGACGCACAATCATTACATTTTTTCATTCAATGTTCATTCAATTCATAATACGTGTTTAAAAAGTTTGCATTTTCTCCCTTTGAGATTCAAATTCTTTGTTTCTTTAAAGCCTAAGGTACATGGTATAAAGGGGTGTAAGTATTTTTGAATATAGTTGTGGCATTGAATGGAATCTTTCCGAGCGACCTGACCGCTATATGAAGAATATTGAAAGTAAAGTGATGTTCCGGACACAAAAAAAACATCAACAGCATAAGCACAAGGGTACATCTACATGTACCTCCATCTTTCCTTTAACAGAAGTTAATTTTAACAGTTTGGATTTGGTGCGTTTGTTTTCCAACGAGGCTAATTGTGATGTACTATTGCATTTCTAGAACCTTCCATCGTTTGCTTTGTGTCTTTTGGTTTAAAACATGCAATGTAATTTAATTATCAATATCAAATGATCTTACAAAATATTCAATTCCACAAAATCAATTATTTCAATGATTTTCTTTTATTGATGGTTAAAGCGCTGGTGTAATTATATATATTTACTGAAATTAAGACAAATTTAAGCTGTTTTGAAAATTAGTATTTTCTTTTGTTGAGAAATAATTAGAACCTGATTACACTAGCGAAAAAACTAAACTGGCATCAGGTACATTTATTTGTATGTTAATACTTTATTTATTTTACAAGTTTTAACTAATTTTACCTCATTTTCCTAGTTCTAACATGACATTAACAATGGTTGATGATGTAATACATTACATCGATAGTAATTGTCTATAAACCTTCTTGGGAGCAAGAAAACCAAAGGACCTAGACAGAATAGCCAATATCGGCTAAGGTCGAACATGCATTGAAAGCAAACATGAGTTAGAAATCCTCTGGATTCTTGCAACTAAGCAAACATTTAAAAAAATTAATAATCCGAACTTTGACTAGTTAGGTACTATGTTGATGTTCGGGTTTGTCTGTGTTTCTTGTATTATAGTTCATCTGTCATGATGTCCAATACCTCAAAGTCAGTTTATAGTTTAAATATTTAGTCCGAAACAACGACATTGCAACTTGCCTTTTATAAATAAACGTTAGAGAAAACCGAACGGGCAATCAACTGAGGCATCCCTCAATTTTTCAATCAATTTCTTTAAAAAAAATAAAACTATATATCAAAGCATTGGGAAATAATTTGAAAATCAAATTATTAAATTCTTTGGGAGCAACTGATCCAAAAGACATAAACAGGATAGCCAAAATCGACCACGGTTACTTACGACAAAGGGAGATTGACCTGAGCAATATTTAAGAAATGCAAAGTTCAAACATACATATGCTTGATAAAAGGAGTTCCGAAACACTGACTACTGGACAGGTGATACTATCGGGGACTAATAGTGCTCCATCAGAGGTATCGATCCAGTGATGGCAATTAAAAACGTAGATATGTAGTTGGTGCTCACGGTGCGTTTCTAGAATAACCTTCGTCAGATAATAAATTTTCTTTACGTTGTTCGTGTCAGTGTGTGAGTAGTTTGCATGGAAAAGGTATTTCAATTAAGAAAACCCTAACTAATAGAATATTTTGAAAGTGATATATAAATACCTAATATGATAGGGTTTATACTAGAAGATAATCATCTTGATTGTCATTGTGATAAATTTTAAACTATTTATCTTCTGTCTATTTCTAGAATTAATTATCAACTGGAATATTTAAGATACTACGTGGTTTTCATCTGATTCTTATCTTATCGAATGATCATTATTTAACGAATAAACGTTAAAGAATACCGAAGGGGCAATCAAAAATGGACAATCCAGAGAAACTGGTAACATAGGTTACACATGGCGAAGACAAACAAAACAGAAACACAACACAATCTGTGTTGGACACCATTGTACGCAAACAAACACAAATAACGTAAATAAGACATGAACCCTCCTACAAACAACTGGAGGTAAAGACGAACCGAACATCGTTTTTATGCATTTGTTACATGAAATATACAGCCTAATAAATTCTTCATCATCTTGTATCCTATCTTAGTTATGGCGCTTTGATTGGTGTTCTCCGTAACGCAACAATAGATCAAGAAAACGTGATCATGAAGATCGATGTAGGAAATTGATGTTTGAGATTCATTTGTTTTATTTTAATATAACAATAATGTGATTTAGCATGCATACAATGCATTATTTGTGCATTTTTTGATAAATTTCTACAATTAAATATTTTGTTATTTGAAATTTATTTATTTATAACCTCGTATTGTGCATAAATTTGAAAGAGTATTACAAACACGATCCTCTCTGAACTTGTATATTATTACACTCGGATCATTACACATCTCAAATTTTCAAATGAATCACAAAATTTATCGTGCAGCTTATCAATTTATCAAACTGTATTTAAATATATTGCGGGGTTTTTGATACATTTCATCATGGACCCATGCATTGAAATTGAAAATGTCAAATAAAAGACATCAACTGTTTGTTACATCAAGAAAAACATTTAATTTACTCTGAAGAAATATAATTAGAATTATATGATGTACTATTTAAAGCACTGTATACATACACAGGTTACCAATGTCGACACAAGAAGTTGATTGTTTAAAGTCCATCTTATAATGTATTATACCGTGGTATTTGAACCATTCCTTGGAATTCGTCTTTTTTCTTCTTTTTGTTTTGCATTGTATGTGTGTATGTGTGCTTGTTTTATTTTATTATACGACTGCAAAGTTTGTGTCGGTCGTATTATGGTATGTGTGTATCGTTGTCATCGTTGTCCGTCTGTATAGATCCATGTTTCGTCACTAGAACCTACATTCTATTTGATTGATCCTTCTGAAATTTGAAAACTATCATTCCTGGTGCAGAATGAATTGAGATTCGGTATCCAATAAAGAGGTATAAATGTACTAGAATTGCCGACTAGATGCGGTCGTATGAAGCTACCACCTTTGTTTCGGTTCTCATTCTTTATTTCTGGTAATTTGTAGTAAGACTATGTACATGTATACCCAAATCCGATGAGATTTTCATAAAAAATGTTAGTATTATTATTCAAACTAAGGTTCCCCTCCCTCAGGCATGGTCAACCACAGCCAATTTTAGCAATCCTGTTTAGGACCTTTGGTTTTCTTGTTCCAAACAACTTTTAAATTATTTAGCTTTTCATTGCGTTGACTTTGAGCATACGTGGTGAATGTGCAAAATTGTATATCTTTGTTTTTTGTTTTTTTGTTTCTTTTTTGTTTGCTTACATTGTTGTAAAGAGACGATATACTTATCCTAATCCATATATTGTATAATTCATATCCATACTCCTTTTTTTTGTATGAGTTATGCTCGTTGTTGGAGACCCTTCAGTCGCTGTGCATTTACATCGATTTCCTTTCTAACTAAATATAAGTTACATAACAAAACATAACAAAATGCACCAAGTAATGTGGTGTATTATTTTGTTTTCATTTTATTACCGGCATGCAATTTGCTGCTACTAAGTGTATCCATATATGAACATGGTTTGGAGAAAACCCCACCCCTAGCTGTCTACTATTAAAGTATCGTGTAAGATTATGTTGTTAGTTAAAGAATTTAAAAGGGAGAATTACTTTTCAACAGAGAAAAGTACACAGCAGTATGGTTTGTTTTATTGAAGATGTCATTAATTTGGTGTTTATTCAAAGGAGATTAAAAATTGATAGCATGCATTAAGTTCAGATTATATAATATGTTTTACAATCCACTTTTGTTGTGGTAGACGAATTGTACGTCATTGCATATCACGACAAAGCCTTTTAAGAATGAAAGGCATAGAACGGGGGTTCACTGATGCAGAACAATTGTGGATTAAAATCGTACAGGGAGAATAGAATTATACAGAAATATTATTTATCACTTTGAATTAAAGGCATACAAGGAGGGTAGTATATGTCTTTACGTTCTGAGTTCAGTGTTGTGATGTCCGTTGCGATTTCCGCATACAACGGTGTTCGGTTCGTCTTTACCTCCAGTTGTTTGTTGGAGGGCTCATGTCTTGGTTACGTTTTTTGTGTTTGTTTGCGAATAGTGATGTCCAACACATATTGTGTTGTGTTTTTGTTTTGTTTTTCTTCGTTTTGTGTTCCCTTTGTTGACAGTTTCCATGTTTGAGTGTCCCTTCGGTATTCTCTAACGTTTATATATGACATGGAAAGATTTTATCATATGGATTCAAGGCATACAAAGAGGGTAGAATGACACAGAAATGTCAGTTGTCATGTGGATCAAATACATACAGGGACTATATATTGGTACATATAATATCAGTTATCATTTGGATCTAAGAACTCATACATGTTTATCAACACTTTTTCAAAGCACATTAGTTTTTCTTTAAACCTCTACTCCTTTAATGTAAGATATATTGTTTTCTAAATTCAGTTTTCCAGTTTGCAAATATAATCTGAAGTACCCCCGGTGCCTTTGTTTTCTTTTTTTCTTATTTGTAAATACACAGTGAGTAGTAAATAGAATGTTCTTCAATATTTAAACCCACATAAAGAATATATCTGAACTCTTTTAACTGAAATATAAGATGATTTCTGATACATTTTTATCTTTGTTTGTATATACATTTGTTTACTCGAGTAACCGGTTTATTTACTTTGTTTACTTAATTACATTTCTCCAAACATAGCAAGCAACCACTAACTCCCTAACAATCGAATAATCATCGCTTTATAAAGCTTGATGAATTAAGAGAAACTATACATATATTTAAACTGTTGATTTTCATTGTTTGACAGGAATAAATGACGGAAAAAATAAACGTTCTGATCAATGAATGTCATCAATAGAGTTATGTCAGTAATAGAAAGATGGAATGTCTATTTTGATCATCGTGGTTAATAAATAAACTTTAGAGATAACCGAAGGGGCAATTAAAATGGACAATCCAGAGAAACTGGCAACCTAGGGTACACAATACGAAGAAAAACAAAGCAAAAACACAACACAATATGTGTTGGACACCACTATACACAAACAAACACAAATAACGTAAATAAGACATGAGTCCTCCTACAACCAACTGGAGGTAAAGACGAACCGAACATCAAACACAACAAATAACGTAAATAAAACATGAGCCCTCCTATAAACAACTAGAGGTAGAGACGAACCGAACATCGTTTTTATTCGGAAATCGTAACGCACATCACAACACGGATCAGAACGTAAAGACTCATAATAGGACAACACTATCCCGTCTAAATTATGGTTAATCGCACGTTAATATTTTATCAGCTATATCATGTCGGGAACATTCTAGTCTTTAATGAGATGATGATGATGTCTTGCTTTGTACTAGACCAACACGCTGAGTTGCAGTTTTATAATGCTAGCTCAGTAAAATAATAGACCACCTAGACACATTGTGCTTACTCCGAGCCAACCAATTTTAGCTCTAACTCCTTCCTGTTACGTGCTTAGCTGAGAAGCAGCAAATATCAATTCTATAGTATGGTTTGACTAGATCTGGCATCAAACAAACGACCAACCGCACTCGAAGCTAACACGCTGATCATTATACCATTAGAGTGGTTTACTTTGTACAGAAAAAACAACACAAACAAAACATAATACCAACAATAATAAACAAAAAGTCAGATAACCCATATTAATACAAAAAAACAGAAGGTATACCAGATGTATTTCTGCTCCAGAATTGCACCTGTCATGTTGTCCTTAAACACAAAAAAAACGTAGATATATAATTTAGTGCGCATGGTGTGTTTCTGGAATAATCTTTATCAGGTACGCTCAAAATCAACAGATAGGAAAGCCAAATAATGTATTAGTGCTTGGGAGCAAGCAAACCAAATGACCTAAAGAAGACATCTCGGCTGAGGTCACCTATGTCTGAGGGAGGAAAACCATAGGTTTAATAATAATTCAATAATTTAGGAACTGTAATTTTCAATAATAAATATATCTAGTAAACCTTGTCAATGCAGAAACACCGACAGCTGGGTGGATGATACCCTCGGGAACTAATAATATGGTCAAAGATTAGTTCTTATATCGGGAATATAAGTTAATAACAAAATATTTTCATATTATCACGAATACTGTCTTAATATCATCGTTAGATAAGTTGATAATATTTTAATTTATTTGCATGTTTAAAACACATTTCTGTAAGAAGCTTCTTTAGATCCATTATCTTACGGAAATGTAGGATGGCGGATATCTGAACGAGATTTTAGAATATTGACATATTAGTGTGAACAAGTACAATGCTATTATATATTATTACTCTTCATGTAAGAAACTTTCATTATAATTGACATGATACTATCGAAACATAATTTTACAGAGAATAAATAGCATCGTTGTACTATGCACTCGCATAGTACTATTGTTGGAGTCATTACTATGCTGATGGGCTGAGCTCAATCGTAACTACTCGGCCATTCTCGCTACCCTGCAAATCACCTCGTATGCATTAGGCGTATAAATCGCACTACTTTTCACATGTCAGTTACATGAAAGTTTGATAAAGTTATATTTTAAGCAATTTTCTATATTTCAATTAAAGTTTTAATTAGTTTTGCATGATCAGATTTTACTTAGTATGTCTTCCATATTGGATTTTCGTGGTCTATATTTTTGTGCGACTTAACTTAACTTAACTTTCGGCAAACAATTTAAGAAGAATTTCTACTATGTACGTACGAGGTTATTTGCAGAGTAGCGAGAATGGCCGAGTAGCTACGATTGTGGCTGAGCTTAGAACAATGTTACGTCATTTAAATAGGGAGAGGGGGGTAAACGAGATCACCTGAGCGCTTTTAACAGTGTACAATTTACAATGTATTATACGTTTTTCTTTAACGTTGATGCTGTCGTCTGTCAAAACAATGGCCAGTTCCAGGTTTAGGTATTAAATATTTGACAGTTCATTGTTATTGTTGAAATTAAATATTACTTGAATTTGAATGAATATTATTTGCCAATCTTTATACTATCAATACATATTAGACAAATTTCATTTTTTAAATTCACCAAAGACATTCAGAGTAATAATAATAATAATAATATGAGACAGGAACAACCTGTTTAAGGGTGAAGCCTATTTGATGATAACAACAATTAAGAGGGAGGCATGAGAGGCGAATGCCTCCTAAAATACAGATGAAAATGTAAGAAAAAAATATTTGTAAATTTAGATCTATTTAGAACACCTTTTCAATAGACGAAAACTTTAAAAGGGGGAGGGGGGTTCTGGTCACAAATCTCAGTTAATAAAAAAAAATCCAAATCACGATTCACGGAAATTAATATTTGCCATTTTTGAGAATTTCACAAATCACGGTGAATCAATATGAGCCTTAAATCGAGGGTCACACGAAAATAAACCAAATACCCCAATCACAGATCGTGAAAAAAAATGGTGAAAGAGAGAAAAAATAATGTATGCGTGGCAGTGAAAAGGGGAGTGAGGGTCAGATGAAATTGCAATGTTTTTAACCTTGCCATGGAAACTGTGTTATAAGGCTTACCTGACAAAATCCGAGATCAATGTCCAGACATCATACACAAAACAAAAGCACTTCAAATGTACACATTTTTGAATCACGGGAGATGAAACAGGTGTTCCTGTATACATAAAAACGATGCAGAGCTGTTCTTCAACGTTTGACACCAGCTCACAAAGTTTTCAGAGATAGGATGACCAAGAAGTGCATGCAATTTCATGTTTCCTCTCCGAAGCAGACGAAATGCAATACATCGGAACTCCTCGCGTCTTTTCCCAAGTGAACTTGTTTTTTTCACTTGGGGAAAGGCGCGAGGAGTTCCGGATGATGTGTGTTGCACACTAGAAAATGACGTCATTCATGTACACTGATTTTGATATTAGAATTTTCTTTGAAGTTTATTTCAATTGAGAAGAATTGAAATGGTTACAGATTTGCGAATTTCTTATTGAAATAATTTTTATTTTGTTTTCAAATACCACTTTGTTCTATAATTTCATACTTCAGGTGAAAAAATATTTAGCTATCAATGACTATATACCAAAAATCGTATAGCTTATAGTTAAAAGGGCTCCGCCCTTTAATATTGTGTTGTCCATGTTATATGCCGAAATATGTCCCAAGGTTAGAAGGCATAATTGCTCTGGGGAGTGCATTATGCCTTCTAACCTTTGGATATATTTCGGCATATAACATGGACAACACAATATTATTGTATAATTCCGTCTGTTTTTACTCCATGTTATATTGAATTATGAGAAGAATGATTTTTTTTTTTTTTTTTTATTCCATATGATATTGAATGTTGTATTTTTAACACAATTTTTTAAGGAGAAGATGTTTTAAGTTACATAACTTATATCTTATTCTATTGTCTCTTTATTTGACAATAACATGTGTTTAGATTAAAATAATACAATTGTTGAATTTACAGCGTATTTGAACTGAATATGAATGATGAAAAGAATGTTTAAAACAACATTTTTTTCATTCCATATGATATTGCATATTGTAACCTTAATACAATTGTTTAAGGAGAAGATGCTTCTAAGTTGCGTAACTTGTATCTGATCTCATTGTCTCTTTATTTGACAATAAAATGGGTTCAAATTAAATTTGATATACAATTATTGAATTTGCAGCCGAATGCATATTTTATGTCGTATTTGATGGAATACCATGTTTTGTTATTAATGTACATATTCCTTTCAACAATTGGCACCGTGCTATGGTTATGTATATAACATTATAGGAAATATGGTAACTATTGCTTCTATTAAATAGGCATACAACATATTACTTGAGAAATAGTATAAGACAGGAAAATGATAGGTATTTATTTGTGTGTTAGAGGTATCGATTTTTCCTCTTTCAACAGTTTTTGTATTAGATTTTGGAAATGTTCCGGAGGTGTGAATTTTTTGTTTTCATCATGCTTTATTTGTAAAGATTTTCAGACAAGGTAAATGTCTGATAATCTTGCATTTTACAGTGACTTCTCTTTGAATTCAATAGTATTATCTCCGGTTTGATTAATCAGAGAGTAGTACATTTGTCATTATATTGTTGTATTAAAGATTTGACTACTTTTGTTATGATTCAATATAGATTAAGCAATGTATAAATTATGTCCAATATTTTACAACATGAACTCATATCAGAGTGTATAACGATTGCCGAAATGCAAATTAATAGTTTGACCTTAGTGGACGTAATATATATACCTTTATAGAAAAGTGAAGCGAGCCCCTTTTGTTTATTGTGTGATTTCTTTTTTGGATCAAAACTTTCCCTTCCTGACCACTTGTACATAGTCTGTTTGTTTATAAATTGCGATAAAATAAGAATTCAATTTTACAAAATGTGTATTATGGTACCTTCCTCTTGTGTTGTTATTTTGTCATGAAATAGAATAGTAAATTTGGCCGATGGACTGATTGATTGCTATTTAACGTCAAGTGAACAGTATCTGAGCTATAAGCATGACGAGGACAAGTCTATTTGATCTTCAATATTTCCATTCCAAATAAAGAGTTTCTTTGTACTAGTACAACTTTTAGTATTAATGTCAAAAGGTTCATATTGTTTGAGAATCCTTAGTTTTCTTTTGCCCTCTTTCGTGACTTTTCTATGGATTTTAAATAAGTTGTTTGGGATTCGTGTTGCTTAATCTTTGGGTTTTTTTTTAGTGTTTTGCCGACCATTGCTTGTCTTTTTGGCCCTTTGTCTTGTGCCATTGTATTGTATGTCCTTCTTCGTTTCCCGGCTTTTAAAACTACTTTGATATTTTCAAACTTTCCTTAAGCTATTCGATATTTGAATGAATATGCCTATACGAAAATGCATAAATACATGACATTAAAAAAAAACGTTAATAGGTTAATGGCATAAAAGACTGAGATTGGAAAAATTGATCTGCACAATTTGTACCCATGTGATTTCCAACCATACTTTTTTTAACAAACCTTTTTTTAATTTTTTTTATTTTTTTTTAATTTTTTTTTTATTAATGTTAAAATCTTGCACTGTAAAATGTTGACTCTTAAAAACACATTTACAGCTTGACACACGCCATAAACGTTGATCTAAGAACAATTATAATGTCTTCGCCCACTCTTCCAAGTTTTAAATATTTAAACTGCAAATGCATGAATAAAGTCATCATATTTAAATCAAAAGAATCATTAATGTGACATTTGCTTGATGAATGGATGATATTCAATTGATCACCATCCCATGTCATTCGATACAAAGAAGTTAAGTTTGAATTTTTTTAATAGGTCTATGAATTTTTCATTGTTACCACCATGTGGTATATACATAGTGGGACAAAATGGAGTCTGGTTGTCAATATTTTACAGTTTTTGATCTATTGCATGACTGTAATAAATCATTAGAAGAACGTCGTTGTACTGTTAACACAGTTTTTTACTTGACAACAAATTCTGCTACATCAATATTTAATAAATTTATCATATGAAGGATAATTGAGGCGTGGAGAATTTGCATTAAAATTGCGTCTTGATTTCCAGCACGTAATTCAGAGATAGCATTGTCAGAACTTATAGGAAGCTGACACACAGACAGTTAAGAGAAGCCTAAGTTTTCTGTGTTTAAAAGAGATAATTGACATCATCTTTTTTATTTAAGTAATCGAACCAGGTAAGATTAAATTTGTAATGCCAATTTAATACGAATGAGTTGATTGATTGATTAATTGGTGTTTAACGCCAACTTTAGCAGTATTTGAAACTGATAGGTAACATCTGCTTAGACGAAGGCGAAAAGCGGTGTCGATGAGAAACCTAGATTTTTTAGTACTTAATATACAAAAATGTATTTTATTCGTTGTGTTAGGTGGAAAACTGTTGATACTAACTTTTAGAAAGGATCATCATGTGAAGATACAGGATCTCCCAAGCTGTATAACATGTTTTCTTCATTACTACACTGTTGATGCTACATCCGAGCAGCTTCGCGACGGATGTAAATCTCCTCTTTTGCTATTCAGTTAGATGCTATGTCATACGCTCAAATATTCCCAGATTCGAGATAAAAGGATTTGAACATTGTAAAGTCTTACAAATTATTACAGGCTCATTATGTTTGTGTCTTAAAGCATTTCTGAAATTTTGATTTGACCAACAAAATGAAGAAGAAAAAACAGACTGAACACTATTCAAATATTTCTAACAGTTTGAAGTAAGTTATTTTAATTTTTGCATTGTTTTATTTTTTAATAGCACGTGGTCTCTTAACGTCCTTGATTTAAGAAATTATTAAAGCGCAACATCTTAATTTTAGTATTTAATTATATTATATTTTAAAACATGTGGTCTCTAAATGTCCTTGATTTAAGAAATTATTAAATGCATTAGATATATCACGTATTACAATGTACCTATAACACATATACCTATAGATGTAATTACGGATAATTAATGCTCTTTGACACATTCCCAATAAATTATTTAATCCGGGATAATTGCATTTAGTGATGACAAAAATATAATTTCTATTTATTAAGAATATTAATCCATTAATGATATACAAGAGAACGTATTTGTATTATTTATTTATTCGTGCCAATGTGCAATATATATCTTTATTTCTCAATAAACTATTGGAATACATAGGTATAGAGAATTTTAGGGAATGAATTTTAAATCCGCCACTCACTGAGCTTGCACTTTTTGAAGTGACAGTGATTGAGATGTCGTAGTTTGCATTTTTTTAAGTGACAGCAATTGACATGTCGTTTACACTTGTTCCTCTGTTTGTCATAGATCTGGATCGATCTGAACATGTTCTTCAGTGTGAAGTTATCTTTTGTAAGATTTGATTCTGTTTGATATATATGTAAAATAAATTTCACAAGATCGATATAACAATATCTAGACTAAGTAACAATTCTTCTGTTCGTTTAATCACTGCACGAAAATGTTCGTGCTACATGACAAACCATTTAAGAGAAAGCAGTCGTTGATTGGACATCAAGGAATAAAAAATACATTAATGTTTTAATAGCTGATATCGTCCTATGTACAAGGTAAGCGACTTGTTTTTTTCTTTATTTTCTCAATTTTAAACCAGTTTTACCAATGTTTATTTCGACAACAAAAACAATTTAATAGTTTATCTCATAAGTTGTCATGGTAAATAACATCTTTAATATACACAAATTGCTCTAGTTACCATCTTGTATTTATCAAAAGTTTTTAACTGTATAATATCATATATAATATGTTTAAGACTTACGATTTCACTGTACCCAAGTTGTCCACCGTTACAGTTTGTTTTATTTTGGTCCTGTTCTGTCCGTGCTTCTTTACAGGAAAAATGTGCTTTTGTGATATTGCTTGAAAAATTGAACAACTATAATTAATGCTGCGTATATAATACGTTTTTAATAGGAACACATTGTTTGTATTATTGTAACCATTGCCTTAGATTTTCACATAATTGAAGGTTTCTTAAAATTCTCATCTCATGTTTTTCTGGGTTGTGTCATGTTTTCCCCTATTATCCGGATTGTGTTTTCACGTCTTTTCAAATATTTCCTAGTTTTAAAGACGTAAATTCCAGTCTTTTGACTTTGAGCGTATCCATGATGAATGTTATTTCAGAGACCGATAGATTAATTGATGTTTAACGTCAATGAATAGTATTTCAGCTTATTTCTTTATGAGGACAGTCATTAAATCATTATATAGGTAAGAGGGTGGCTTCAGAACTATCACATAGACTCTTTATGAATTTTTTAATGACTAAGAAGACAAACAAGACAATGACAAGTCTAGAACAACATAGGGCAATAACATAATTGTTGTTGAATGAATCGATATTCAGAAACAGACGGTCCGATATTGCTTATATTGACTTCAGTTTGTGTTCCATTTGTAATGGGATGTATATTAAATTGAAAATAAATATGCACCATAGAGTATGGGTTGTGGTTGTTGTCAAAGACACCTACTCAGTCACCATGAAATGACAAACATCAGAGAAAGCGTGCTGATAAACAGAACTAGTATCCATTAATAGGAGGATATTGAATTGCTCCGATTACTAGGGACCGAATGGTACTTATCTTTTGATAACTAAGGAAAGTAGTTACCTTTTGATAATGAGGAACCTTAGATACTTAAGGACGACCGAATTATGCTTACCTTTGAATACTGACCAGTATAAGTTATGTTATGAGATCAATGACAATCATATTGTTGTTTCCTTGTTTTGATATGTCAATCATGTTTATTGACCATCAAACCCATTCTTGTAAAAACTAAGAATTACATGGCTTGTTATTTTTTGAGTTATTCTGAACTTATAAGTCAAACCAAAAGGATAATATGAAAAACAAAACAAAAAAGTACCACGCTCTATGAACAGTTCCAAAATCTTACCGAAAAATTGTACAAACATAGACAAAATCGATACTCCTAACACACATAAGAAGCAGGAACTGTTTACCCTTAGAGAACACCCGAGTTCACCCCCGGTGTTTTGGTGGGGACCCTGTTCATCTTTTTAGTGTCTTTACGTTCTTTGTTCAGTGTTGTGATGTTCTTTACGATTTCCGCATAAAAACGATGTTTGGTTCGTCTTTACCGCCAGCTGTTTGTAGGAGGACGCATGTCTTATTTACGTTATTTGTTTTTGTTCGGTTCGTCTTTACCTCCAGTTGTTTGTAGGAGGACGCATGTCTTATTTACGTTATTTGTGTTTGTCTTTACCTCCAGTTGTTTGTAGGAGGACGCGTGTCTTATTTACCTTATTTGTGTTTGTCTTTACCTCCAGTTGTTTGTAGGAGGACGCATGTCTTATTTACCTTATTTGTGTTTGTCTTTACCTCCAGTTGTTTGTAGGAGGACGCATGTCTTATTTACCTTATTTGTGTTTGTCTTTACCTCCAGTTGTTTGTAGGAGGACGCATGTCTTATTTACCTTATTTGTGTTCGTCTTTACCTCCAGTTGTTTGTAGGAGGACGCATGTCTTATTTACGTTATTTGTGTTTGTTCGGTTCGTCTTTACCTCCAGTTGTTTGTAGGAGGACGCATGTCTTATTTACGTTAGTTGTGTTTGTCTTTACCTCCAGTTGTTTGTAGGAGGACGCATGTCTTATTTACGTTATTTGTGTTTGTCTTTACCTCCAGTTGTTTGTAGGAGGACGCATGTCTTATTTACGTTATTTGTGTTCGTCTTTACCTCCAGTTGTTTGTAGGAGGACGCATGTCTTATTTACGTTATTTGTGTTTGTCTTTACCTCCAGTTGTTTGTAGGAGGACGCATGTCTTATTTACGTTATTTGTGTTTGTCTTTACCTCCAGTTGTTTGTAGGAGGACGCATGTCTTATTTACGTTAGTTGTGTTTGTCTTTACCTCCAGTTGTTTGTAGGAGGACGCATGTCTTATTTACGTTATTTGTGTTTGTCTTTACCTCCAGTTGTTTGTAGGAGGACGCATGTCTTATTTACGTTATTTGTGTTCGTCTTTACCTCCAGTTGTTTGTAGGAGGACGCATGTCTTATTTACGTTATTTGTGTTTGTCTTTACCTCCAGTTGTTTGTAGGAGGACGCATGTCTTATTTACGTTAGTTGTGTTTGTCTTTACCTCCAGTTGTTTGTAGGAGGACGCATGTCTTATTTACGTTAGTTGTGTTTGTCTTTACCTCCAGTTGTTTGTAGGAGGACGCATGTCTTATTTACGTTATTTGTGTTTGTCTTTACCTCCAGTTGTTTGTAGGAGGACGCATGTCTTATTTACGTTATTTGTGTTTGTCTTTACCTCCAGTTGTTTGTAGGAGGACGCATGTCTTATTTACGTTATTTGTGTTTGTCTTTACCTCCAGTTGTTTGTAGGAGGACGCATGTCTTATTTACGTTAGTTGTGTTTGTCTTTACCTCCAGTTGTTTGTAGGAGGACGCATGTCTTATTTACGTTATTTGTGTTTGTCTTTACCTCCAGTTGTTTGTAGGAGGACGCATGTCTTATTTACGTTATTTGTGTTTGTCTTTACCTCCAGTTGTTTGTAGGAGGACGCATGTCTTATTTACGTTATTTGTGTTTGTCTTTACCTCCAGTTGTTTGTAGGAGGACGCATGTCTTATTTACGTTATTTGTGTTTGTTTGGTTCGTCTTTACCTCCAGTTGTTTGTAGGAGGACGCATGTCTTATTTACCTTATTTGTGTTCGTCTTTACCTCCAGCTGTTTGTAGGAGGAATCATGTCTTATTTACGTTATTTGTGTTTGTCTTTACCTCCAGTTGTTTGTAGGAGGACGCATGTCTTATTTACGTTATTTGTGTTTGTCTTTACCTCCAGTTGTTTGTAGGAGGACGCATGTCTTATTTACGTTATTTGTGTTTGTCTTTACCTCCAGTTGTTTGTAGGAGGACGCATGTCTTATTTACGTTATTTGTGTTTGTCTTTACCTCCAGTTGTTTGTAGGAGGACGCATGTCTTATTTACGTTATTTGTGTTTGTTTGGTTCGTCTTTACCTCCAGTTGTTTGTAGGAGGACGCATGTCTTATTTACCTTATTTGTGTTCGTCTTTACCTCCAGCTGTTTGTAGGAGGAATCATGTCTTATTTACGTTATTTGTGTTTGTCTTTACCTCCAGCTGTTTGTAGGAGGACGCATGTCTTATTTACCTTATTTGTGTTCGTCTTTACCTCCAGCTGTTTGTAGGAGGAATCATGTCTTATTTACGTTATTTGTGTTTGTCTTTACCTCCAGTTGTTTGTAGGAGGACGCATGTCTTATTTACGTTATTTGTGTTTGTCTTTACCTCCAGTTGTTTGTAGGAGGACGCATGTCTTATTTACGTTATTTGTGTTTGTCTTTACCTCCAGTTGTTTGTAGGAGGACGCATGTCTTATTTACGTTATTTGTGTTTGTCTTTACCTCCAGTTGTTTGTAGGAGGACGCATGTCTTATTTACGTTATTTGTGTTTGTTTGGTTCGTCTTTACCTCCAGTTGTTTGTAGGAGGACGCATGTCTTATTTACCTTATTTGTGTTCGTCTTTACCTCCAGCTGTTTGTAGGAGGAATCATGTCTTATTTACGTTATTTGTGTTTGTCTTTACCTCCAGCTGTTTGTAGGAGGACGCATGTCTTATTTACCTTATTTGTGTTCGTCTTTACCTCCAGCTGTTTGTAGGAGGAATCATGTCTTATTTACGTTATTTGTGTTTGTCTTTACCTCCAGTTGTTTGTAGGAGGACGCATGTCTTATTTACGTTATTTGTGTTTGTCTTTACCTCCAGTTGTTTGTAGGAGGACGCATGTCTTATTTACGTTATTTGTGTTCGTCTTTACCTCCAGTTGTTTGTAGGAGGACGCATGTCTTATTTACGTTATTTGTGTTTGTCTTTACCTCCAGTTGTTTGTAGGAGGACGCATGTCTTATTTACGTTATTTGTGTTTGTCTTTACCTCCAGTTGTTTGTAGGAGGACGCATGTCTTATTTACGTTATTTGTGTTTGTCTTTACCTCCAGTTGTTTGTAGGAGGACGCATGTCTTATTTACGTTATTTGTGTTTGTCTTTACCTCCAGTTGTTTGTAGGAGGACGCATGTCTTATTTACGTTATTTGTGTTTGTTTGGTTCGTCTTTACCTCCAGTTGTTTGTAGGAGGACGCATGTCTTATTTACCTTATTTGTGTTCGTCTTTACCTCCAGCTGTTTGTAGGAGGAATCATGTCTTATTTACGTTATTTGTGTTTGTCTTTACCTCCAGTTGTTTGTAGGAGGACGCATGTCTTATTTACGTTATTTGTGTTTGTCTTTACCTCCAGTTGTTTGTAGGAGGACGCATGTCTTATTTACGTTATTTGTGTTTGTCTTTACCTCCAGTTGTTTGTAGGAGGACGCATGTCTTATTTACGTTATTTGTGTTTGTTTGGTTCGTCTTTACCTCCAGTTGTTTGTAGGAGGACGCATGTCTTATTTACCTTATTTGTGTTCGTCTTTACCTCCAGCTGTTTGTAGGAGGAATCATGTCTTATTTACGTTATTTGTGTTTGTCTTTACCTCCAGCTGTTTGTAGGAGGACGCATGTCTTATTTACCTTATTTGTGTTCGTCTTTACCTCCAGCTGTTTGTAGGAGGAATCATGTCTTATTTACGTTATTTGTGTTTGTCTTTACCTCCAGTTGTTTGTAGGAGGACGCATGTCTTATTTACGTTATTTGTGTTTGTCTTTACCTCCAGTTGTTTGTAGGAGGACGCATGTCTTATTTACGTTATTTGTGTTTGTCTTTACCTCCAGTTGTTTGTAGGAGGACGCATGTCTTATTTACGTTATTTGTGTTTGTTTGGTTCGTCTTTACCTCCAGTTGTTTGTAGGAGGACGCATGTCTTATTTACGTTATTTGTGTTTGTTTGGTTCGTCTTTACCTCCAGTTGTTTGTAGGAGGACGCATGTCTTATTTACGTTATTTGTGTTCGTCTTTACCTCCAGTTGTTTGTAGGAGGACGCATGTCTTATTTACGTTATTTGTGTTCGTCTTTACCTCCAGTTGTTTGTAGGAGGACGCATGTCTTATTTACGTTATTTGTGTTCGTCTTTACCTCCAGTTGTTTGTAGGAGGACGCATGTCTTATTTACGTTATTTGTGTTTGTCTTTACCTCCAGTTGTTTGTAGGAGGACGCATGTCTTATTTACGTTATTTGTGTTCGTCTTTACCTCCAGTTGTTTGTAGGAGGGCGCATGTCTTATTTACGTTATTTGTGTTTGTCTTTACCTCCAGTTGTTTGTAGGAGGACGCATGTCTTATTTACGTTATTTGTGTTTGTCTTTACCTCCAGTTGTTTGTAGGAGGGCGCATGTCTTATTTACGTTATTTGTGTTTGTCTTTACCTCCAGTTGTTTGTAGGAGGACGCATGTCTTATTTACGTTATTTGTGTTTGTCTTTACCTCCAGTTGTTTGTAGGAGGACGCATGTCTTATTTACCTTATTTGTGTTTGTCTTTACCTCCAGTTGTTTGTAGGAGGGCGCATGTCTTATTTACGTTATTTGTGTTTGTCTTTACCTCCAGTTGTTTGTAGGAGGGCGCATGTCTTATTTACGTTATTTGTGTTTGTCTTTACCTCCAGTTGTTTGTAGGAGGACGCATGTCTTATTTACGTTATTTGTGTTCGTCTTTACCTCCAGTTGTTTGTAGGAGGACGCATGTCTTATTTACGTTATTTGTGTTTGTCTTTACCGCCAGTTGTTTGTAGGAGGACACATGTCTTATTTACGTTATTTGTGTTTGTCTTTACCGCCAGTTGTTTGTAGGAGGACGCATGTCTTATTTACGTTATTTGTGTTTGTCTTTACCTCCAGTTGTTTGTAGGAGGACGCATGTCTTATTTACGTTATTTGTGTTTGTCTTTACCGCCAGTTGTTTGTAGGAGGACACATGTCTTATTTACGTTATTTGTGTTTGTTTACGTGTAGTGGTGTGTTTTTTGTTTTGTTTGTGTACCCAATGTAGTCAGTTTCTCTGGAATATCCATTTGTGATTGCCCCTTCGGTGTTCTCTAACGTTTATATACATGACCGCTCACTTTCATGGCATGATACAGACACTTCAATAAAAAGTGGCAGGATTAAACTAGTTTTATGTGCCCACATTTCCCCTCTTAGTAAAATGATGTGGTCATGCTAGTGCGAATTTTATCTATTGAATGCGTTCAATGATTGTTCCAAGTAAGTCATACAGTGCTACAATAATCTCGCATGTTTTTCTGACACACAGTGGCGAATCATTCTCTAGTAAATTAAGATGAAATTCAAAGAAAACTTAACTACAAATCATTATGACTCTATGTTAATTTAATAAGAAAAATGTAAATCTTGTAGGAGGGCTGATGTCTTGTTTGCTCATCGTTTAAGTTTTCTGTGTTGTGTCTTTGTGTTTAGTTGGTCTTCGTCCTATGTCTTGTGTCCACAATGTTGCCAGTGTCTCTCTGGATTGTCCATTCTTGGTTGCCCCTTCGGTTTTCTCTAACGTTTATTTTGTACAATATGTATGTATTTGGATGTATGTTATTACTGTGACCAGAGAATTATTCTCAAACCTTAGAACCGTAATTTGCATGTCTGTTCTTTATGACTATTAGAAATATGTTTCTTCCAAAATTGCAGATCACAAGCAAAATTATTGCCATTAATAGTTTTGCTTTAGCTGTGTTTCTTACGAAGTCTCCCACTTGAAACCTGTCATTAGGATGGGAAATTTGACATACCAAATCAGTACATGTTACTTATAAAAGAGTTTCTCGTGCTTGTGTTTCTTTGATCCTTTTATGTTCTCTTTTATTCATGTAGCATTCTAAAGTCCCACCAACTGGCCCATCCCATTACCACCTATCTACCTTCATGAGTTATTGTCTTGTAATGGATATACAATGTAGCTGAATTACTGTTTCTTGTCGTTAAATAACAATTAATCTGAATAAACACTAAATAGATTCAAGTGCATTGTACATAGTAAGCAATATGCTGCAACCCACTCAGATGTGATATTTTCATCCACGCTGTATGCATTAGTTATGGTATATTCATGTGTCTAGTTTATTAATGTTTTCAGAACTGTATTCAATGAGATTTTTATTTGTGTCAGAACCAGTTGTTATACGGGTCTTTGTAAAATGCAGAACAAATACTAATTGTCAAGACTTGCTGAAACCATGGAAACGATGTGTACGATAAAGAGAGTGTTTTTTTTTGCGTTCGTCAGTTGGTATCAATAGGAAAACAGACCTATCCTAGGTATCGGTCTACCGAATGTTTGTTCTTTGTACCTGAATATATAAAAACCTTTAATATACTTAATGAAACAAAACCTAAGTTTTATGTATTTTTAATAAATCAATATATACTGATAATTATCTACAAAGAACCTAATTCGTTTCTTTCGTAACTATGATTGAATACACAATATTATCTAACCATTAATTTAACAGTTCTGATAATAAAGCTTTACATATACACAATAACGACCATGATGAAGTACTCTTACACATCTACATGTTCTAAACCTTTAGGTAGATCTTAAAAAAAAATTCACATTTATCTCGTGATGGTGACTTTTTTTTTTTTTTTTTATTAATACAAATGTGTATATACAATCTAACTTCTAAATGAAAGGATTAAGCTAAGGCAATATAAAGCTAAATCGACTATTACAGTTTTATTAATTATTTATTTATAATCCAGTTTTCATATTATCAATTACCACAATTAATCAAAGTTATACCACTTTTTGCGAGGTAACTGTGGAGTATAGAAATATAATCTATTTTTCCGTTGAATGGTAAAGCCATTCAGGAAGGGGGGGATGCATTCGCTGGTTGTACGGAAAGAATTAAATACACAACACCCTCAAACCAGGACGTACATGGGTGCCTCCTGTTTTGAGAACGTCACTCTCTTTTGCTCGTTCAAAAGAACTTCTAGCATCAGGGCCGGCCTGAAGAGGTGTGGGGTCCAATTGTTCTCTGTAAAACCCGCAGTGTTCTTGTGTGTACATGAACAGCATATAGTAGATAACTCCAGTGCGGGGCCCAATTGGGAGGAATTGGTCCACTTGGCTTAGGGTCGGTCCTGTCTATCATCTCACAATGGAAAACAGTTTGATTTGTCGTTGGTGGCCCGTTGTAAGGCAAAATTTCATTGCCCTATCCAGATTATCTCCCTTTTTACTCGTGCATTTAAAACATCCGCCCATGGGTCCACATATGTTCACTTTGTTTCTACTTGTTTTCGACATGAACACAACAGAAATACTGGTAACTTGATGCTTAACAATCAATCAATCAATCAACGGTTATAAAAATGTGCATTCAAGGACTGTAACTCGTGTTATCACATCACTATTTATTCCCAAATAGTATTATGAAATACGATATTCATATATAAAGAATTAATTAATAAGTTGAAGATTTGAATATGATATCCTTTAATTTTCTGGTCCTATTTTTATCGTTTGAGAGAGCTTTATGAACAGGAAAAGATAACCCACAACTATAAAAGTCACATATTTATCGTACGCCATTCTACTAATTAATTAACCTTATCCGTTATTGAGGACATGCCTTTACTAAATGGTGAAATATAAGACTGACAAAATATATTCCTCTATTGTAAAAAGAGAAATTTGAGTAAATGGGTAATTGTATAATTGTTATTGCCTCGCTAATGAAATACAATGGTATGGTATGTGTTTGTTTGGTCACGACTTTTAAGTCAATGAATTTTACTATGTTGTTGCCTTCGATATGGCATTTTGCACATCGCAAAACTGGTGCCTTGCTCATCTCCGCCTTTTTGAATTGGTTAGTAACCGTATAAACCGAAGTCGGACTGCGGTTCACTCTGTTTACGACCGGAAAACCGGTTTAGTCCAAGCGAATGGAAATGGTTCGTGAACGTTCAAACCGGTCGAATGGTTTGTTCCAAACGAATGGGCCATAAGTTTTCCCTCTATAAATAAGATAGAAACCATGCATTACATTGTAACACTGACTTTGGATTAAAACACGTAGGACATTTTCTGATTTTTTATTAGATTTTTTTTCAAACAGTTATACCGATAATTAATTCTGTATGATTACCGAAATATATGGAGCTTACACGTTTTCTCATAAGTAAGTACGATTGATATTTTGGAAGTTCATTTTCTAGTACATCAATTCAATTCAAATATTTTATTGAATAAATGCATAAATACAATATCCAATGGGATTGCACATCAGGCATAGCCTATGTAAGTGCTCCCCCTCAATAACTAAGGACATCAAGTATAATGATAACAATAATTAATTAATTTACATTGTAATTAGTGTACAAATAAATTTTACTTAAGGAAAAATTCAAAATGTTGTAGTAATTTTAAAACTGTCCATTTATTCTTTATAATTGTGAAATTTGCCAATTTAGAGTGTGAATAAGTTAACCTGTAATTAATATATTCTTCTGTATATTAAGGATACATATGTACATGTATATATAGGCACATAAGGAGGCATAGTACATCGAATTTATCAGCTAGCTAGAAATCTCAAAGAAAAGTTTAAAGACACCAGTTGAAGGGGTAATCAGAGGCCATAACTCGAAACACAAGACAATACATTGCCAACGGGGGAAAAGACAAAGACAAATAATTATAAACAAAATACTACACAGTTCTCTTAAACTGAAGAAAGCTACATACAATTATTATCTACAGATTCTGCTTTTTACAGGATAAATTCATCATCATATTCCTTTCGAGATTTGAACCAAACAAATAAATTACGATATTACAAACTTGTTCGCCATACTTTTATCTTGATTATATATTTGTTGCAATATCAGGAATTCAGGTCAAGATCAGACAAGTTTACATATGTTTATACGTTTTGGGATACAATCCCTCCGAGAGAAGTGTATTCTGGTTGTGCGAGACAAATGAAAAACAAAACTTGCCCATATGATTAAAGTAAATGAGTGCATGGTGTATGGAGAATGTTACTCTCCTTGGGAGTAAAATACAACTTAATAGCTCATAATAAGCAATAAGAGTGGTTGTTGGTGGTCGTCTGCAAGACAAAATGGCCGACCCAGTCTAGGTATCATTCCCAGTTTTCCCTGTGACAATCGTCATTATTCACCTATAGGCATACTCTAATGAACAATAACTTTGTTAGATTGGTCGTTGTGACCTGCTGCAAGACAAAAATTTCTGGCCCACCCTATGCATCATTCCCAGTTTTTCCTGTGACAATCATCATTATTTACCCATAGTCCTACCATTATGAGCAATAGCCTTGCTAAGATTGGTCGTTGTTGGCCCGCTGCAAGGCAAAGTTTTCCGACCCAAGGAAAACTGGGGATAGGCATGCATCTTCCCCAGTTTTCACTGTGACAATCACCACTTTCCAATCATATGTCTACCTTTTACCCCCATGACTTGTTTGTAAACAAACTGAAGTATCTCCTCGCGTATGCAGCTGATATATTGTTTTGTTCGCTTAACATTTAGCAACGATAAACCTTTCAAGAATATAAATAGAATTTTGAATTATAATATATGTCACAATTTTATCACTGAACATGTATTAAAACCAAACCTCATTGCTTTCCGTTTTGCGTTAAATAGTAAGTAATGAGAGGACTTTGATGTGGGATAAATAGAGCACAATAGAACCTAGAATCAACTGTCAACTCGTCAAATATAATCTTCATTTACATATGATGACATTTATTTTGACATTAGAGATGGCACGTGTAACTCATGACACATGTTTCATATTGTTTTTCTTAATTCAAATTAAACACAGGAGGTGAAGTCGATCAGATTTGTTAGTAGACCATTTTAGTCAATCAATAAGTCTCATACACAGTTCAGTATGATTTTAGACTAGCTTATGTAGTTTATGTGGTATTTTAATTCCGCGTTTTAATCCTAACATGTTGACTTAGGGATGTTTTGTTTACAAAGGAATATTTTATGAAAGATAATGCAAACGGAAATCTATATCATATTAAAAAGAGACAATATACATGTTCCCGCGATAATCAAAGAGACATTTAGTTTGTTATAATGAAATGTGGAAACATTTAAAAACGTTAATATTCTATAAATTACCTTGATGAATCAGGAATTCATATTAGGATTACTTTGATCAAAAGACAGTGGGGTGGATTTACACGACAACTGAATCTCATAGTAGGTATTTTATTAGTGCAGATTTATCAAAATAATTGAAGATACGCGTTTCATTTCCTTTGTTCTTTCTTTCTTTTTTTATGTTTTTATTGTTGTTATTGTTTTTGTTCTTGGCTTGTCCTTTTTGTTTGTTTTTGTTCTTGGCTTGTCCTTTTGTTTGTTTTTGTTCTTGGCTTGTCGTTTTGTTTGTTTTTGTTCTTGGCTTGTCCTTTTGTTTGTTTTTGTTCTTGGCTTGTCCTTTTGTTTGTTTTTGTTCTTGGCTTGTCCTTTTGTTTGTTTTTGTTCTTGGCTTGTCCTTTTGTTTGTTTTTGTTCTTGGCTTGTCCTTTTGTTTGTTTTTGTTCTTGGCTTGTCCTTTTGTTTGTTTTTGTTCTTGGCTTGTCCTTTTGTTTGTTTTTGTTCTTGGCTTGTCCTTTTGTTTGTTTTTGTTCTTGGCTTGTCGTTTTGTTTGTTTTTGTTCTTGGCTTGTCCTTTTGTTTGTTTTTGTTCTTGGCTTGTCCTTTTGTTTGTTTTTGTTCTTGGCTTGTCCTTTTGTTTGTTTTTGTTCTTGGCTTGTCCTTTTGTTTGTTTTTGTTCTTGGCTTGTCCTTTTGTTTGTTTTTGTTCTTGGCTTGTCGTTTTGTTTGTTTTTGTTCTTGGCTTGTCCTTTTGTTTGTTTTTATTCTTGGCTTGTCCTTTTGTTTGTTTTTGTTCTTGGCTTGTCCTTTTGTTTGTTTTTGTTCTTGGCTTGTCCTTTTGTTTGTTTTTGTTCTTGGCTTGTCCTTTTGTTTGTTTTTGTTCTTGGCTTGTCGTTTTGTTTGTTTTTGTTCTTGGCTTGTCCTTTTGTTTGTTTTTGTTCTTGGCTTGTCGTTTTGTTTGTTTTTGTTCTTGGCTTGTCCTTTTGTTTGTTTTTGTTCTTGGCTTGTCCTTTTGTTTGGTTTTGTTCTTGGCTTGTCCTTTTGTTTGTTTTTGTTCTTGGCTTGTCCTTTTGTTTGTTTTTGTTCTTGGCTTGTCCTTTTGTTTGTTTTTGTTCTTGGCTTGTCGTTTTGTTTGTTTTTGTTCTTGGCTTGTCCTTTTGTTTGTTTTTGTTCTTGGCTTGTCGTTTTGTTTGTTTTTGTTCTTGGCTTGTCGTTTTGTTTGTTTTTGTTCTTGGCTTGTCCTTTTGTTTGTTTTTGCTTTGTTTTGTTTTTTGTTTTGTTGTTTTCTTTTCTTTTCTTTTGTGTTTGTTTGTTTTTTGTCTTTGCCTGGCTAAAGACGGAAATATAAAATTATTCCTTTTTTGTAAAATTGTACAACTTATGCAAAGGCTAAAGATGAATATATTTGCTTGCTTTTCAATTTGACAATATACCTCTTGAGCTTGTCATGGGGATTTTACCACGAAGTTTAACACATTTTATGAAATTCAGTAATAATAGCATTACATATCATTCTTCGTGAATAGAGTATCAACGTATCATATAATATTTGTATTCCTCATGTTACACCGTTTACAAATAAAACTTTTAAACTTGAAACTTTGAAACTTAAGATTCAACAACCAAAAATATTAAAGAACATACTGAATACAGAATTGAATCAAATGTCTGTAGGATATTTGATACACGAGAAAAGTTTGAAGATGCAAAGGGGTAATCAGAAGCCATAAATCAAAAAAGAACAGACAATACAATGGCCAAAGGAAAGAGGACAAAAGGACAAACAATGATTTACAAAACTCTAGCAATTGCTATTGTACTATAGCAGTGGCCAATATATCATGTTTATCTAAATACTGGTACTATAGCAGTGGCCAATATATCATGTTTATCTAAATACTGGTACTATAGCAGTGGCCAATATATCATGTTTATCTAAATACTGGTACTATAGCAGTGGCCAATATATCATGTTTATCTAAATACTGGTACTATAGCAGTGGCCAATATATCATGTTTATCTAAATACTGGTACTATAGCAGTGGCCAATATATCATGTTTATCTAAATACTGGTACATTGGAATCCAGCGGTGAGTAAATTATATGTCGTTATTTCAAAAGCCTGGAATGCTGGCTGAGAAAACGTTCTAAATTTTGACATTCTACTTTGGTATCGGTTCTCTTAATGACTTTCACAGTCATCTGTAAAGTTTCTGTATAATGCAATTATTAAATCACAGTACAAAATAGATTATTAAACATCGATGCAATATAATATTGAAAATGAAACCGAAAGCAAAATTAGCAAAAAGTTATAGCTTGTAAAAACAAAAGAAAGTGAAGCTATGGCCACACAAAAACAAACATCCACTGGGACTTTTCTTTTTAATGATTTAGCGTTCAAAACTTTTGAATATAGGCTCGCCTGTTGAAGGTTGTTGCTAAAGCGCACTATGTGCCCTAAATTCAATATATGTGTTTTTATTACTATCACTGATGGTGAACTATTAATCCCCAGTTGGATCATCTACCCAGTAGTCAATTAGATATATTTATGTTTGAAATCATCAGTTCCTAAATAATGTAATTGGTTGAAGCTAAGACCAATTTCCTAGACCGATTTTGGTTATCCTTGTTAGGCCTTTTAGTTTACATGTACCCAAAGACTTTTAAATTATTTGGTTTTTCCAATGTTTTAACTGAGCGTACCTGATGAAGGTTATTCAAGAAACGTGCCGTGTGCACTAAATTAGGTATCTACATTTTTATTCCAATATCGCTTGAACTGGGCTTGGCGATATCGATGGAGGGAGCACTTCGTAGTTATATCTTATTCTGCTCAGACTGTTTAAAGGTTAGGGCTTGGGTGTTTAATGCCACTTTCAACAATATTTCAGTTATATCGTGGCGGTCAGTTTTATAGGTGGAAGATATACTGTTTAACAGAAGTACTTTAGATCCATAACTAAATCTTAAAATTGTTTTGTACTGATTTCACTTTTTTAGAATATCCACGCGTCTTACAAAAAGTAAAACACCTCAAAAGTGTAAAATTAGAGTTCCTTTTGTATTCTTTGTTCAAATTGAGTGATCAATGTATTTAATCTCTCTCTATATTTTTCTGGTGTTTAAGCTTTAACAATACTCGCCATTTAAAATACATGCAGCCATCAGTAGGTCATCTTGTCAACGTATTTACAACTAAATAATAATAATGTTATCTTTTTATGTTATTATTATACCTGTATAAGTATTAAAGTATCATTACCTTATAATACCTCAGCCATGTATACCTTTTGTGTGTGTGAAGATAATTTCTACTTAATATGGGAAATATGCTTAATTGGGTTAAACCTTAAGTCCATCGTTAGTGCAGTGCCCTGTACTTTCTACAATTTATTCGTTCAAGGTTAGTATGGTTTTTAAGCATAAAGACAGTTGTTGTCATTTCATTGTTTATACAAGTAAGATGATTTCTAATGGTCATAATTTTACCCCTCTCCCTAAATGGACAATATAAACAGGTAAATATATATACTAGCACATAAACGAATGGGGATACAGTAAAACAAAAGGGTGTTAATATTGCAGAACGTATGCAAAGGTAAGTGACTTTAATTCCAATAAAGTTGGGTTGTTATTTGATAATTTTAAGCATCCTTCCTTTTTCGCATATTCAATGCAAGAAACAGTCACATGTGACTTGTTAAGGGGTCATCGTGGTCCAGATCGTATGGTAGTTGGATTTACAACTACCTGTGCAATCAGTGCCTATTAGAGTTCGAATTCCGCTCATGCGAGGTGTACTCGATACAACATTATGTGATAAACTTTGTCAGTGACTTGCATCAAGTCGGTGGTTTTTTCCGGGTACTCCTGTTTCCTCCACCAATAAAACTGACCGCCACAATATAACTGAAATATTGTTGAAAGTGGTGTTCAACACCATACCCTAACCCTAACCCTAAAATTTATTTTTGTCATCATTTTTAACGCAAGCTAAATATTAGATGTTATACGATTTGTAAATTATTATTCCAAAATAATATGTATGTTTCATACACAAAAATAGAAAAGTACTTTAATGCTATTTTAGAAACATATTTGATTATAAACAGTGAATATTAAATATTTTCTTGCTCATGTGGTCTTTCTTGAACAATAAAAACATTGTTCGATCATTTTCCAAATAAATACAAATTTTAATATACACTAAGGTTATGGGGATTAAATTTCAATTAATATGACACGTATTTTGTAAATTTGAACAAATTCTTAACATTGAATATCTGTATTGACAAAGAGCTTCGTATAATTCCTTATAAGTGATATCCTGTCAGTCAAGTGCTGGACCACTTGATTTGAATATCCTACGGCTTCCAAGATTAATATTTGAATTTAATGGATGTAATTCGAGCATATGATATGTGTAAAGTTTATGTAGCCATATCACGGCATGTAATACACATTATGCTATGTTTCCGAACTATTCTCATATGCCGGAGGTATGTTTATCTCAGACTTATAATTGTTGTTCGTTTATAAGAAATTATATTGTAGATTGTTTAATGTGGTATATCTGATAGCAGTTATTTTGTAGTTCATTAGAGGTATCGATTTTGTCACTTTTTTGCGATATTTCTATTGGATTTAGGAGCTGTTCTAACGGTGTGGTATTTGTTGTTTTTCATTGTATTTGAGGTTATTATGTCTGTTCTAATACCAACATTAAACGTCTTCTCTTCTTAGGTGATAGAAAATATAGAGTTATGGTGTTTAACGCCACCTACAATAATATTTCAGTTATGTCGTGGCGGTCAGTTTTATTTGTGGAGGAAACCGGAGTAACCGGAGAAAACCACCGACCTGTCGAAAGTCACTGACAATTTTATCACATAATGTTGTATCGAGTACACCTCGCCTGAGCGGGATTAGAACTCGCATCGTTAGTGGTGATAGGCACTGGTGGCATAGGTAGTTGTAAAATCAATTACCATACGATCACGATCACGACGGCTACTAGAAAATGTAAATGTTATGTATAAAGTATAAATATTGACTGTATCATTATAAATATTGACTGTATCATTATAAGAATTGATGCCGACTACATGTACATTGTCTGGTAGATATCGATATAGCATTGATCCTTTAATTTGTAAATAATTTGTATTTAAAACTTACAGGTAAGTCTTGGATCAGCTGATTGTTTGTTATTATGTCGCAATCATTATTGTTCGATCCTTTTTAGTATCTGATATTCGACTTAAATGATTTAATTTATAGCATATACATTAGCACCATAACTCGGACTGATGATGACGTGACAATGACCAAAACATCGTCATACGTCGTTGTCTGTTTTATGTGAAATGACTTGAGGTGAGAGATGATTGTTCATTTTGTTGATATTTGTAGAATTATTGACCATCACTGTTTAAATTCTCTTTTCACAATCGTATCTCTTTATCACACTAACGCTATGATGTCATGATTTTGAGAAACAATGATTCAAAATAGTGTTTTTGTAAACTTCATATTGTTCATACAATATTAAATAACCACGACGTTCTTAATTTTACATGCTAATGTTGTGCATTTTATTTTCAGATTTGGGCCATTCATTAAAAGACGTCCGGTGACGTCATATTCAGATCACCATTCGTTTGCACCATCGCCATTATCACGTGTTAAATCGGCAGCCGTTAACATGCCTCGTTCTCATATTAGCGTGGCCCGATTTTATGATTGGTCGGAGGATCTTGGAGAGTGTGTATCTGTGTCACAATTTTATAGAGACCTTGCTGTCTATAATAAACTTAATAATGAAAAAATGAAAGGCAAAACAGCTCGATCTGTTGTGAACCCTGGAAGAATGTTTCTGCGCGATAAAGCAGGCCTTACAAAAGGGGAACGAGAAATAATTGAAGGAATATATAGAAACCGGTGTAATACTGGAAAAGACGATTGTTTAGAGGAATCTAAAGAAGATTTGCAGCTAGTGAAAAGTCATAAAGATGCTTGGTTAATTGGTAAACATTTACAGAGGAATTCTACAAATAAATCAGATTCAATTTCAGATGGAAAATCCGATCTTGCCAGTTCTCCAACTGATTCTTGTAATATATATAATAAAACAGACGATCAAGGGGTGCTGGCCCCCCCTACAACTCCAGACCCGGAGGAAAATGGTGATTCGAAGCATATTTGGAATAAGAAAAGTGTTGTGCATAGACATAGTCACGGACATCCGTTAGATATTATGGACGGACATCGCAAACATTCGATAAACATGAAGAATGACAACAGACACAATCCTGGAACAAAGAAATTATACGTCAATGTGTTCTTACCTTCAATCTCTGGAAATGAATTATATGCCCCTCATGACAGCTTCAATGCTAACTTGTCACTTCCGTCAACAGAAGGACCAAGGCACCCGTTATACTCAGAGCATGCTAGGAATATATTTCGAGAAAAACAAGAAAAGGCCCGATTCTCACGATTAAATGCTTCTAATACAACACACTCAACAACTGTTCCATTTATAAATAGCAATTCGAATGAGTGATATTAGCTACACATATTACTCTAAATAGTTACAACAAATTTGTGATAAATGTGAGTAAAATGAGCTCAGTGAAATACCCACTATCGCGCTGGTCGTTATTGTGGATATTTACAATATGTATATATGGTAAGCCGTTGAACTTTGAACCACATCATGGTCAGAAGTCATACTCAGGTTCAAAAGGTCAACAAGTGTCCATATATAATATTCGTCAGTGCTAATCTTCATCGAAAATCCCGAAGCAACAGCTATTCAAAACCAGGAACCGCTTCAGTAAATCTTAGCATGAAGTTCGTTATTGTTTAGTTGTATTCTAATTATGACTTCTATTGTTATTTAAGCTAAAATTGAAATATAGTGCAATATTATTGAAATTTTCAAATATCTCTCAAAGAAAAAGAAAACGAAAAGTAGATTTAGACGTTAAATCTTACAATGGAATCTATCAGAGGTAATGTTTGTGGTCATTTATAATATGGATAATAAGCTTAGGATTCAGACATGATTGGAAGAACTTGGTGTCGTCTGCCAACATGGCGTCGTCTGCCAATATTGTGTCGCCTGCAAACCTAAACCATATTTAAATGATAAATCCACTTCCAATATAGACTGATGGAAGAAGTGGATTTTATTCCCATTGACTGGTAATTTAAGATCACGATGTTATTACATTTTTTTTAATACGACATTCTTGTTTATATTATTGTGCCATAAAATGGTATTTTTCTGTGATAATCGTCTGTGATATTCCATGTTTTGTGTTGTGTTGTACCTACTATTGTGAATTAACAACAAATTGTATTACTATCACTACCCGCGTAGGGTTGTAATTTCCAGCACTGTGTTTGTTCCCTTTAGTATTGGTGCTATCTCATCATGATGCTCTTTGTTTATTTGTATTTTATGAAATAGGAAGCATAAAATGGAAAATTATGTATGATGTGTTCTCGTCTGTTTGAAACTCCCATACTAACAAGGGGCCATCGGGGCCGTGATCGTATGGTAGTTGGATTACAACTTCCTGTGCAATCAGTGCCTATCACTTCGAATTGCGAGTTCGTGTCCCGTTCATTGCGAGTTGTATTCGATACAACATTAAGTGATAAAGTTAGTTAGTGACTTGTGGCAGGTCGGTGGTTTTTCCGGGTACTCCGATTTCCTCCACCAATAAAACTGACCACCACGATATAACTGAAATATTGTTGAAGTGGCGTTAAGCACCAAACCAAACCATACTAACAAACTGGATAAAAACTACTGTTTATATGTGTAGGCTGAACGTGGAGAACAATTTGGATGGAACAAAATTGCTATTCTGTGCCACAAACAGAACCTGGTCGGTCTTGCCCATGCACATAGCTTCTAACTATGAACCCACCTGTTGAAGGAACGCTTGAGTACTAGTATACTTAAGGGGTAATAAAAGTTGTAAATTGTAGGGCAGACAATACAATGGTCAAAAGAAAAAGGGCAGCTGGACAAACAATGATCTACAAAACACTACACAGAAAACTAAACTTTGAGCAACATGAAACCCACTAAAACCGGGGTGAACTCGTGTGCCTCGGAAGGGTAAAGCAGTTCCTGCTCCATTAGTAGCACCCATCCTTTTACTTATGTTACATACCCGGTTATTAATGAGGAAAAGACCAGATTGAGATTACGACAAACGAAACAGAAAAGCATCATCCTGCGCACTAAATTAGATATCTACGTCATTGTTAAGATGTATTTAGTTTTGTGTGAGATACATAACATGTCAGTTCAGCATTAACTCATGAAATAAGGGTAATAACAAAATTACCGAACTCCGAGCAATCTTACAAAGGGAAAGTCAAAACTCATAATTATATAAACAGACAAAATCAGTCAACAACCGGAAAACTGTGAAAACCGTAATGACCCTGACTTGGTACAGGCATTTCTAAAGAAATGGTGGGTTGAATCAGATTTTAAAGCGCCAAACCTCCCGCTTTCATTACGGCTCAAAGTTTCCGGCTGTCACTATAACAGTATTTATAACAATACTTGAACAAAACAGGAAAAACAGTTGTCAAAACAGCACCAAACTCAGTGAAGTAAATGTCAAAGACACTTTTACGTCACACATTGAAACACATGTTTATGTCCTTGTATTTGTGATAAAATCACACCACTAAGAATATTTTGACATTTCGTTTACAAATGTCATTTTCACTCTACAACTGACACATATCTAAATTATTCAAGACAGTTCTATTTAATCAATTAAAATAACAGAATTAAATATCGTCTTGTACAACTATAAGGAAGACTATTATATAATGATTTGATACAGTGCGTCGGAGACTCGGTACATGTTGGTGGTTTTCAGCAGGTACTCCCGATTTCCTCACTAATAAAACTGACTACATTAATGCATGCATAGTGAAAATATTTTTGAAAGTGACGGCTATATCAATTATAACTCTGTAAGACAATGTTAAGTATGAATGATATATGATAGGTATTACATCATTAGTGGTGGAGTTTTCTGGCAAAAGATACATTGATTGATTATTGCTTAACGTCCAGCGAGCAGTTTGCAGTTATATTCATGACGATTCTTGAAAAGACCCCTAGCTTTGTGTCAAATAAATTTAACTGTTACTTTGGCCATAAAGGTAAGAACGAAACATAGTCATGTGCTTGAAGGAAAGCTGTCTTGTACACATGGTAAGCAAAATATTAAAAAAAGGCTTTTGTTTCGAATTAATCTATTACCATTTTGGTCACATAGTTGACGGTTGTGCATGGCTCAAATAAGGATCTAGATTTACAGGTGTTTCTGGTGTTTGTCATTGTTGTGGAGTCTGGTTATTGTTCAGAGGAGTGCTTCCTATTAGTTGGTTGCATAGTCGACAATTACTTTTTAACTTTCTAATGATGAAAACCATTAAATAAGGAAATAATTATTTCATCTATATCACGTGAGTAAATTCATTGATCATGGAAACCAGAGTAAACCTTGAAAACTATCGTCTTTGTACAAGTCAATGACATGCTTTATGACGTATGATTTACACACTTCGCCACAAATAGTGTTATAGTCACTGACAAAATATATCACATATAAATTGCCCCCACGTCACAAACAGGAGTATATCTCACATTGGTTTAAATTTCAATAATGAATCATACCTAATAAACGATGCGAGTGCCGACTAAAGGGCTGATGATAACATTGAGGACTGGTAGTCCACCAGTAGAGGTATCAATCCAGTATTAGTAACAAAACGTAGATATCTAATCTTAGTCCACATAACGCCTTGCCTCAATAAGATTCATCCGTAAAGGATTTCAAAAGATTGGAAACCAAAATAATATATAAAACATCATTGGGAGCAATAAAACCAAAGGGCCTAAACATGATAGCTAATATCGGCTAAAATCAAAAATCACCTATGCCTGAGGAGGAAGAAACTTAGTTTAATAATAATTACATTATTTTAAAAAAATTGTAAATTTCAATAATGGTCACTGATAAACTTGATCACATATCAAATATAAAGCAGTAGATTTCACAATAGTTTAATAGCCATTGCTTTAGTACATGATTTACAAATGAATACCTCTACCTGTGTGACTATTAATCATAGAGGGTATCATCCGCCCAGTAAGCAATGCTTCGGCACTGACATGGTCTATTAGATATACCTATTATTAAAATTTACAGTTTCTAAATAATGTACAAAATGTAATTATTATTAAAACGAAGGTTCCCCTGCCAGGCAGAGGTGACCATTGCCGATATTTGCCATTTTTGTATGCTCTTTGGCTTTGCTTGCTCTCGAAAACTTTTAATCTATGAAGATTTCCAATATTTTGGTCTTGCACCTAAATTGGAAGTCTATGGAACAACAATACACAAAAATACACAAGTAAGCGCAATTGCTGAACTACACGAACGTAGTGTTAGTAAGATCTACATAGCTAATGATATTCCAAGGAATAACACTCAACCGTGGCAAACGTATTGACTTATAGTTAGTAAGATTTTATATGCGGATTACATCTACCGGTACGAACATCCCACTATAGCAACAGTATTGACTTATTGCTAACAAAATCTTGAATGTTTACTACATCTACAGATACGAACAGCCCACTATGACAAGTATTAACTTAGGAATAACCAGATCTAATATGCTGTTGATGCCCTTGTGCTAAAAGTCAGTAAATTATGTACCACCTAGTACATGTATTACTTGTTTATGCTAAATGGCAAAATTATTCACCTAGTAGTCGTCGGATCTATATAGGACCGGACCTAGAAGAGTAGTCGTAATATCCACATAGACATACATGTTCTTTTCTGTATTCTACATATAATATATTGTTGTCCTCTTTTTGGGGCTTAATCTCCTTCGCATTACAATTGCACAAAATAATGCAATACAAAGGGCATCACCCTCCTCTCCTCCCAAAAATGCCGTTTTGTTTGTTTTATCTCCCGCCAAAACTTGTGTGTATTCATCAAAATTTCTTGCATCGCGTATACACAAACTTGAATTCAAGTTTTCTTGATCCAAGTTTTCTTGAATGGAGACTTGGATGCAAAACTTGCATTGTGTATACTGGGCTTAGAATCAATGCAAGTTTGGAAAGCCAAAATGTCAAAGTTTATATCAAAACTAAGAAAATGTGGTAACCAATTGTAAAGTCAAGGATGGCCTCTACAGTTATTTGAAAACAATGTATCATATTACATTACTTTAGCTACAGTAAGCGAGTAACAAAATAATAATCTAAAAAACATAGCAATACTCAAGCATGAAAACATTACAAAAAATAATGACGAAACAAAGAGCCTGGATTAACCAGAAAATTATCGATAATATGCCTTCCCGATAGAAATAACAGATTTAAAATTAAAAACACGAGAGAAAGTCTTTGTAAATTAGTCATTTGTATGTGAAGGTTGCCATTTTATTCACACGTGAAAAACGCATCATTTTACTAAGGTGGAGGGTTAGGCCGATAAAACTGTTTATTGAAGTGGCTGTATTACGCCATGAAAGTGAGCTATCATGTATATTTGTGTTAAGTGAGCGGTCATGTACATGTGTGTTAAGTAAACGGTCATGTACATGTGTGTTAAGTGAGCGGTCATGTACATGTGTGTTAAGTGAACGGTCATGTGCATGTGTGTTAAGTGAGCGGTCATGTACATGTGTGTTAAGTAAACGGTCATGTACATGTGTGTTAATTGAGCGGTCATGTATATGTGTGTTAAGTAAACGGTCATGTACATGTGTGTTAAGTGAGTGGTCATGTACATGTGTGTTAAGTAAACGGTCATGTACATGTGTGTTAAGTGAGCGGTCATGTACATGTGTGTTAAGTAAACGACCATGTACATGTGTGTTAAGTGAACGGTCATGTATATGTGTGCTAAGTAAACGGTCATGTACATGTGTGATGCGTGAGCGGTCATGTACATGTGTGGTAAGTAAACGGTCATGTACATGTGTGCTAAGTGAGCGATCATGTACATGTGTGTTAAGTAAACGGTCATGTACATGTGTATTAAGTGAGCGGTCATGTACATGTGTGTTAAGTAAACGGCCATGTACATGTGTGTTAAGTGAGCGGTCATGTGCATGTGTGCTAAGTAAAGGGTCATGTACATGTGTGTTAAGTGAGTGGTCATGTACATGTGTGTTAAGTGAGCGGTCATGTACATGTGTGTTAAGGGAGCGGTCATGTACATGTGTGTTAAGTGAGCGGTCATGTACATGTGTGCTAAGAAAACGGTCATGTACATGTGTGTTAAGCAAACGGTCATGTACATGTGTGTTAAGTAAACGGCCATGTACATGTGTGTTAAGTGAGCGGCCATGTACATGTGTGTTAAGCAAACGGTCATGTACATGTGTGTTAAGTAAACGGCCATGCACATGTGTGTTAAGTGAGCGGTCATGTACATGTGTGTTAAGTGAGCGGTCATGTACATGTGTGTTAAGTGAGCTGTCATGTACATGTGTGTTAAGTGAGCGGTCATGTACATGTGTGCTAAGTAAACGGTCATGTACATGTGTGTTAAGCAAACGGTCATGTACATGTGTGTTAAGTAAACGGCCATGTACATGTGTGTTAAGTGAGCGGTCATGTACATGTGTGTTAAGTGAGCGGTCATGTACATGTGTGTTAAGTGAGCGGTCATGTACATGTGTGTTAAGTGAGCGGTCATGTACATGTGTGTTAAGCAAATGGTCATGTACATGTGTGTTAAGTAAATGGTCATGTACATGTGTGCTAAGTGAGCGGTCATGTACATGTGTGTTAAGTGAGCGGCCATGTACATGTGTGTTAACTGAGCGGCCATGTACATGTGTGTTAAGTGAGCGGTCATGTACATGTGTGTTAAGTGAGCGGTCATGTACATGTGTGTTAAGCAAATGGTCATGTACATGTGTGTTAAGTAAACGGTCATGTACATGTGTGCTAAGTGAGCGGTCATGTACATGTGTGTTAAGTGAGCGGCCATGTACATGTGTGTTAAGTGAGCGGCCATGTACATGTGTGTTAAGTGAGCGGTCATGTACATGTGTGTTAAGTGAGCGGTCATGTACATGTGTGTTAAGTGAGCGGTCATGTACATGTGTGTTAAGGATATCGATTTTGTCTCTGTTTCTACGATTTTTTTATTAGATTTTGAAATTGTTCCGACAGTTTTTCATTTTATATGTAACACAGACTTGCTACAGTAATTAGACATTTCTACTGACAATTTAATTACATGTTTTATCATAGTATCTACATGTATTGCAACATCAACAATAGAAGTGTAGATTGACATTGTCAAATGTTTATCGCATGTTCGCCTTTAAATTGAAAATATTACGAATTATCAATTATACTTTCCAATTAAGGGATTAATGTGGATATATTAAAGATTACTATCCAATTATCTCTAAATTATATATGAAATTATTGATAACAATTATTTTAATTGGAAAAATATTAAATTGTAGTTTCAAATAAAAATGGAAAATAAAAGTGTTTCAAAATACATAATAAGACGATATCAGTATAACCAGGCCATGAGACGATAACCTAAATAGAAAACAATTGATTGATTATTGCTAAACGTCCAGCGAGCAGTATTTCAGCAATATTCAGGACGAGAACAAGTTCCATAGTATAAACTACAGTCAAAACTGCCTTAAAGGGCAACTCTATATAACAAATCACTGTCTATAAAGGGCACCTCTATATAACAAATCACTGTCTATAAAGGGCACCTCTTTATAACAAATGACTGTCTATAAAGGGCACCTCTTTATAACAAATCACTGTCTATAAAGGACACCTCTATATAACAAATCACTGTCTATAAAGGACACCTCTATATAGCAAATCACTGTCTATAAAGGGCACCTCTAAATAACAAATCACTATCTATAAAGGACACTTCTATATAGCAAATCACTGTCTATAGAGGTCACCTCTATATAACAAATCACTGTCTATAAAGGGAACCTCTATATTGCAAATCACTGTCTATAAAGGGCACCTCTATATAGCAAATCACTGTCTATAAAGGACACCTCTATATAACAAATCACTGTCTATAAAGGACTCCTCTATATAACAAATCACTGTCTATAAAGGACACCTCTATATAACAAATCACTGTCTATAAAGGGCACCTCTATATAACAAATCACTGTCTATAAAGGGCACCTCTATATTGCAAATCACTGTCTATAAAGGGCACCTCTATATAACAAATCACTGTCTATAAAGGACACCTCTATATAACAAATCACTGTCTATAAAGGACACCTCTATATAGCAAATCACTGTCTATAAAGGGCACCTCTAAATAACAATCACTGTCTATAAAGGACACCTCTATATAACAAATCACTGTCTATAGAGGTCACCTCTATATAACAAATCACTGTCTATAAAGGGCACCTCTATATAGCAAATCGCTGTCTATAAAGGGCACCTCTATATAGCAAATCACTGTCTATAAAGGGCACCTCTTTATAGCAAATCACTGTCTATAAAGGACACCTCTATATAACAAATCACTGTCTATAAAGGACACCTCTATATAGCAAATCACTGTCTACAAAGGGCACCTCTATATAACAAATCACTGTCTATAAAGGGCACCTCTATATTGCAAATCACTGTCTTTAAAGGGCATCTCTATATAACAAATCACTGTCAATAAAGGGCACCTCTATATAACAAATCACTGTCTATAAAGGGCACCTCTATATAGCAAATCACTGTCTATAAAGGGCACCTCTATATAACAAATCACTGTCTATAAAGGGCACCTCTATATAGCAAATCACTGTCTATAAAGGGCACCTCTATATAACAAATCACTGCCTATAAAGGTCACCTCTATATAGCAAATCACTGTATATAAAAGGCACCTCTATATAGCAAATCACTGTCTATAAAGGGCACCTCTATATAACAAATCACTGTCTATAAAGGTCACCTCTATATAGCAAATCACTGTCTATGAAGGGCACCTCTATATAACAAATCACTGTCTATAAAGGGCACCTCTATATAACAAATCACTGTCTATAAAGGATAGTCTCATTTTCTTCCTTAATGAATAGTGAATAATATTCTAACCTGTAAATAAAGGGCAACTGCTCATAAAGGCCACCTTTCCAGATTCCCTTATGTGACCTTTATATACAGGTTTGATTGCATATGGGAATAATGATGGGATGGACCAACAGGGGCAACCACATTTGACTAATATTGGAAAAGCATGGAGTTGTGACTACCGGTATAATATTAGCCTTTGTAGTAACTACAATGTACCTACTCTTCTTCTGAATCTACAAAGGATGCTTGTAATGTGTAGCGGTGATACTCTCCAAACACGTTACCCACTATGTGACACGGTCACGCCTTCCGTATTATAACCCGTCAAACCACCCTATCCGTCCATCGAGATGGCACTCCCTGTCCGCCACCTGGAGGTGCATTGAGCAGCTCATTGGGTTTGAGCCCTGTTGACCTGTATTAGTACCCAGGTTTATTTTTACAACACAACAATAGTGGTAACATGCATTACAAACCATAATAAAAATCCGTTGTTGAAGCAACTTTTGTAAATGAAAATCTAAAATATATAATTCCTACTTTATAACAGCTCCATCCACTATGCATGAAAAGTTTGAAGATACTTAAGAGGGTAAATGGAAGAAGGACAGATAATACTATGAAGAAAAGAAAAAAGGACAAACAATGACACTGAAAACTCAAGAATGAGCAAAATGAACTCCACCAAATACCCGGTGGTGAATCCAGATGCTCTAGAATGTCCGGTGTTTTAAAAAAGTCATTCATTCTCAGTAAGCATGGTACGAAGGCGAATATCAGAAGCACAAAGATGGCAAATAATCGACATGCATACAACAGGAATATCCTTCAAAGCTATTGGACGTCAGATGGGCTACCACTATACTGTAGTCAGCCGACTGGTGAGAAAAAACACACAAACCAACAATGTGAAAGACTTGCCAAGATCCGGCAGACCACGGGTAACATCTGATCGTGACGACAGGGCATTGCAGCGTTTGGTTAGACGGATGCCATTGCAACTAATCCCGTTCTCAAACAACACTGGCTGCCCAATAGACGTTTGTCAACAAGAACAGTTAGAAACCGTCTGAAATCAGTGGGACTTAAGTCAAGGAGAGTCATTAAACGTCCACTGGTGGCAGACCGACATCGACCAACACGTTTGGCATGGTGTTTAGCACGACATGGTTGGAATTTAAGGACATTGGGCAAGATTCATTGGTCAGACGAGAGCCGGTTTCTGCTTCATGTAACCGACGACCGGATGAGGGTTTGGAGACACAAAAATACAGCCTATACCCCAAGAAACATCCAGCCAACTGTCCCTTACGGTGGAGGCTCAGTAATGGTTTGGGGTGTATCTCTCATGACTGCAAGTTGGATTTAATCACCATACAAGGCAACCTAACTGGTGATCAGTACATCAGAGACCAGTTGTTGTCCCCCATTTCGACAACCACCCACTAGCTACAAGGTCTGTGTATATGGATGACAACGCCAGGCCTCATCGTTCAAGAGCACTAACCGCCTACCTCCGAAGCGAAGCCGTGACGTCTGTTCCTTGGCCAGCCATGAGCCCGGATTTGAATCCCATAGAGCATATTTGGGACATGCTAAGCCGGGGAACGCAGGGTTGAGGCCGTCATCCAAGCACGTGGGGGTTACACCCGGTACTGAACTTTGAACAATAGATGTCGTCAAGTGATTCATAAGTGACGTTTTGAAAGTGAAATGACAATCTTATTGTGCTTTTTGAACCGTGAAGGTCAATACTTAAAATGGACATGTTTTACTGCAAAAACTGGCCTTGTGATATTGTGATTAAATATTCATTAAATTAACATTTTTCTTGAATTTTTTTGTGGTTTCTTACAGCCAATGTAATGTTCTAACAGGTCACCATTGCGTTCTTGAGATTATCTGGTCAATAATCTCGTGATACTTGTCGTATCATTTGTCATTTCAAAAAAACATGGGGGTGCTTAACTTTTTTCTCTGTGTATAGTAACAAATATTTGTTGATTTCTCAACTTTGTGGTTTAATAGAATCCTCCAAATCCACGACAATTGGTTTATTACGAATAATGAATTCGAAAAAAAAACGGATAAAAGGAGAATAAACTACCAACTATTCTATCCTACATAAATAACGGTAATCCATATTGATATTACAACAAGCCCAAAATAAACATGAAAAACAAAACAAGTAAAACTTTAACAGGTCGAGAGAGATCAAGTGTTCAATGTAATTGATCTGGTCTTTATCGACACTTGACTTGTAATAGGAGGATATGATTATGGTGTCATAAAATAAATGTATGAATCGTTGAATAGATAATGATACTTAAATACTTAAATACAATCCGGGAATCAAGGTTTTGCTTAGAAATCCTACAATACAAAACTGTATTGGTGGTGTAATGAAATTGAAAACAAAACAAAAAATACCACATTGTCTGAACAGTTCTAAAATACCACATTGTCGGAACAGTTCTAAAATACCGCATTGTCTGAACAGTTCTAAAATACCACATTGTCGGAACAGTTCTAAAATACCACATTGTCTGAACAGTTCTAAAATACCACATTGTCGGAACAGCTCTAAAATACCACATTGTCAGAACAGTTCTAAAATACCACATTGTCGGAACAGTTCTAAAATACCACATTGTTTGAACAGTTCTAAAATACCACATTGTCTGAACAGTTCTAAAATACCACATTGTCGGAACAGTTCTAAAATACCACATTGTCTGAACAGTTCTAAAATAGCACATTGTCGGAACAGTTCTAAAATACCACATTGTCTGAACAGTTCTAAATACCACATTGTCGGAACAGTTCTAAAATACCACATTGTCTGAACAGTTCTAAAATACCACATTGTCAGAACAGTTCTAAAATAGCACATTGTCAGAACAGTTCTAAAATAGCACATTGTCTGAACAGTTCTAAAATAGCACATTGTCTGAACAGTTCTAGAATAGCACATTGTCTGAACAGTTCTAAAATACCACATTGTCAGAACAGTTCTAAAATACCACATTGTCTGAACAGTTCTAAAACTAGCACATTGTCTGAACAGTTCTAAAATAGCACATTGTCTGAACAGTTCTAAAATACCACATTGTCAGAACAGTTCTAAAATACCACATTGTCTGAACAGTTCTAAAATAGCACATTGTCTGAACAGTTCTAAAATAGCACATTGTCAGAACAGTTCTGAAATACCACATTGTTTGAACAGTTCTAAAATACCACATTGTCTGAACAGTTCTAAAATACCACATTGTCTGAACAGTTCTAAAACTAGCACATTGTCTGAACAGTTCTAAAATCAAATATCAGAATCGTAGAAAGAGGCAAAATCGATACCTCTAACACACAAATATATGATCGCTCACTTTCCTCTTGGCTTGATACAGGCACTTCGATAAAAAAAAAGTGGCGGGGATCAACTGGTTTTTGGAAGGATGTTTTAAGTGGAGGTTTGGACATTTTTTGCTCTGTACCTTCTCTTCAATACATGGTATTCAGTTGGTTTTCTGACTGTTTTAAGTCGAGCACCGCAGTGAAGAAGTAAAATACAGAAATGAGCACATGGTGCACTACATTTAAATTGGTATATCTGGTGTCTTATTCTTGTTTTAAAATTGTTATTACAAACAATAGTATCAGTTATTTTGGCGAGACATGTAAAATAGAAGTTATATTGTAATTTTGTAATTGTCACTTATCTTTAAAAACAATATATTAAAATTCAAAATCAAAATTTTATTGCTAGAATTATGACAAACAAACAAATTATATTGTTTACTGTAAGTTTGTTGTTCTTTTATATCTACTTAGAAACTGATATAAATCATATATAAGAGCGTTCCATTAAATCGATGTTACCTATGTATAACATATAAAGGCAGATTTTTTTCTGTAAATGATAAAAATAAATATTAACATTAAACGTTAGAGAAAACCGAAGGGTCAATCAAGAAAGGACAATCCAGAGACATTGGCAACATTTGGCACAAGACGCAGAACAAAGACACACACAAAAAACACTACACAAAACAGAGTAAGCAACTCCCGATCAACAATATGTTAGATCCGATCGTTCTTGGTCGAAAATCATCAAATCTATTTCACAAAAAATGCTTTAATTCTTGCATGGTACATATATATTACAAAATTGAAACTTGCACTGTTTGAGGATTATTTTGTTGGTTACTATCCTGCTGTCCCTTTTGTGTCAAATATAAATTTAAAGGACATTTGCTATTAAATGATTACATCACTAGATTTATGAAGAAGACTATTTTGAGACTATGATGGAGATTGACTAAAACAGCTAAAGTAGTTTGAATACTGTACAGAACATCATGGACATGATCCGCTTTAAGCTAATTGGAGCAATTGCCCCAACTGGGGCCCGCGCTAGAGTTATCTATTCTTAGCTGTTTAAATACACACAACAACACACTGCAGGTTTTACAGAGAACAGCATTGTGGCCCACACCTCCTAAGACCAGTCGTGATCATGGAATTATATTAAATAGCATTATAAAACGTATAATAGGAAACTGAACTACTATTTTACTTTGTATTTCACCCTCATAAAATATAAAGATTCAGAGTACATTTTGTAACTGATACAACATTCTGTTTTTATTTGCTATCATATAGCTAAGCATTGATTTCGGATTTTACTCTCGACACGTTTTGCTCTGTATCAACTGTAGCTTATGGTGTCAAATGTGAATGAGGATATGTATTTCTTACTTTCATTTTTTGGATTAATGCAAAATTAGTACTGGGTATAAGTATATTATCTTCATTCTTATGTGTATTAAATTGATCCTCATGGGCCAAAAACAGCAGAATTTTTGGGAACACAAAAATTAAAACAATTATCATTTTCAACTACGATAACCACGTGGGTGGTGTAATGGTTAGCTTGCTCCTCTTGAGTGAGATAAATTGTTGGTTAGGGTACCAGTCTGGTCGACTCAAAGATTATTTATAAAAATGGGTATTTGCTGCTTCTGTCCAATCAAAGACTGATTGGCTTAGAGTCAGGATAATGTTTCCAGGTGGAACAACATGTCTATCTGTGGACTCAGTCTGTTGGTCCAATATAAAGTGGATATCATCATCAGTATTTCATCCAGCATAACTTGTTCTCGCCATGATATGGCTGAAAAATTTCTCACTTTGTGTTTAACAACACTCACATACTCATGTACAGTTTGTGCTTTGTTTTTTATTGTAACACAGGCAACACCTGTCTATTATGTCATTAGCTATATGAACATGGTCGTGATCTTATGGTAGTTGGATTTACAACTACCTATGCAATCAGTACCTATCACCACTAACGTTGTGAGTTCAAATTCCACTCAGGGGATACAACATTATGTGATAAAGTTTATCAGTGACTTGTGACAGGTCAGTGATTTTCTCCAGTACTCCGGTTTCCTCCACCAATAAAACTGCCCTCCATGATATAACTGAAATATTGTTGACAGTTGTGTTAAACACCATAAACCTCCTAATTAAACCAACTTTTCAGATGTGTATCTTCTATGGTAAAATAAACAACACGTTACTATTAATAAATTAACCATTTTATTGTTTACAATTAACAATGACTGACATTATGAAAAACAATAAATTGCAGTAAATAGATTGTCAACAACAAAATATGATAATAAGTTGCTAAAGTAAGAGTGAGAGTTTAGTCTGATATGTAAATACAACTGAGATTCCCTGATCTATACAGCCCATGTAGGAGACTACTGGAAATATCACGGGGGGGGGGGGGGGGGGGGGGGGGGAGAGAGAGAGAGGGTTCATTATTGTTTTTGTGAGGGTAAGGGGTGGGGGGAGAGAAAAGTAATGAAAAAGCATATCATCACATTATCATAGGGAAGGGTCATTGTTGTTTTTGTCAGAGGAGGGGGAGAAAAGACATTGAAAGGCATATCATCATGTTATCATGGGGAGGGAGTCATTGCTGTTTTTTGTGACAGGATTGGGAGAGGAAAGTCATGAAAAGGGATATCATCACCTTATCATGGGGAAGGGGTCATTGTTGTTTTTGTGAGACGAGGGGGTGAAAAAACACGAAAAGGCATATTATCATGTTATCATTGGGGAGGGGTAATTAAATTATTGTTTTTGTGAGAGGACGGAGAGAAAAGACATGAAAAGGCATATTATCATAGGGAAGGGTAATTATTGTTTTTGTGAGGGGAGGGGGAGAGAGAAGAGTAATGAAAAAGTATATTATTACAAGAGTTTTAAGACAATAAGTAATTTCTGATAATTAAATTTAACAAGGGTTTTCTTTTGGTAGAATAGAAAGAGCAATGAATAGGCTTGTGAAAAGTTTTTTATTATTAATATCTTAAAACTATAAAGATATTTTATTTTTGTCTATATTTGTCACTTTAGTTGAATCAATTATTGCGATTCCTAAATAACTAATATACAAACAGAATACCCATTGTAGATCTGAAGGTTAAAAAATTTCTAAACTCACAAGAAAATGAAATTAAGGAACTTGACATATATTTTAAAACTAATTCTTCACTATCACAAATCCCTTAACATTATCAGATCTATATAAAACATATCACAACAGACATTCTCAGTAGTCTCCTGTATTGGACATTAACTAACACTAACAAATAATTCTTTTGTTTTTCTTCAGATATAATATATTTGTTTTTTATAAAATGTAATAACAGTTTTAAAAATTCTAGGCTAGATCATAACGGGTAAGTTTCAAATAATAATACATACACAAATTCTTAATTTTGTAAAATTTTATGGCTTAATTAATAAAAGATTTGATAAATTTAATATGGACAGATGTTGACTAAAATAGTTTTAAAATATTCTACTATTTTTGGAGAAAAAAACCCAGCAGGACAAGTTTCAATAAAAAAGTAGATTTCAAATTTAGTGTGCAAAACGTGTTTCTAGAATAACCTTCATCAGGTACACTCAAAGCCAAAATATTTGAAAGCCAACTAATTTAAAAGTTTTTGGGTGCAAAAACCATAGGGCCTAAATAAAACAAACAAAAAATCAGCTAATGTCACCTGTGCCTGGGGAAGGATAAGTGATTTTTTTTCTTAAAAATTGTATGGCTCCAACTAGAAATAATTTGCCCATTGACATTAAAAATGTATGCAATGATAAGACCATGCATTTAGTTTCTACATAACAAATATAAAAAAACTGAAACTTTCTCCAGATAATAAGTATATGTATTAAAAAAACCTAAGACTATTCTTAGTTTGTGCATATTAAAAAAACGTTTTCAATAGAAATGCAGTATAAATGTACAATATTTGGAGATCTGAAGTTGTCCCTTCCAAGTTGTGTCCTCAAATTTCGGGGTTTTCATTAATTATTTTCACAGTCCGATTTTTCTTGAATAAGTATAAAAATCATTCTAAATTATTTTAGGACTTTCATATCCAGTTACACCAATAAAAATATTTGATTTCCAGTTATTTTTATGACAAGATTAAAATAAAATCTATGAGAAATAAATTTCTCAAATACTATTCTGTATAAAAGAAAAACACAGTGGCATTCCATATAAAGAATAAATACATTCCATCACGGGGGTCTCTTGTTTCTTTTATCCTGTTACAAATTAAAACAAAAAATTAAATTAAATATTGAGTATTGTGTCTTCCAAATAACGAATCCATGTATTTATTTACACAAAATATAATGAAAAATGTTGAATATATCACTAAAACTTCTATATGATAAGAAACTTTAATTATCACAAATAGCAATGGTACAAAATGAGGGAGATCTTTTCTGTTATAAATATGGCGTATCATCATGATTTCTCTTGTCTATTTATATTTAAAAGGGCCATTTCAAACCCTTGATTTTCTGTAATAAATTTATGCAAATTTTTGTGAAACAGAATATAGAGAATGTTAACCAAACAGCCAGAATTTCTCTCCAGAGTATTTATTTCTATATATTTTCTTTTGTAAAAAATAAAACATCTTGCAACAAAGGAAAAAAGTTTTATTAATGAATGGGATTTTTGTATTGTTATTTATTTTTGTATATCACAAGATCACAACTATCTCTTTTATCAAAAATTCAACAAAAATTCCAATAAACTCATCCACTAATATGGACAAATATCATATTTGGCAAAAATAAATGACCAAGGATGAAATGAAATGACAAAAATCTATTTTTTTTGCCATACGATAATCTCTACTTCTAGGCGAGACAAAATTCCACAAACTATACAGTTTAGTTTCAAATTTATCAATACATATCATATTTTTTTTCAATGTACATGCTAAAATACTTCAATAATGATTAAATGCATATATCAAAATTGATCATATAATGTATATGGAATAAAAGCACTATAAAAAAAAAGGGGGGAGTATAATAAAAAAGATCAACATGCTGTTAATTTTGTATTCCCATTGCACGTACCCATATAACAAATTATATATATATATATATATATATATATTACATGAAATGTGTTTTTTTTACAATGAAATGTGTTTTTTTTACAATGAAATGGTATGAAATGTAGTCATTTGGTTGTGGGTGCTTGCTCCGACCTGTGAAATCCAAAATTATATCTCACTGGTTATGGTGATCTTAGAAAAAAAAATTGGGGTGATTTTAAATGAAAAGAAAGTTTAAGCAGTGGTAAACAATTCTAGAGAGTATTTTTACTTAGAATTCATAGGATAAAAAAAAAATATATATTCATTGTTCCTCATATGTACTTCAAATGTTTTTATTATTTCAATCTATAAGTTTCATATCCAAAATAAGTTCATCCAAATATGAGATAAATAATACTAGTATTCTGCAGGATTGTGAAAAATTATATATATGCATATGATGCACAGATAATAAGCAACAGAATAGCACAAGTACATGTAAGTTGACACTGTCCAAGGCTGTAGAAAACTGGAAAATGTTCAAGTGTATTTGCACTAAAGTACAGGTTCTTTTACAAAGCACAAATTTGTAGCAACTTGGCAAACTGCCTGCACGACTTGTAAATTAAATATTTGGAGCATATCCTTTAGGATGTAACTTTTTAAAGGCAATTTGTAATATTACCACCTTATTCTATTAATATTGAATAAATATGATGTAGAGAGATGCACCAACAACCAAACGTACACACCAACATGCAAATACTGCTAAATCCAGCACCATTTGTAATGATTTTGACATATAATATATGGGGGGATGTATTCATATTGTATTTGAAAATATTGTCAAATATATCAAGGTTTAATTACTGTAAAAGTAGTTTGCAGAAAAAGGTAAGAGAAAAAAAATTTGGTAAAAAATATTTTGAAAAAAAAATTGTTAAAAAACATTTTGAAAAAACAATTGACAAAAATTTTGGTAATTTTTTTTATTGATTTTTGGAACGATAACTTTGACAATATTTCCAATGTATTGTTTACATTTTCAACACAACCCAGGCTGGGAATAGACCAATAATACCATCCGTCAAGTCAAATGCATCGCATATGTACTCAAAGTCATAATTACCTCAATATTATACTGACTGAAAACATGAAAAAATAAATAAGATTATTGATGCATTATTAGTGTATAGAAATTAGCGTGTGGTAACATCTAATGCATGTTTGTCATGTCATGACTGAATGAGCTTATTTCCTGTCATTCCTGATCAATATCACTAGGACATTAAACCACACTTAGATTTCAGCAACAGAGATCTTTTGAATATTGAAGAAATTTAAATTCTATAAAAAAATAAAGGATTATTCTACAAAAATATTCAATATGTTAACTAAAACATTTCAGACCCAGATTTCCATTTCATTTCCATATTTTAATTATGCAGATTACGGTGAAATGATATTATTACCATATATAGCTCAAAGATTCATTCATTAACACAGGTTATTATTCCCATAAATTATTTAACCTGGTAATTTTTTTTCCAATTACATGTGAGAATTTCTACTTTCCAATAAGTACCGGTACATTTTTCTTTAAAAAAAAAGAAAGAAAAGTTTAAAAACAAATTTTTTATCATTAAATCATCATTTTTATACAGGGTTCAAATTCTTGCAATATTGCAAATAAAAACTTAGATATCAAATTTAGTGTGCACGACGCGAAAAATAATACTAGCATGAAAAACTATGAAATGTTTTAAAATGTTAATTTTCTTAATAATAATGATATGTTCTTTGTATCTGATCTGCTAAAATAAACCTGTAAATGTAATATAGCTCTCATTGTGTACAAAAATTATTTTTCCTTCTTCCTATAAATATTTGTCTTTAGATGAAAATATTTCAATCTTTAAAAACTATGACATATTTATGAAATTTATTTTTTGCAATATATATGGTAATATACATGTACTTATATCCTGTAAATAACAATTGAAAACAGTCACAAAAAATACTCTACAAATCAATAAATCATAGTCCTTGAGTATTACTCTGCTTATAATATCTGTGTACGAGTTCCACACCAAACAATTACGAAAATTCTGAATAATAATCCTGGTTTCAAAAACAAAAAAACTCATAATGGCAATACCTAGTAATATCTTTTTTCTTCAGAAAACTTCTAAAACCTTATATTTCTTGTTTAACATGATAGTTGTCCCAGAGAACAGAAATACCACCCAAAATGATTAGAAATTCATATGATGCAAGTACAAATGTATTCAGTAAACCTCTTGTCACACAAAATACTGATAAGCCATTAATCTATAATAAATAATGAAAATGGATGAAAAAGAAGTTGACAAGTATAATGGCCTTGGTTGTTATGCTAACATTCTGTGTCCTTGATTTCTTTTGATGGATCTAATACAGAATTATTCAAAATAGCACTATTAACTAAACTATTACTAATAGCATTGCTAGGAACGCATAAATATGGCCCCTTATTGACCATAATGTTAGATTCATTTCGTGGTTTCCACACAGGAGAACCTTCAATCTGCGCTATGTTATTGGATGAAAACGTTAATGGATTTCCACTTGCCTGTGTCAGTTTTGCCGCTGATCCACTCGCTTTGCTGCTAGAACTAAGACTAGAATTTGACGAACATGAACTTTTTGTATCGTGACATATCTGAGATTCAGATGAAACAGGAATACACATTATGTTATCATCATCGTCATTCATGTCATTTAAATCTCCGACCGTCCGACTACGAATTCTGAACGCCGAAGAATCGTCCGTTTCCAATACATTAATTTTCTCCTCAAATTCTGCTGAATGTCTGTCCACATCAGAACTTTTTCCACATCCTTTCCTTAATTTACTTAACGTCCGTACATTTGATTGAAGTTTTTGTAAGCGTTGTCCACCGTACGGTGTGTAATTGTTTTTCATTGGTTGAGAGCCTTGCGGCAATGTCATTTTACGAACACTATCTCGTATTGTTTGTCTGATAATCTTCATGAAATCTGATTTGGCTTCTACTGAACTGAAAATAGATGATATACAGAATTATATATATATACTAATGTATTAATTTAGGAGGCGTATGTTATATAGAGCAGGTCTTAAAGACATAAAAATTGCCAGTACGAGTTTTGTTACTCGATCTTTAGTTTTATGTGTATGTTTTGTAGATCGTTGTTTGTCCTTTCGTCCTTTTTCTTTTGGCCACTGTGTTGTCTGCCCTTTGATTTACAGATATTAATTACCCCTTTGGTATCTTCAAACTCTTCTTGTACTCATACTCTAAATACATCCAATCAGAACATTGTATCCAATAAATACAGCATTCTGATTGGACAAATTATTCTCAAAAGTTTTATTAGATATTGACAACATTGTCATATCATTATGGGGTATTCTATTCAAAAGTCTGTGACAGGGTAGGAATGTACATTAGTAGGAAAGAAGTTCAACATTATGTGTTTTTTTCCCATAAAGAATTTTGCTCTTAAAAGTCATTACTATACACCAGGTGTATTTGAAATTAAATTTAATACACAACATTAATATTTTTATATTGAAAATCAATAATAATAAACTGATAATTGGAAGGATATTAAAATAGTTAAGAAAACTGAACATTTAAAAATATATAAACAACCATGTAAAGAATATCTTACAGCTTTGTGTTCACATAATTATTAGTATTGAAAAAAATAAAAATAAAAATAAATAACTAAGAATGTTTAGAACTTCATTTACACATACCTATTACAAAATTGATATACTCTTTCTGGTCGGCCATCTTTGTCTGATCGACAATGTACCAGATCCCACCAATAATGTTTGTCCATATCACCGACACGACCTCCCTGCACTTGGACTTCCTGTACAGGAATTAATGTCCTAAATCTTTCATGGAACTCAAATAATGGATCTGTGTTACTTCCCTTACTATTACCCTAACGTAACAAAAATAATAAATTTATTATCTATAGGTTTGAAGGTATGGTAAAAAACAGAAGTAAAGGAATGTGACTTTTATTGTAGTTCTCCATCTTATAGTCACTGTGAAGTTGTCAATGATGAATCTAATTCATAACACTGACTGTAAACCTTTTCATGCTGTAAAGCAGAATTACAACATGAAAAGGTTCATATTCATAGTCAGTGTTGCAGTATTAAACAATTGATGTGTAAAGAAATCACAGCAGTAACTAATTATTTCAAATGTGATATAACATTTATTTCATGGTGACAATATGATCCTTCTATATCATAAAATAACAAGTCACATATTCTTATTCAAAGTTGAAATCACATATAAAGAATTCTGAAATTAAAACTGCCTTTTGTTCTTGTGTGATCTTTACAATTTACTTCATGTTAATATCATAAAAAGATTGCATAAATTCTTTATTTTTATGCTAGAATTTTTTTCAATTTAAAAAATTCTACTTTTTCAGTAATAAGGTTGAAAAAATTCACTGGTTGCCATGGATATCAATAAGTAGATTAGATGTATATATAATTACTTTTCTTTCTTAATAGACCAAGAGATAAATTAAGACACAAGAATCTTTATCTTTGATTACAGCTTACAAAAGACATTTTTTATGACTGAATAAAGAAATCAATATGTCTATGTACTAGATACAACATTATGTGATAAAGTTTGTCAGTGAATTGTGGCAGGTCGGTGGTTTTCTCCAGATATTCTGGTTTCCTCCACCAATAAAACTGACCACCATGATATAACTGAAATATTGTTGAAAGTAGCATCAAACATCATGAACCTTAATCAACGATCAATATATCTTTCCTACCTTTGATTTTTTTTTCTTAACTCTCTCTCTACAAAGAAAGACAACTCCAGTTCTGAAGACGAACACAATGTTTTCAAGATCTAGATTTTTCTTGACTTTACCCAGGCTATCACAAATATTGCACCATTCCACCGTACCATACATCTGTAGCTCCCCTACACTTAGATCAACAGGCTGTTAAAAACAAAAATTATATTCTTTAAACAAAAAAATTTCATTGTACATGTATTAATACATTTCGCTAATTCAAAATAATATATTAATATAATGACATTTCACAATTATTTATAAAACTACAGTTACACTGACATAGTTTATTAGATATATTTACTATTGAAATTTACAGTCCCTAAATAATATATTTAAAATCTATTAAAACTAAGGTTCTCCACCCTCAGACATAAGTGACCTTAGCCTAAGGTTCTCCACCCTCAGACATAAGTGACCTTAGCAGATTTTGGCTATCCTGTTTAGGCCATTTGATTTTCTTCCACCTAAAGACTTTTAAATTATTAGGGTTTTCAATCTTTTGACTTTGAGTGTACCAGATGAAGGTTATTCCAGAAACGTGTCGTGCTCATTAAATTAGATATCTATGTTTTTATTACACACTATGCTCACAGCTATATATATATATACCGGTACCGGTATATTGTTTTTAATAAAAAAAAAAAAAGAATAGTGAAATAAAAAATTATAGATGTACAGTACAACCAGTCTAAACAGACCCATCTTGAGATAAACTCTTTTGTTCTGAATTGAGAAGTGCTTGGTTTATTCAGGTTTAATTTACAAAGATTTTCTACATTGGGACATTATTTCAAGTTCAGTTTATACAGGATTCTGGTTTATACTGGATTCTGTTTAGACAGGTTTATACAGGATTCTGGTTTATACTGGATTCTGTTTAGACAGGTTTATACTGGATTCTGTTTAGACAGGTTTATACTGGATTCTGTTTAGACAGGTTTATACTGGATTCTGTTTAGACAGGTTTATACTGGATTCTGTTTAGACAGGTTTATACTGGATTCTGTTTAGACAGGTTTATACTGGATTCTGTTTAGACAGGTTTATACTGGATTCTGTTTAGACAGGTTTATACTGGATTCTGTTTAGACAGGTTTATACTGGATTCTGTTTAGACAGGTTTATACTGGATTCTGGTTTATACTGGATTCTGTTTAGACAGGTTTATACTGGATTCTGTTTAGACAGGTTTATACTGGATTCTGTTTAGACAGGTTTATACTGGATTCTGTTTAGACAGGTTTATACTGGATTCTGTTTAGACAGGTTTATACTGGATTCTGTTTAGACAGGTTTCATTGCAGTAATCTTCTATTCACATCAGTAGAATATTTACCTTTTTCTGAGGATGGATTTCTCTAAACATTTTAGACAATTCATCAAATACAGATCCATATTCTTCAAATATCTTCTGCATTTCATTAATGTGTTCTGCTACAGCTTCCATACCTTTTAGGGCCTCTGAAAATATGTTTTTTTTATAATTATGAAAAGAAAGTTTAAACAGTGATGGTCAACAATTCCACCAATATCACCAAAACGAACAACCACTTCTCAATACAAATAATTGAACATAAAAAAAACACCATGACATATGGCATTGGAAATCTAGGTCCTGGCTTGGGACAGGCAAAAAAATAGTAATGAATTAAATCCTACTTCTTCAGAGATTAAAACAAATTCTGTGAATATAATAAAGTAGTCGGAAAACATGTGAATTGCATTTGGGTAGATATTGAAAATTTGAGTTTATTTTTCATTTGGGTGGATTTTCATATTGCAGTTTAATAAAAAGAATTGTTTTACAAGTAAAATATTAAAATAAAGATAAAACTCAATTAGTTTTATCCCAAAATATTTTTTAAAAACCAAAGAAATCTGACAGTTCTTTTTTCTTCTTTTTATACCAATTTATTTAAAATTTGAAAATAATTAAACATTTTCGGATATGAAATAAAATCTTCTACTCTAGCTAGAAAAATATGACGATTCAAAGAAAATTTCTCAAACATTTGAAAACTTAAATCGATACCTTAATTTGAAATTTGACCCAAAGTCAACTTGACTTACCTGACAGGTGATAATGTTCATCAGTATCTTGGTCTGTCAGATTACACAACTGCTGAAGTAATAGTGGATATTTAAGTATTCGTTGTATAGGCTTGATCAGATATGATTCCAGTGTAGCAGAGTGTTGTTGTTTAGGATTCCGTGCCTGTAGAAATTCTTTCAGGGCCACATTGGTGTCTGTAACTGAAATAAGAAATATATCTGTTATTATTGGTAATGAATTGTTGTGGTATTACATTCATCAACATTACAATTGTGCCATTATTGCATCATATTTGAAGATATGCATTACACAGCTTTTCCATTAATAAAAAGGCAGACATCAAAATGAGAATAAACTAACCCCAACCCGAACAACCCCAACCAGGCATGTCCACAGTCAAAAACTGAAAAGTCAAAAATCTTAAATAAGCTTGGTACTGGTGACGGCTCACAGGACGCAACCTCCAGAACTGTCCAGCACATTCCTACATGGAGGATAGGGGTTGTCGGGTTATAATATGGAAAGTCTGACAAAGATCCTGTTTGGAGAGTTACATGCACCGTTTGCATGTTAAAAACCTCTTTTGTGGATTTCAAAAAAGATTAGGTGTAGATATTGAGTAACTTGTTCATGTCCTAAAGATAGCTGAAATACTGCTCATTGGATGCTAAGCATTAGGCAATCAATCAATTATTTCAAAAGAAGATTTTGAGCTGGAAAACATTTACCTATTAGCAATGTGCCAGAAACTTGCTTTCTCAGCTTTAATGTACTGCTTTGGTACTTTTCTTGCAGAAATTTTATTAAATTAAATGTCAGGTTTTCATTTTGACATATAAAAAGATAAACTTGTGTATAAATACTTACCTGGGTTAAGAATTTTCTGAGATCTTGTATGACTAGCACAAAATGAACTATATACTTTGAAGTGGTTGGCATAAAACAGGAAAGACCCACCAAGAGAAAACAATACTCTCTAAAATGATAAATCATCACAAATTAATTTATAATGCACAAATTTCACTTGTATGAAATTTCGTGTGAAATCTTAATTGAAATGAAATTCACATGAATTGTTTTATATGCAATTTATCACATGCAAATTTCACTCGTATGAAATTTTGTGTGAAACCTAACTTCAAATGAAATTCACATGAATTGTTTTGATGCACATGAAATTCATGTGATATAGACTTGAAATTAATGAAAACATTATGTGAAAATTTCATCTTAAATACACATAGACTTTAAAATATATATATTTTTGCACACCACAATTTGTATAACGATACACATTAAGTTTTTTGTTGGAAAGTTAAAAGGTTAAGGTTTAGGTTTATGGTGTTTAATGCCACTTTCAACAATATTTCAGTTATATCGTGGCGGTCAGTTTTATTGGTGGAGGAAACTGGAGTACCCGGGGAAAACCACCGACCTGTTGCAAGTCACTGACAAACTTTATCAAATAATGTTGTATCGGGTACACCTCGCCATGAACGGGGTTCGAACTCACAACCTTATTGGTGATAGGCACTGATTGCACAGGTAGTTGTAAATCCAATTACCATACGATCACCGACCACCAAAGCCTTTGAAAGTTAAAAGCAGTTGAAAACATTCCACATACATTTCATAAATCAATCTCAGTTTATGTGGAATTAATGTTAACTTCACATTCCTGTTACCATATTTACTTTCAACCATGATATAAATGTATGTCTACAATATGATTGGATAAAAGTTTTATTACTTTTATACAACAATGTATTGATGGTATTAGGAACTTTATTTCCGTATAAAACATTTTTAACGATTTTCATTATTTCTCACTCATAAAAAAAAGTGTCCTACTGATGAAAAAAATAGATGTGTGTCACTTTATTGTATTAGATTATAAAGATCCATTAAAATTAAATGAAAGAGAGACATACATTGAGGCCTATATATTTGAGGGGGGATTTATATGATGTTTCAGATTATATGTAGAATAACGGCAGTTTTGAAGGTCGAGACAGACATTATTATCATTACATGTAGTATGGCAATAGTCTAAATAAATAAATCTTGTTCTGTGTATACTAAGTCAGTTTATACAATACAAATGTCATTATCTATAAATATATCATAAAACTACGGATAATAATCCCTTTGTAGTAAACAAAACATAACTTATTCTGCATATTTCTTAATGTATTCAAAATAAAGTAGTTAATTTATCCTGCAATCGTGTGATTTTGAGTACAAATAAACTTCAGTGTTATTTTAGTCTTGGACCTAATAAAGGTTTTCTGGTACCTGATTCAAGTAGAGCGAGCAGAGTATAAAGGCTGACGTGATAGAGGACACCCTTGAAAACGATTAGAAACATGCTATTTCTGCTCTTTTTTAGGAAAATTTGGCAATTGTTTTACACTTTTTGAGATTGCAGGATAAAGACAATATATGTACATTGTTGGTAAAAAAATTATTTCTTTGCATTTGCCTCAAAACAAGACAGAAAAGCTCTGACAGCAAAGGTTGACTTTTCCTCCAGTTTCTAAAGCTAATGCAAATAAATAAACAACATACAAATATTGCATTTATATTTTCTTGAATTAAAAAAGTATACAACACAATATAAATTTGGAATATTAAAAAAAAAAAGTAAAAAGAATATACATATATACAGGACATTCTAATTAATAAAACAATAATATAAAGTCTGAACATAAATACTTTCTTATCTGAATACATAAGGGCTATTCCATAAATTATTGTGGGGAGATTTGCATTTATATAAAATTAATAAAGTATTTTGGCTTTCGAGTCCGGGCCCTGTTGTATTTCTTCTCCAACAGACTGTTTAATTATTTGGCCTTGAGCATACCTGAAAAAGGTTATACCAGAAACGGGTCGTGTGCAATAAATTAGATATCTAGTATTATATGTTTTTAATTTCAACCTATCATAAAAATAGAATAGTCCTAAAAATATACTCAAAACTTTCCAACCCATCACAAAAATGGAATAGCCCTAAAAATATATACAAAATCACAACATTATAAATCACATACCCGTAACTCCAAATCCTTCAAATAAAAACAGGGGAGATAATTCAATAAAACATGCATATTAATTTACAATTTAAATGGTTGTCATAGCAATTGTTATTTTGCATTCTGAAACAAATATATTATTGTTATTGTTATTATTATATTTGTGATAAAAAAAGGTTTTTAAAAATGATGAAAAATCAAGTAGCTATAATTTTAGAAATAAAAAACAAATTATTTTGTTAAATTGAATATATTTTAAAAATAATATAAAAACAATACCCTGAATAATTTTGGGTCTTCAATGGCAAGAAAATCTCCTTCTAGTTGCATGGCTTCTTCTAAACTTTGAAGGAATTGTTTCTGGAACTGAGAAATTTCATGTATATTTCCAAACAGATGGTAACTGTCTTCGCTGGATAGAAATGTCTCTTCCTTCAGTGGTTTCAAGTAACGCTCAATCAGAAATTCCAAATCCTACAAAATTATCAGAGATTTGTTTTTATAGCAATTTATGTTTGTTGTGAATAATTGTAACGTGAAGGTAAAAAAACTATACTTTTCTTAAAATATAATGATTTATGAGTATTCATTGATTGAGATACCAGACATTGAAGTGAGCTGGGTAAAATTTTGTCGTTACCCTTCTTGGTATATAGAGATTTGAGTAACTGTGTGTGATGATTGTTTATGGTTAACAGTTTATGGTGTTTAATGTCACTTTCAACAATATTTCAGTTATATTGTGGCGGTCAGTTTTATTGGTGGAGGAAACCGGAGTACCCGGAGAAAACCACCGACCTGTCGCAAGTCACTGATAAACTTCATCACATAATGTTGTATCGAGTACACCTTGCTATGAACAGGGTTCAAACTCACAACTTTAGTGGTGATAGGCACTGATTGCACAGGTAGTTGTAAATCAGACTACCATATGATCACGAGCACGATGGCCCCATGATGGTTGTGGGTTGATGGAGATAAATAAACTGTACATGTAAACTGATATTTCATCATAACAGATTTCATTATATTCTAATTCTACTTCTAGTTATTGAGAAACCTGTATAAACCAAACCTCCCTCGGACCAACTTTTGTGTTCAGAATAGACAGGTGATCAGTATACACAGATTCTATTAAAGATTTTCTATGGTTGTTTGTTTGATTGATGGAGTTTAATGCCACTTTCAACAATATTTCAGTTATATCATGGCAGTCAGTTTTATTGGTGGCGGAAACCGGAGTATCCAGAGAAAACCACAGACCTGTCGCAAGTCACTGAAAAACTTTATCACATAATGTTGTACACCTTGCCCTGATCGAGATTCGAACTCACAACATCAGTGGTGACAGGCACTGATTGCTTAGGTAGTTGTAAATCTAACTACCATACGATCACAGCCACGACAGCCCCTTAAAGATTTTCTACATTGGAATTTTGGTTAATACATGATTCTGTTATATTCAGGGTTTTGTTTAGACAGGTAGCAGTATAAATTGACCTACCTTTACATAAGCTCTCTCTGTATCAATCAGTTCCATGATTACTTTCCGTAACTTTTGGGCTTCTGACAATGGCTTAGTCCCCTGTAAACTCTCAGCTAGTTTGGGGTCTATATCTGTACGGCATATAGCTGTGACTTGATCTGCTCCCTACAAATAAAATACAATTTTATTAACATTGAATTATATGAGATGATGATGTCTGCTTTGCACTAGACCAACACGCTTAGTTGGATTTTTATAGTGCTAGCTCCCTGAAACAACAGTCCGGAGGTAGACATATCGCTCCACTGGGATATATCATCCTGATTCCATGCCAACAAGTCTTGGCTATTACTCCAGAAAACTGTGTGCAGATAAGCAATAAATACCAATTGTATAGTCTTTGGATTGAACCGACCGAGGCTCGAACTGACAATCTACCACACTCAAGATGACCATGATAACCATTACAGCACCAATGCAGCTTGGATTGCTACATGTCATCTCTGTATTCCTTGAAGTTATATCAAGTAAATAGTAAACAAAACTGTGTCTGACGTTCAATTGTCACATGTATGTGAACTCTTTCAGATTGTTAACTCTTAAGCTTGGTTGCTTCAAAACACAAGCATGGCATCAACTATAATTATGCACTCTTAGACTTTATTGCATATGATTGTGAGGTTGTACTGTAACTGCTACCTTCAGACCAGGGATACTTGCAGACAAGAGAACAGTTATTTGCTTTCCAGTACATAAGATTGATTTTGATTTGATTTTTGATGTTTTAACGCCACTTTCAGCAATATTTCAGCTATATCATGGCGACCAGTTTTAGTGGTGGAAGAACCCGGAGAGAACCACCGACCATGGGCAAGCAACTGGTAAACTTTATCACTTGCGGCTGTGAGTCAAGTGCACCCTTTTTTGTAATTTACAAAGCCAGGCGCGAACTCACGCCGTATTGGTGATAGGCTTGTACGAGTTGTTAGGTAATCCAACTACCTAACTCATTGAGCCATCCAGCCCCTTCAGTACATAAGATAACTTTTATATTTAATCGGGTGATACTTACCGACAACAGAGCATCTATTTGGTTTGTAGACACATCTGATTGTGAATTGGACTGTAAACTTTTATTTGATAAACTTCCACTGTCTGAAAATTAGATATTTACTAATGCTAAATTTGATAGTAAAAAGAATTTGATCATCAGAGGCTATATGTGAGAAATCATAGTACAAAATGTACATGCTTCGCAAAATAAGTGTTGATACAATAATCTATAATTAAAACTGATTTACTATAACTTTTGACACTTTCAACAATATTTCAGTTATATCGTGGTGGTTAGTTTTTTTGGTGGAGGAAACCAAAGTACCCGGAGAAAACAACAGACCTGTCGCAAGTCACTGACAAACTTTATCACATAATGTTGTATCGAGTACACCTCCCCATGAAAGGGGTTCGAACTCAAAACTTTAGTGCTGATAGGCACTGATTGCACAGGTAGTTGTAAATCCACGTGATCACGACCACGACGGCCCCTCTATAACTTTGACTTTGAAAATGTAATGTTATATTACATGTAGTAATCTCTGTATGAAAATAATGTCTCATTGAAAGTCAACACTAGTTGGGGACCAAGCAGTTTAATCAATTATCCTGATCTTCAAATTATATGAGAAAAAACACTTTTAAAGCTATCTATAAAATGACTGATTAATACAGCATAACAAAGACTTAAATTATTTATCTTTCCAATCTTTTGACTATGAGCGTACCTGATGATTATTATTCCAGAAACATGTCGTGCACACTAAATTAGATATCTACGTTTTTATTTGATTGTATATACCAACTTACCTGCTGGTGATGGGACTATCAGATGGCCAAGGGTATCTTCACTGATGCGTGACTGGCTGGGTGGAGGGGGACACATCATGTTATCAATTTCCCCCGACTTCTTAGAGGATGTTGATCTCTGGGTATGTATTGACCTTATGGTACAACACAGGGACTGTGACGTGTGCAACAAGTTTTCAATATAGACCATATCTAGTTCTGATACAACTTTCCCATTTATCACAAGAATTTCATCTCCGATCATTAAACCTAAAAATACCAGAGGTAATTGTATCAATAAAATGTTCCTCAACGTTTTATGAATAAATCTTATTTGATAAAAAATCAGTAGATTTTTTATTCAAAGACCCCATAGCTATAAAGATAATAATTTGTATTATTAATTTATATGTAGGTTATTACAGGGTCATTTTTCTCTGTGAGGCAGAAAAGTGTAAAGAAAATAATGATATCTCTGAGGAAGTCCCTATAAGTAAGACATGTTCTTTAATTATTGATAAAGATTTCATTGATAAATCATACAGTCCAACCTGTATTAAGAGGTCACCTTTGGGACAACGAAAAAGTTACCTTATGAGACAGGTGACCTCTTAACAGAGGTTTAATTCATATAAAACAAATTCATATAAAATTTTCTATGACAGGACAAGAAAAAGGTGTCCTTTTAATACAGGTGACTGCTTAATAGAGGTGATCGCATGGGCAGGTTTGACTGTACTTGTAGTTTGTACTTTTTTTTGCCCGAAGGAAGAAAACAGGTCATACTGTTAAAAGACTTTCTAAGGGAGATAATTGTGTATTGTACTCCATATTGGTTAACATTAATTGTTGATTTGAGTTTCAATTAGTTTAGGGTCTATAACTGTACAATAAAACAATGCCTTAAATGCATTACAGTAGACCCCCTTATTATAAGGTCACCCCTAATAAAAGCCACCTCCCCGCCTCTCTTATCAGGCCAGATTTCAACTGCTCTGAGATAGTAAAATACTATTAAATTGTTCCCCTCAGTAGAGGCCACCCTTCTTATATAGCTACCCCAACAAAAGCCACCTCTCTTATCAGGCCAGATTTCAACTGCACTGAGATAGTAAGATACTATTATATTGTTCCCATCAGGAGAGGCCACCCTTCTTATAAGGTGACTTTTTTCATTGCAGAAGTAGTGGTCTTATAAGAAAGGGAGACCACTGTATACATATATTTGCCACCATACTAACACTGGAAATTATTAAAATTTTATTGTAAATGAAGGATTTTTATGTAATATGAATGAATACATGTATATTCGCTTGAAATATTATCTAATGATATTAACTGTGGAATTGATGTCCTGAAATTTTTAATTTCATCCAATCAGAATCAATGTTACATATAATGCTAATTATAATTTAAATGAAGACTAAGTCATAGTTTGTTAGATTATTGTTGATTGGTTATTCATATTAATTTCTTCAATAGCTTTTTTCCTATTTTCTCACTGATTGTTTTTTTCTTACTATTAAAAACACAAAGTCAATCATCCCACGATATAACTGAAATATTGTTGAAAGTGACCAACCACAAAGTCAATCATCCCACGATATAACTGAAATATTGTTGAAAGTGACCAACCACCAAGTCAATCATCCCACGATATAACTGAAATATTGTTGAAAGTGACCAACCACAAAGTCAATCATAGTCTATTTACTATTATTTCCATTTAATGTGAGGCTTGTAATGAGAAAGTATATAATAAATTGTCTCTGCCAAAACAAAATATCATACACATACATGTATATACATATTTTGAGAACAATAAAATAATTCGGTCATGTTTTCATTCATGCATAGTACATGTACTGTTAGTCAGGAAATAACAATTAACACAAAACAGACAGTACCCCCCAGGCTACGATGATATCACGAAAAACAATACGGACCCCAATAAACACATATACCAGGAAACTATTAAATCTGTGATCCAACGCTGGACAATTTCTACTTTTGTAACCAAAGGCTAGTTTTTACGACATAAATATGACGATGTTTGTGGACATACATGTAATTAATTATCCTATTATCTGCACATCTGTGTAATAATAATGATCAGAATGGTATTAACGATATTGAGTCAGTTGTCAATATATCACACATACAAACAGACTTATATATAAGGTCTCTGTACTTGTTATCTACACATAATGTTTTAAGGTGAACAGTGAACACTAATAAAAATAAAGCATCTGAAAAATGACATGCAAAATTAATAGCCATTATTCTGGGACACAAGAAAGATATATAGGTGCCAATAGCCTTTAGATTATGTATATAACGGGAATGCCACAAATTTTCATCCAAATATTCATAAATTTATTTCTCCAACCAAATACAAGTTCAAGATTATGTCAGAGGTTGTACATGACAATAGAAAAAGGTTAAAAATATTTACAGATTTCATAAATTACAAATTATAAATTAGATGCATTTAATGATTTTGTGGAATAGTATCCAAACAATTCTAAAAAAATACGAAAAACATTGACAACTTTCCATGCTGACAATAGTGAATACCAAAAATGGCGGACATGCGATTTCCCGATCTGAAAAAAGAGTGAAATACACTGTTCTTTATAATGTGCACCCTTCCTTCAAAATAAAGAATCTATGTAAAATTTAGCGCATTATTCATAGGTTATTATAGTAGTATTTGATAAAGGAGACAGCAATTTTGATTTTAAATATCGAAAGTGTAAAATAGCCTAAATGTTTCAGAAAAAAACATAAAATGTAAAGGATCATATAAGTAATTGGTGGGTTCGAGAGACATTTATGAAGGCCTCCTTATTTAATTCCTACAGTAAAAATTCCCCTTTTGAAATCAGTATAAAATTTGGTTCACTGACTACCTTGAATATGAACACTAAAACCCACCTGCTTGTATGGCCACACTGGAAGGTAAAACATTGCTGACATACAGTCTTAACTCATCATCTCTCTCAAAACTCGGAGCTAACTCAGCTTCTACAGCGAACCCAAATTCTGTCTCATTCTGAGATTTTACCAGATCAACTTGGAAGACATTTTTTTCACACACTTCTATAGATTCATATTTCTGTAAGAAACAAACACAGGAAATTGTCAATCATTTGTCAAGAGACAGAGTAATGTATCTATTTTTGATGACAATAAAATTGTTGTTAAAACATAAAACATATGTCTTTTCATATTTTATAAAAAGATCAATCAATTCTTACAAAAATATTATTATTTTTTTCTATAATTAGATAACTACATTTTTTTTTTTAATATAAGTATGCATGTCAGATGCAAAAAAACAAAAACAAAAATCTGTCAAAATGACAGAGATCATATTTGTATAAATATTAGAATCAACAAATCTTAAAATATTGACAGTAAACATGAACTGTGACTGTGAAATACAAAACATTAATAAAAGCACTATTCCTTAACTTTAATTTGTGTCTAAGTCTCTCATGTTCATTTACATTCATATCATTTGTTACTGATTATCTATCCTATGTGAATATTTAATTTGGTATCAATTTTGTTTTTAGATAAATTTATTTAATCTAACAATTTTGATGGCCACTGCTATCTTCATCAAGGATTTGACCGTTAATGTCAGTTTTATATTTCAGATATAATAATGTATAACAGATGATGCCAGTGACCATTAAATTGCTGGTAACCATATCAGTGGTATAATGGTTAGCATGCTTGCCTTGAGTGTGGTAGATCATGGGTTCGAGTCCCTGTTGGGTCAAACTAAAGATTATGAAAATGAAATGTGCTACTTCTCTGCTAACCATAAAGCATGAAATGTGCTACTTCTCTGCTAACCATAAAGCATGAAATGTGCTACTTCTCTGCTAACCATAAAGCATGAAATGTTCTACTTCTCTGCTAACCATAAAGCATGAAATGTGCTACTTCTCTGCTAACCATAAAGCATGAAATGTGCTACTTCTCTGCTAACCATAAAGCATGAAATGTGCTACTTCTCTGCTAACCATAAAGCATGAAATGTGCTACTTCTCTGCTAACCATAAAGCATGAAATGTGCTACTTCTCTGCTAACCATAAAGCATTAAGGAGTAAAGAGCAAAACCTGGTTTCCTCAGAATCAGAATGTGTCCAAGTTGAGTGACTGGCAGACTGTTGTTTCAGTGAGCTAGCACTCCAAGTTGAGTGACATATCTACTGGCAGACTGTTGTTTCAGTGAGCTAGTAGACTGTTGTTTCAGTGAGCTAGCACTATAAAAAAGTGTTTTAGTCTAGTACCAAGAGGACAACATCATCATCTCATTGAAAATTAACTTGTTATTGCCATGATGCAGCTGAAATATTGCTAAATTGGCATTAAACAACAATCACTCACTCACTATAAATGGTGGCAAAAACAAATATATAGCTAATTATCATATTGCCTTATTGATATTTGAATTCACCAATCAAATCACATCAGTTTTAGTAACATACCATGCAACTGTTATAATCATACTTAAGTTTTTTTCATGTGCATTTACAAGATGTTAACAAAACGTACCATTTTTCTGATAATTTCTTGAGGTTCTGGTATAGTATAAACCCCTGCTGGTGTATTGGGTAACTTCACACGTACATAATGGTCTTCTAAATTTAGCTGTCGTTTACCACACACAGACTCTAACAGATCTTGTATGATGGTATGTTTGTTAACATTGACCAAAATTGTCTGAAAATAGAAGAAAAAAAAATATATATAAACATGTTGGCATCTCCTTTCTTACAAAACCGACTCAAAAACATATATTATTTAAAAAAAATAAAAATAAACAAAAGAAAATGAAAGTGGTAAACATTAATCATTAGTAATAAAACATGTAACTTTTGTCTAAATATTAGAGTTACGGTCAGGGTTATGATGTTTAGCATCACTTTCAACAATATTTCAATTATATCGTGGCAGTCAATTTTACTGATGAAGGAAACCAGAGTGTCTGGTGAAAACCACTGACATGTCGCAAGTCACTGTCTAAAATATTAATACAGTGAGACCTGTCTGAGACAAACTTTGAATTAACCAAAATCCTGTCTACACCAAACCTAAAATAAAGTCCTAATGAAGAAAATCGTTGTAAATTTAACCTGTATACGACTGCACACCTGTCTAATCCCAACAAAAAAGATGGGCCCAATATGGTTCAGTTTAGAAAAGGTTTAACTGTACTACACTGAGACTGTATTTTTATTGGATTGTTTTGAAATTCCTGGTATAAAGAAAGCAATTACCAAAAAATCCAATTATGAAGATATGTCAAAAATCACCTCCAAAACAAATTTTTATTGCATGGTAACTACGGTAACATGCCATTTTCTTAAATGTTCATTTTATTGCCAATTTTTCTGAGAGAAATAGGCATGCACATTTCAAGATCTATTGTTTGCTGTGATTGTGTTAAAGATGCCCACACAATCCCTTATTACATGGAATCTGGTATACCTTGTTCATTTTATTTTCTGGTAAAGAATTAGCATACATGTATACACCATTTATCAGGCATCATGTTTATGGATTAGGTTTGGGTTTATGGTGTTTTATGCCACTTTCAACAATATTTCAGTTATATCATGGTGGTCAGTTTTATTGGGGTAGGAAACCAGAGTACCTGAGGAAAACCACAGACCTATTGCAAGTCACTGACAAACTTTATCACATTATGTTGTATCGACCAGGGTTTGAACTCACAACTTTAGTGGCGAAAGGCACTGATTGCACAGGTAGTTGTAAATCCAACTACTATACGATCATGACCACGACAGTCCCCCAACATGCATACAGAATATAACACCTTGGTAGATAACATTCAGTAGCGGTATATCCTTGTTTTACCACCACCTATGTTGAGGTCGAAATTTATCTAATAAACTACCATATGATTTCAGGAAATTTGAACTCTGAAATTTGATGACGATAAGTGAAGGCGGCGGTTTAAAGAGGGCGGTATAAAGAGTGTACACCCATACTTGCTTTATATAGGACATAACCTAGTAAACTAAATAAGGTTTTAAGCTTCAGTAAATAAAAAATGCAAAATGATGCCAGCGAGCAAACATTTCAGATATATGTAAGTCCCATTCATAAGATAAAAATAAAATAAAATGCATATCAAGATTCTCTTAGAAACAAAACCTTTTTATAATTTATTTAAAAACAAAATTAAAGGAATACTAGCATACACAAAATTATATAAAAATATGTATTTTATATTATTTTTTACATTCCATCTCATCATTTCATTTACAGATGGCTGTGTTTTTCATCAATATATTTAGCCATCGATAGTGACAGTTTTAGTGCCATCAATGTCAGAAGTTCCGTTATTCATCAAATCTGTCACTGCTATATTTGTAGAAGTTTAGAATCATGACATTTTCTTAATACTAGATATATTTGATTTTCTGATATTTCCTGGAGATCGAGATCATATATAATTTGACCTTTCTAACGCGATCGTCTGATTGATAACTGCTTTAGACAGGAATGTGTCCTACAAACTACCAGTTTCCTATAATTTTGATGAAGCATTTCTGTTTCTGCATTGATCAGGATAAATATGAACATTTTATAACACTAATTATAGGCAACAACCATTTTCTAATATTGAGGGCCTGAGATTTTTTATTTTTTAATATTTTTTAATATTTTGTATCCTATCTGGACCAAAAAAAAAATATTGCTTCAACATGCCACTCCAATCATGACCTGAATTTTGACTTTCAGAGGTTGGCAGGTATGTTTTGTCAAAATGGTATTTGTAAGTTCTGAAGAAAAAAAAGTGTTGTCTCAAAGGCAAAAAAAAATTCTGTATATATGAAACTCCGGCTAAAATCAAAACATTAAGAAACAGCACTTTTGTTTCTGTTCCACATCTAGTCAATCAAGATATAACCTTTAACCAGAAAAACAATTTCCTAACACTATTTTCCTCTATCAAACCCCCCTCCCCCCTTTTTTGCTACAAGAATCCACTAAAACCTACCTTCCAATAAATGTTCACAAAAGAACAACAAAATTTCAGCATGATGAAAATCTAATATAAACCTGTATCAAAAATAACAATCACTATTCAATCATGCTGAAAATCTCAAAGCATCCTCTCTAGAGAGTTCCTATATCCAAATGTCAGATCTTTATAACCTTTTAGACACACTGTCTATTCAGAAATAATAAGGCAATAATTTTCTAAAATGTCACCAAATCCAATTGTCTGGTATAGAAATTCATATGTTCTCATTGGTACACCTCCATAAATATCAGAATTAGTTCTCTTTTGTGTAAAAAAACACAACACAATCAAAACATTTTATCATGACCTACAGTGAATCTGAATATAATGTGGTTATTTTCACTCTCAAAATAACAATATTTAATATAGTGCTGTAATGTTCTTTTTAGGTAAATCCTATTATATTCCATATGATTGCCTTGTACACATGCTATCAAAATAGCAGATTACATTTTTCTAGGTTTAATTATGCAGCATTATAAAATAATTTTGCTTGGAAAAATGTAAATTTGGTTTCTATGCAAATCTTTCATGCAAAAAAAAGTCCTATTTAAACACTTTGAATTTCACACTTGTTGGTAACACATTCAAAATCATCTATCCAAATTTGATGAAAATCCACCGAACTAATATACTGCAGAATTAAAACTGCCGAGCTTGAAACAAGATTTTAAGACCTACAAACTAATAGTTAGTCACAATCATAAATCTTAAATATGAGTCTTTCTACTAAGATACCCTGAAACTAGTATCAGTCACCACCCTGACAATAGATGACTGTAATTATGTAATTATGACAGGGGGCATATGTTATCTCTTACATCATGCCTATAGGTTTAAATCTTGTAACTTCAGTGTTTTATTGCAAGTTTACTCATTTTTTATCACCAATAATTATTATTTTGATGGAAAAATACAAATGAACGAGAATTTTAATCATCATACAATTTGATCACCAATAATTATTATTGTGATGAAAAAATACAAATGAACAAGAATTTTAATTACCATACAAAGGATTTAACAAATAGCTAGAGTTTTAGGAAAAAATAAGGCAATATTTCATTAACTAATCAATGCATTTAAGAGCAGTATGTTGAAAGGAAGTCTTTCTACTCAATCATACTGTTGGAGAATTCCATTAAAGTATCTTAAAAAAAGGGTAAGTGACAATGTCAGCAAACATTTGGTGACAATCTCCAGAAATCTGTGACTGTGACAATCTCCAGAAATCTGTGACTGTGACCATCTACAGACATCTGCTTCAGTGACAATCTCTAGGACACACAAGAACAGTTTGAAGAAAACTGTTAAAGTGACAGTCTCTGGAATGACATTGCCAGATTTATGTTCTACTTCACTGATAATGTTAGACGTCTGTTCTGCTTCACTGATACTATGAGTCTTTTGTCGTCCTTCACTGATAATGTCAGACCTCTGTTCTGCTTCACTGGTAATGTCAGACTTCTATCCTGCTTCACTGGTAATGTCAGACTTCTGTTCTTATTCAGTGATTATGTAAGACTTTTGTTCTGCTTCACTGATACTATCAGACTTCTGTTCTGCTTCACTGATACTATCAGACTTCTGTTCTGCTTCATTGATAATGTCACACTTCTGTTCTGCTTCACTACTACTATGAGACTTTTGTTCTGCTTGACTGTTAACGTCAGACTTCTGTTCTGCTTCACTGATATTATCAGACTTCTGTTCTGCTTCACTGATATTATCAGACTTCTGTTCTGCTTCACTGATATTATCAGACTTCTGTTCTGCTTCACTGATATTATCAGACTTCTGTTCTGCTTCACTGATATTATCAGACTTTGTAAGTGTCACTATTTATTTGCCCTCTTTTGTGTATAAAATTTGTTCATGGGAAAAAAATGGTTGATAGCATAACAAGGCCATTTCTGAGGAAGCACAAACTAAAAGGACCTATTCTGAGGAAACACAAATTAAAGGGCATTTTCTGAGGAAACACAAATTAAAGGGCATTTTTTGAGGATGATCAAACTAAAAAGGCCTTTTCGGAAGAAGCACAAACTAAAAGGACCTATTCTGAGGAAACACAAATTAAAGGGCATTTTCTGAGGTAACACAAATTAATTTTCTGAGGATGATCAAATTAAAAGGACCTATTTTGAGGAAGCACAAACTAAAACGGCATTTTCTGAGGAAGCACAAACTAAAAGGGCCTTTTCTGAGGAAATAAAGTAAAAAGAACTTTTCTGAGGAAACATTTACTAAAATTATCTTTTCTGAGGAAGCACAAACTAAAAGGGCCTTTTCTAAGGAAGCACAAACGAAAGGGCATTTTAAGAGGGAGCAAAAACTAAAAGGATCTATTCTGAGGAAACACAAATTAAAGGGTCTTTTCTGAGAAAGTCAAAACTAAAAGGGCCTTTTCTGAGGAAGTACATGTACAAACTAAATGACATTTTCTGAAGAAGCACAAACTAAAGGACCTATTCTGAAGAAGCACTCATTAAAGGTTTTTTTCTGAGAAACTCAAAACTAAAAACTCCCCAACTAAAATACAACAGACAATATACAAAAAAATATCATTCTTTGCAAAAGAACAAATAAATGTTTGTTATAATTTCATAAACTGATCAATCAGAGTCAACATGTAATCAATTACAATTATAACCAGTGGCTAGAAGATAATTTGTTTACATCAAGGATGTTGTTTTTATTGTTGACAAATTTGTAAAAAAAATATTCATCAAAGTGAAAGGAGAAGTGATTTACAATTTACAAATTTGAAAACCAATGGCTGACAGCAATATTTAATGCTTACAAATGACCTGAGGAAAACAGTTTTAAACATTAAATGAATGGTGATTCTTCAATTAGTATGTCAGGTCTCGGCATTTAGCATGGAGGACTAAAAAATCTGTCATACAGTTCTATCAAATTCTAATTATTCACAATTAAATTATTTTGAAAAGTGACAAATACAAAAAAAACGGATATTTAACAATTTATTTTTAACAGACGGAATTGCATTTATTAGTTTCTTGTTCTGCAAATTTTGAAATTTCTATAAGATATATAAAAATAAAAACTATTTTAACAAAAGGAATTATATATTATTTTCATTTTTCTGCAAATTCTCAAGATTCTTCCTATAAATAAACTATAAGTAAATCTATTCAATCTATTCCTAATCAAATCTCTATAAAATCCATGCTTTTGCATCAGACTTGGTAATGTCAAAGCCTGATATTAGATACTAGTTATTGATAAATTTATATAAGTGGAATTTTTTCTTACCTTAAATGAAATCAAAGTTCCCAACTAAAGATTCAAGAAACTATATTCCTCAGTAAAAAGACACACAGCCAATCTAATACACCAATAAAGATAGGAATAGAGAAAAAATGTCCGATAGAAGTTTTAAGACGAGGCAATACACATGACAGTAAATTAATGATGTCCTAAGGCAATTTATTGTAATGTCACCACGATAATCAAGTCGTAGAGCGGCTGTAAATCAGAACAGGAAATATAAAGAAGAAATAGCTCCGATCACTTCTATGATTTATGGTTCAAATACGGATTGAATCTGCATATATATATTTCTTAATAGAATATATTAAATATTAAAAACATTTACCGTACTCCAAAGAATTCTAATATATTAAATTTAACATTAATTTATCAAAATAAAATACACTTGGAACAGAAATTCTTAGTACTGAAGGATTAACATAACTCTGTATAACATAGAATTGTGGCATAAACGATTAATTTCTTCATTAAAATAAAAATAAAAATTTTAATAGAATATATTTAAATATTAAAAACATTACTCTAAATAATTCTAATATATCAAGTTTAACATTAAAGTTTTTTCTTCATTTACATTAAAATGAAATAGAAATATAATTTTTTAATACTGAAAAATACATGTATTATACATGTCCTTCATATAAAATAGAATTCAATAATAAAAAAAAAGTTAGCCAATCTATTGTACACAGCAAAAGATACACTGGTTACAGCAGAGACCACTAACATGAATACAATTCTGAAAATTTGGGGTATAACTTTGTTAGTAGGAGAAGTTATGTATACAATGATGATTGTTTCTATCGTTGTTATACACTCACGGCTCAAAAGTATTTCCGCACTAAGATATTTCCCTATATATTTCATATAAAACCACTTATTTTCATAACATTCTTATGAAGTCATTCCTTAGCCGATTTTCATGAAATTTTCACCTTTAATAGTAGAATTATTAGAGTTTATTTTAATACATGTATATTAATGTAATTTTTTTGAACTTTTAATTACAAGCATTTATGATTTAAACACAAATGTAAATTCTTGACATCACAATTTTATATGATTATATAGCAAGATTTGGTGAAAAAATTAAATTTGTATTTAAATCAATTAAGGGAAAGTAGAAATAAATTTATTAGAAAATTATACGAAGAAGAAACTATATTTATTTCTGCATTTAATGCTGAAAAATTAATGAAAATCAGATAAGGAATGACTTCAGGAGGATGTTTTGAAATTAAACGGTTTTAAATGAAATATATAGGGAAATACCTTAGTGCGGAAATACCTTTGACCCGTGAGTGTACAAATTTCTGAAACTTGTCTAAACAGAACCCTGAATAAACTGGAATCCTGTATTAACCGAACATTAAATGGGAGTCTTGATTTAGGAAATCTTTCTAAATTAAACAGAACTGTAGGAAATCTTTCTAAATTAAACAGAACCCTGAATAAACTGGAATCCTGTATTAACCGAACATTAAATGGGAGTCTCGATTTAGGAAATCATTTTTAAATTAAACAGAACCCTGAATAAACTGGAATCCTGTATTAACCGAACATTAAATGGGAGTCTCGATTTAGGAAATCTTTCTAAATTAAACAGAACCCTGAATAAACTGGAATCCTGTATTAACCGAACATTAAATGGGAGTCTCGATTTAGGTAATCTTTCTAAATTTAACATATATAAACCGAACACCTGTCTATTCTGAACACAAAAGGTGGTCTGGTTCGGTTTAAACAAGTTATCTTCGAAAAAATTTTGATACAATGACAAATTCTTCACACAAAAACTTATCATGGTGTTGATAGCATATTTTCACATGAAAAGTTGCATTTATTTTTAATTTATGTTTCGAATTTCAAAAGAGTCCTGTTGAATTAAGTTCTGCAGTAAACTATATTGCATGTTTAATCTGTTGTCCAGTATAATCTAGTGTCATGTAATAACCTTTATCATGTTATAAGAAAATTGTCAGCTTAGGGGTTAGGGTTAGGGTTATGGTGTTTAACGCCACTTTCAACAATATTTCAGTTATATCGTGGCGATCAGTTTTATTCTTGGAGGAAACCAGAACGCTAGGAGAAAACCACCGATCTGTTTGACAAATAGAGGATAAACATTATCTTAGCCTTGACAAATAGAGGATAAACATCTTAGCCTCGACAAATAGAGGATAAACATTATCTTAGCCTTGACAAATAGAGGATAAACATTATCTTAGCCTCGACAAATAGAGGATAAACATGATCTCAGCCTCGACAAATAGAGGATAAACATTATCTTAGCCTTGACAAATAGAGGATAAACATTATCTTAGCCTCAACAAATAGAGGATAAACATTATCTTAGCCTTGACAAATAGAGGATAAAAATTATCTTAGCCTTGACAAATAGAGGATAAAAATATTATCTTAGCCTCGACAAATAGAGGATAAACATTATCTTAGCCTTGACAAATAGAGGATAAACATGATATTAGCCTTGACAAATAGAGGATAAACATTATCTTAGCCTTGACATATAGAGGATAAAAATATTATCTTAGCCTCGACAAATAGAGGATAAACATTATCTTAGCCTTGACAAACAGAGGATAAACATTATCTTAGCCTTGACAAATAGAGGATAAACATTATCTTAGCCTTGACAAATAGAGGATAAACATTATCTTAGCCTTGACAAATAGACAATAAAAATATTATCTTAGCCTCGACAAATAGAGGTTAAACATGATCTTAGCCTTGACAAATAGAGGATAAAAACATTATGTTTTCCCTTTAAATGAAATAGAAGTGAAACCATCTATTCCCTCTTTCAAAAGGTCAGCTTTTTATCTGTTCTGACCATCTTATTGAGTCTATTTTTTGACAAAAATAGATGAAATTAGTTAAATGACTGGAAAAAAATCCACCTTTATTTGTTATGTCAGCAGTTTCTGGATTTTCTCCAGCTTTTTGCTTCAGTTTGTATTGTCTTCATATCCTTTTTGTCACTCAAGTAGCTGGAGACCATAAAATCTACGATTCCACAGTTTATAGAGAAACACATGCTAATAACAAGTGCTCACATAACACACAATTTGTGTTCAAATCTAACGAGTAAAACATGACAGTTAGAAACATGAAGTGATTGGGAGAAAATGCTAGAATCTGTAACAAACGCAGGAGAAAATGCTAGAATCTGTAACAAATGCAGGAGAAAATGCTAGAATCTGTAACAAACGCAGGAGAAAATGCTAGAATCTGTAACAAACGCAGGAGAAAATGCTAGAATCTGTAACAAACGCAGGAGAAAATGCTAGAATCTGTAACAAACACAGGAGAAAATGCTAGAATCTGTAACAAACGAAATAGAAAATAGTAGCATCGTAACAAACGCAGGAGAAAATAGTAGCATCATAACAAACGCAGGAGAAAATAGTAGCATCATAACAAACGCAGGAGAAAATAGTAGCATCGTAACAAACGCAGGAGAAAATAGTAGCATCGTAACAAACGCAGGAGAAAATAGTAGCATCGTAACAAACGCAGGAGAAAATAGTAGCATCGTAACAAACGAAGGAGAAAATAGTAGCATCGTAACAAACGCAGGAGAAAATAGTAGCATCGTAACAAACGCAGGAGAAAATAGTAGCATCGTAACAAACGCAGGAGAAAATAGTAGCATCGTAACAAACGCAGGAGAAAATAGTAGCATCGTAACAAACGCAGGAGAAAATAGTAGCATCGTAACAAACGCAGGAGAAAATAGTAGCATCATAACAAACGCAGGAGAAAATAGTAGCATCGTAACAAACGCAGGAGAAAATAGTAGCATCTGTAACCAAGGCAGAGAAAATAGTAGCATCGTAACAAACGCAGGAGAAAATAGTAGCATCATAACAAACGCAGGAGAAAATAGTAGCATCGTAACAAACGCAGGAGAAAATAGTAGCATCTGTAACCAAGGCAGAGAAAATCTATGACAGGTCTGGTATAAAAATGCTTTTATGATGAAGGAATGGTGATTGTGGTTTTTTGCACTATCTAAGCTTGTTTGTTATACATTAAAAATAGAATGTAACTTTCCTTGTATAGAAAGGATTGACAACTAATGAAGGTTTTGAGGTTTCAAATCATTTTAAACCAGTTTAACCCCATCACTTTTGATTGAACTGCCTGTATCAAACCTGGCGACTGAGCAGTGATGTATGTGTGCTGGGGGTATCGATTTTGCCCCCTGTTTCTGCCATTTTTTCGATTAGAAGTTGGGATGACATTAATCAGTTAAACTCTGCCACATTTCTGTGTCTGTCCCAGGTCAGGACCTGGATTTCCATTGGCAAATGTCACAGTCTCTATCTGTATTCAATGATTATAGTTAAGAGGTAGTTGTTCATTTTGTTGATATTGGTGGAATTGTTAACCATCACTGCTTAAACCCTCTTTTCATAATAATTAAATTGATTAGCAACTATCTAATTTAAAAGGAGGAAGTATTTAATGGAGGCAATATTAAATGGAGGCAGTACTTTTTCCAACTACTATATATGGTAGTCCCCCTCTTATAATGCCACCCCTTCTGACAAAGTGGCCTTATAAGAGGGGTGGCCTCTCTAGAGGAGGATAATTTACTATCTAAGTGAATCTGAAATCTGTCCAGATAAGAGGGGTGGCTTTTGGTGGGAGTGGCCATATAAGAGGGGGACTACCGTATATAAAGATTTTTTAGACCAAAAGTGTTAGAGGGTTAGGGGGTCATGGTGTTTAATGCCACTTTACACAATATTTCAGATATATCGTGGCAGCTTAAAAGCTAATTTTCCTGACCTTTTTTGATAGTGCAATCATATAATGAATTCCTGGGAACTTACTGAAGGTGTACCAGATACCATGGTAACATGCTGATGCAGAGACGATTGTTTCAAATAACATAAACTTGGTATATATAGCAGTACAGATTTTAAATATACAGCAATATATGATTTTAAGACCAGATACATTGTAGCGTTTCTGTAAAACCTTAAAAAACAAGACAGCAATACAGTTAGATATGAGAGAGAGATAATACTACACAAGGCTGTATGGATGTATATTTGTCTAAACAAACAGCAGACACTCACCTCATCTTTAGGTTTTATTTCCTGTAAATAATTTGCCTTCTGTCAATATTTTATACATATTATATACAGTCAAATCTGTATTAAGAGGTCACCTTTAGGACAAGGAGAAAATTGTCTTATAAGACAGGTGACCTCTTAAAAGAGGTTCAATTCATATGAAATATTTTCTATGACAGGACAAGAAAAAGGTGACCTTTTAATACAGATGACTGCTTAATAGAGATGACCACCAGGGCAGGTTTGACTGTATATTTATTTTTAATATTTTTTAAAGTGAAGAATTGACAGTTGAGCTGATTTACTAGACAATTTAATATTAAGAAAAGGGAATTAAATTGACGAAACATAAAACTTGTACATTATGTCAAATTTGTACATATATTTATGTAAATTTAGTGAATTTAATATTAAGGATGGCAAATTAACTGTTCAATCACAAATATGTACATTAGATAAAATTTTAATGTAAATTTATTGAAGCAACATCAATTTTTATCTAATATCTTTTTGATTTGATAGGTACAATGAAAGATTGACAGGCAGTTGATTTATGTTTTTTTTTGTTGAAAATTTATTGAAGCATTTGATTCACATCAATTTTTTCAAGAATTAATTATCTAATTTTACAAGATTGGAGATGGATGTAAATAAAAACGACAGAAAAATCTATATTTACACCATGGAAAATTAAAGTAGGAGTACTTTTAATTGCTGTTCTTCATCTTGCATTAACAGTACTAAGTTCTTAACAAGGGGACATAGCTCATACTGTACAATGAGAGTCACATGGTTCCTTGTATACAGTTGATTGGCATTCATTTTAGTTAGACATAATCATATTAAAGGCCAAGAATTAAGTACTTTTTTTTAGAACTCCTGATATTTTCTGCCATCCATCAAAATTAGAAGTGCTTTAAAAATGTTAATTTGAATAATACAAGGACAAATACATTAGCCGATTTTTTTTCCCCACAGAAAAATTAAATTGAGAATTAAAAAAGGAAGTTAGTGAGTTACAAATTGGTTGTAAATTATCTATATTTACCTGTTGGTTTGGTAGAGAGATCCTTGATAGAGATTCAGCTAAAGCGTTTTCTTCTGACATAGAATTATCAGACAGGCCATCAGGAACATCTCTGTAGAGTTCAGCGACAACCTCATCTATATCTGTAGCTTTATACACTGACCTGTAATGTATATAATTCTTTAGTCTTTAAAGATATACATAATTATGGAATGGCTTATTACTTGTAGGTCTTCGCTATTTTTTTTAACATAATGTTGCCAGTTTCTCTGGATTGTCCATTTGTGATTGCTCCTTATGTAATCTCTGACGTTTATTTCTCTATGAATCTAATTAAAATTAGATGTTATTGTATGTTTTTATAATTTATTTGGCAACCTGACAACAGCTGTTTTAATACCTCCAGATTTGGCAAGCTCCCCTCTGATTGTACATCGAAATCAATTGTGTTATTAGAAATTTGGTTAATAATCAAATTTAACCACAGTAATAGTAGTGACCAATCAGGACAAAGTAATAGTGTGGTTCAATGAACTATGAATAGAAATGTTTAAAGTTAAATATAGCAGAACCACGAGTATATGTAATCTCAGATTATGTCAAGTCCGTCCAACATGTAGAAGATAAAATTAACTGATTAAAATAAACATATCAAATTAATATCATAATCATTAATTTCATTTTGTAATTAACCTTTAATGAAAGAAAATAATTAAATTATTAAATTATTACCAACTACTTTGTACTAATACTGCAAATTAATGGAGAACAGAAATTTATAAAATACCTAAAAATACAGGCTATCACATGATCAGGGATAAGATTAAATTGTTCCACTATAATTATCTATCATTATTAATTATAAGTCAGAGTACTATCATTTTCTTTGTTATTTTATTACAATATCTTAATGATGGTTTAGGTTAATGGTGTTTAACGCCACTTTCAACAATATTTCAGTTATATTGTGACAGTCAGTTTTATTGGTGGAGGAAACCGGATTACCCAGAGAAAACCACCGACCTGTCGCAAGTCACTGACAAACTTTATCACATAATATTGTATGTGTATTATGAAAATACTTTTTAGGACGATCAACGGTTTGGGGTGTACATTTTTAATGTGCACAACATACAGAGAGTCCCCCTTTCTCTCCTTTGGGAGTGAACGGCACACAAAAAAAAGCATGCTTTTAAAACTTTTTATACAAAGAAAATGGAATACATACGATGTGTCCAAGTTAGTTACTGGAGCTGTAACTTTATTATACTTGAACGTCCCATCACCTCTCGGAGACAGCATTCCTCCTTTATGACTTCCCTTGCCATATATGTTTGGTACCACTAGAGGATGTCTTGCAGCTACCAACGCATGGAATGATGTCACAGTAAATACACCAAGCTTTCCTAATGTTGCTTTTGTAGTCTTGGATGCATTAGCTAGCAAAACCTAGAAAAATTTATATGAGATCATGAAAATTTGGAAAATCAAGGCTAAAAAACAGTTACTTTATTTTCATTTTTGTTAAATAATATGTGTTATTTGAAAAAAAAACCCAATCAAATACCAATACCTTATACCTTATTCCAGCTTCGTTAACATTTGTAAAGACTGCATGTATAACATACAACTATTTAAAATAAAAACTAATGTTAATTAATCTACACCGACTAACTGCATTGTATAAGTTCCTGAAATGTAGCAATAAATTCTGACACACATGTTTTAGCATGTGACATAAGTGTTATCTTATATCAGTCACCTGTGAATGTTATCCTTTTTTATTTTTGTATGTGATTTGTATTTTCTTAACATGCATCAATCATACAGCAATGGGACAAAAGCTTTTCCACACTAAAATATTTCCCTATATATTTCATAAAAAAACCAGGATTCTTAAAACAAAATTCTTGTCTTACTCGATCTTCATGAAATTTTCAGCATTAAAAGTAGAAATAAATATGGTTTCTTTTTCTTATATTTACATAGAATTTTATTTGTATTTTTCCTGAAAATATGATTTTGTTTTTTTCATCAAATATTATTGGGTAATTGGATAGGAAATGACTTCAGGAGAATTTTTTGTGGTTAAGTGGTCTTATATATGAAATATATAGGGAAATATCTTGTGAAGAGTGTGGAGAGACTTTTGACCTGAGAATGTACATGTGTACCACGGTTGTTCAATGTGTACCACATGTGTACTACACATGTTCCATAAATGTGACACTAATTAAGACTGGTTCTAAAGTAGTTATACTGTAGATAACTCCTACCTTAGGATTGGGTAGTTCTGTTCCTTGTAACGTAGATATGTAACATCTTAATCTGTATTGTTCTATATAAAGCTTTTCTAAATTCTCTTCCCATTGTGCGATCTGCTTGATGATGGCCTGACGACTTCTAGGGTCTGTTACCACTGTTAGTTGTAACTCTGCCATCTTCTTCATCTTAACATCCTGTAATAGTAATACACAAATATAATAAATAAAAATTATGTAAACTTAGAACCTCCATCCTCCCATGGTTAAAAGGATTTGTACATTAATTTTATTACGATTTGTTTAATTTTTTTCATTGGAGGGAGATAATTTTTTAGATTCGATGGCTAGATTTCAATTAACATGTTATTTGTTGAAACATCCAAACATAACATATTTCTGCATGTGTTGTTATTTTCATGCCTATACTGATGGCTTTAGTGCTGGTCTGATTAAAGGTGTGGCGATCTGTGGGACTGGTGACAATGATCTTGTCCAATTAAAAACATGGTGATCTGTGGGGTGGGTGACAGTGCTCTTAATTGTCCGATCAAAGATGTGGCACCCTTTTATTACTTGTGATGTATTTGTGTGACTAAAGATGTTGAGACTGGTGACTGGTATTCTTTTCTATTAGATAAAATATAAGGCAATATTTGGGGCAGAGAGCTGTATTCTTGTCTGTATGCTCAAAGGCATATCAATCTTTTGGCCTGGTCTGACATTCATAAAATTTTCAAGTAGGATTTTCGTACTCGTACTCAAAAATTGTACAATCAGAACAAAGTATTTAGTTGAAGAAGTGTTTTGATTGGCTGTTTTTTTCGAGTCCAAGTACAAACTCTCCATTGACCGTAAAGTCCCAGGATGGCAGTATTCTTGTGTGATAAAACTATATCTACGATTGACCAATGACGAACATTCTTTTTTCCCCCAAATTGGTCTTTACTTAATGGACACAAAACCCAGTGAAGGAACACAACCAAAGATATAAATATAAGAAATCCTATCCTACCCCCATCATAGACATTTTAATAAAACTGAACCATCAAGACCATCACTTTCTCATCTTACCACATCAATGTTATTTTCTAGCTTGTGCTGTTCACTTTTGATGAGTTTTAATGTATTATCTTTTCCATGTTGTCGTGCTAACGATGAAGCACATGCTGAATGTATGGCACAAATCCAATTCTCCACCTCTGTCGATGATAATGCCTGCAATAAGTAAAAGAAGTTATAAAAAATGGTTGCCTCAATATACATATACGGTATCTTATCCTATATTTATCGGTAATCAGGAAATGTTTTCTTTGATCTAACAGAGTGATATTGTCAGTATCAATGAATTAACTCCAAGAAAAATCTCACAGAGTGATATTGTCAGTATCAATGAATTAACTCCAAGAAAAATCTCACAGAGTGATATTGTCAGTATCAATGAATTAACTCCAAGAAAAATCTCACAGAGTGATATTGTCAGTATCAATGAATTAACTCCAAGAAAAATCTCACAGAGTGATATTGTCAGTATCAATGAATTAACTCCAAGAAAAATCTCACAGAGTGATATTGTCAGCATCAATGAATTAACTCCAGATACTGTAACATTATCAGACAGTTTGAGGTCAAACACATTGTGACGTTTACCAATAAAAACAATAGCATCAGTTTTGAAGGTTTTGTCATATATTAACACTAGACTAGTATCACTGCACCAATCTATCAGACTCACTGCAATACTAGTGATAATGTCTGTCTCAATATTAATCTCTGCCAATATTCAATATGTACAGTGAAACCTAACTAAATGGAACCCTGAATAAACCAGAATCCTGTATAAACCAGAACCCTGAATAAACCAGAATCCTGTATAAACCAGAACCCTGAATAAACCAGAATCCTGTATAAACCAGAACCCTGAATAAACCAGAATCCTGTATAAACCAGAACCCTGAATAAACCAGAATCCTGTATAAACCAGAACCCTGAATAAACCAGAATCCTGTATAAACCAGAACCCTGAATAAACCAGAATCCTGTATAAACGGAACATTAAGTAAAGTCAGAATATAGTAAATCTAAGTTTATTAACCTGTATAAACCAGACACCTGTCTATTTAGACAGGTTTAACACTAAACTATACAACTTTACAGAATAAAATACATGTACTGATATTTTGGGTAAGGATGGTTTATTAGTATTTATTGTCATTCTAAATTTCATTCAAGTGCCAGACAAGGATAGTGTACTGTCATATATGTGTGTATTAGGGGGTATCAATGTTGCCTCTTTCCAAGATTTTTCAATTGGATTTCCATTATTTTCCATTAATTCAGTTTTTGAAAATTATCACTTTAGGCCATTCAATATTAAACCTTATATCGTATTTGTTCTTTTTTTCAGTGTTTTTGTGTTTCATGAGTTTCGTGACAGGTAAGTTTCGTGACAGGTAAGTTTTGTGACAGGTAAGTTTCGTGACAGGTAAGTTTTGTGAAAATAAATACAAGCAAATACAAATGCACAGTTTCCTCAGAGTTGACTAAGACACTAGAATTTATTAACCGAGTTGATATGTCAATAACTTAACTAATAAAAATTATACAGGTGAAATCATTCAATGACCACAGCTGATAATTACCAATTTGACACATCTGTATGTGTTGTGTATAATTATACAATCCTGTGAAAACCATGACATTTTGTGGTGATTGAACTATACATGAATATGATTATAAAATAAACTGAAAATCAATCATATTATTTACAATTCACCAAGGACATATAAACGTCCTTGAATTCACTAAACAACAAAATACACAAAAAATGACAAAATTAGCTTTTTCCCTTACAGTAGAAAAGAGTACTCGGAGGGACTGTCAAAATGTGCTTGAATTATCGGAAATTCAAGCCACTGAAGTTCCGTAACTTCAGAGAGAAAAATAATCTGGTTCTAACCCGGTGTCATATGGTATTTTGAACCCCATGGTAAATTGAACCCGGGGTCGATTTACCTATGATATTTTGACCCCGGGTTCAATTTTCCTTATGGTATTTTGACCCCGGGGTCAATTTTTTGTCATTGTATTTTGAACCCCCTCATGGTAAATTGAACCCCCCCTCATTTCTACCAAAAGAGGAGTTCATAATACCATAAGAGAGGGTTTGATATACCATAGGTAGGGGGGTCAATATTCCATGGGCAGGGGGGTCGATATACCATGGGTAGGGGGGTCAATATGCCATGGGTAGGGGGTCGATATACCATGGTTAGGGGAGTCGATATACCATGGGTAGGGGGGTCAATATACCATGGGTAGGGGGGTCGATATACCATGGTTAAGGGGGTCAATATACCATGGGTAGAGGGGTCGATATACCATGGGTAGGGGGGTCAATATACCATGGGTAGGGGGTTGATATACCATGGGTAGGGGGGTCAAAATACCATGGGTAGGGAGGGGATTCAATATATATTAATAATTATGGGTAGGGGGGGTAATAAAATTTCAAACAAAAAATCTAAATTTTCAAAAAAGTTCAGAATTTCAAAAATGTTATAGAATTTCAAAAAAAAAAAAAAAAAATTAAAATAAAAATTGAACATTTTTCAAAAAAATTTCAATTTCTATATTTCAAAAATTTCAAAAAATTCATAAAATTTCAAAACTAACATATTTCATAAGATTAAAAAAAATAAAAAAAAAATTTCAAAATTTGTATATCATGAATCTGATATTTTTCTCAAAATTGGTTTTGCTGAGATTCCCTATATAAACAAAGGTTTACTTGTTTACTTAGTCTTTTCAATTGGTATGGGGGTCAATATACCATGGGTAGGGGGTTGATATACCCATGGTATATTGACCCCCCTACCCATAGTATATCGACCCCCCTACCAATGGTATATCGACCCCCCTACCCTATACAATTATTGACTTTTAATGCAGTCTACTCATGACTATATGGACCTGGTCAATGAATGATTGACTGAGGCCAACGGCCAAAGTTAATCAATCATTGACCAGGTCCGCATAGTCATGAGTAGACTGAAATTAAAAGTCAATAACTGCTTATTAAATAATAAGGAATTTTTTAAACTTTTCAACAGTATATTCAACAAAATAGGCTACAATTGTTTCATCATTTTTCAAGATTATTTAAATATTAAAATTTTGAAATCTTATGAAATTTTTGAACTTTAATTTTTTGTTGGAAAATTTTGACCCCCTACCGATGGTATATCACCCCCCTACCCATCGAATATCAACCCCCTACCCATGGTATATCGACCCCCCTATTTATGGTATTTTGACCCCCCTACCCATGGTATATCGACCCCCCTACCCATGGTATTTTGACCCCCCTACCCATGGTATATTGACCCCCTATCCATGGTATATCGACCCCCCTATCCATGGTATATTGAACCCCTTACCCATGGTATATCCCATGGTATTTTGACCCCCCTATCCATGGTATATCGACCCCCCCTACCCATGGTATATTGAACCCCTTACCCATGGTATATCGATCCCCCTATCCATGGTATTTTGCCCCCCCCCCCCCCCTACCCATAGAATATCGACCCCCCTACACATGATATTTTGACCTCCTTGCATATCTTTTGATTAGAAATGGGGGGGTTCAAAATACCATGGGGGTTCAATTTACCATACAGGGGGGGTTCAGTTTTCAATAAGGGGGTTCAATATACCATGGATGTAAATCGACCCCGGGTTCAATTTACCATGGGGTTCAAAATACCATATGACACCGGGACAGTTTCATTTCACTATGATAAACTGATGTATCTTCAAACGTTCTTTAGAAAACGTTTTTTCACTGTGTTCGTGATCTATTTTATATATCTCTTCAAACACTTTGTATGGCACTGTGAACATTTACCTGAAACAAGTAAGCATCACCAAAAGCCGTGCTGAGGGAGAAAATGTTATCTCTTTTAGGGTGTTCTGGGACAGCCTGGGCAATACCTCCCTCTATAACTGTAAAATAAACATCAAAACAATTAAATAGGGACATTGAAATATAAAGATAGCATTGTATGTGGTGATTTTAATGTTATTTAACCCTGCCACTTTTTATTGAAGTACCTGTACCAAGCCAGGAAAGTGAGTGGTCATGTATAAGTGTGTTAGGGATATCGATTTTGCCTATGTTTCTGCCAATAACACGAATACATGTATTTTTCTTGTAAAGCAATACTAAAACTGAATTAAACCTAATTTCAAACATATACACTAAAATCTTTATTTAAGTGTAATCTTTCCTTAAGATAGTCGATTGTTTTAAATGGGAAACAAATTTGTGTAATACAAGGTATCAACTACTATGAATAATGGTCTTTAATCAAAAGGTTTGACTTTCTTTTATTTTTTTTTTTAACAACAATATATTTTTATTCAAAATGCTTGTTACATTCTTACTTCAAAAGCCCAAGCTACTTATGAAGTATTTCATATTAATATTTTCTTATATAATTAAAATACTTTCAAATAATATAATATAACTGATGAGTATCAGACTTTAATTAAATATACTTATACATACGCACCTACATCTACACACATACATCTATGCATATACACACATACGTATGCATGCATACATATATATATACATATATACAATGCATAAATATTTAAATTTCAATATTTTCCCTTATTTTTGCTAACAGTTTACTATTTTGGAGTTTTTGCACCTGGCTTATTCTCGTAATATATTCTCTCACAAATAAAGAATATATGTTTACTTGTTTGGTCTTTTATTCAGATACATAATATGCTTTGTATATAGAAAATCCTAAAATTGTTAATAAATAGTTGAAATCAAAATAATCTTTATCAAATATCTTATACCCAAAAACAATATGTTTTAATGTGACAAAATTTTCTATATTAGATTTTTTTCAATATTTGTTGTATTTTCACCCAAAATTCTTTCAGATACGGACAATACATAAAGTAATGTAGATAGTCTTCATCTTGATCACAGAAATTACATTGGCTATTAATAGCAATTCTCCATTTCATTAATAGTTTCTTTGTAGGAATTATATATTGCAATAGTTTCCATCTGAATATTTTTAGCTTATTTTCTTCTAAATAATGAAAAATGAAAGAGTAAAGCTGACTCATGTTTGGTTTTTCATTTATAGACAAGTACCTTAACCATGTATTTATACCTATTGGTTTCAAAAAGTTTACATTAATATATTCGTTATAAAAATATTTGTTGGACATTTGTGACGGATCTTTACATTTTCCATTTACTATAAACTTATCTTTTTGAAAATTTACAACACTTTTAATAGAGTTTTGAGCCTCTAATGTATGATACCATTCATTAGGTATCGCTTTTTTTTAGGCAGATAAATTCAGATATCCAATTATTCTTGTATTTTAATTTATCTAAAATTAAATTCTGACTTATTTCCCCGTTTTCATTTAAAATATCATTGATATAAATTAAATCACTATTTATCCAATTATCAAACATTAAACTTTTATTTTTAAACATTATAAATTTATTTCCCCATATAAGCTGTTTTCTAATCTCTGCAAAATGTGTTAGCGTTTTTGTTTGACCCCCACCCATTTTTATCCAGGTTTGCAATATTTCTTTATTAAAATTAGGAATATATCTTAAATAATCTTTAATTTTTTTGTATTCGATATTCATTGAAAATATCAACCAATTCTTACCAAATTGTCTAAAGTATTTATATGGTATCAATTTCCAATTGTCCATTTCTCCACTAACAAATCTACTTACCCATGATGCTCTCAGTGATGCAAAGTAACTTCCTATGTCTATCATATTTAAACCCCCCATTTCAAAATTACCTATCATAGTGTTTCTTTTAACTTTGTCTGGTTTACCATCCCATATGAATTTGAAACATTTACTTTCAATTTCTTTTCTATATTTGTCTGGCACGACACATGCACTAGCAACAAAAGTAAATATAGGTATGACTAACGCTTTAATAATCATAATTTTCCCAAGAATAGTTAAATTTCGTTTTCCCCAAGAAAAGAATAAAGTATTCATTTTATCTATCTTATTTTCCCAGTTTAATTTTTCACAGTCTTCTTTATTGTTACCAAATTATACACCCAATGTTTTAATAGGTTTTTCATACCATTTAATGCCCTCTATTTTATCTTTACTGTGCTTAAGTTTTCCTACCCAAATTCCCCCAATTTTTTTTTGTTCATTAATAATCCAGAAAAAGACCCGAAAGTTTCTATTTCATTAAATGCTATATATATTTCTTCTTTAGACGTACAAAATAAAGTTGTGTCATCAGCGAGTTGCGATATCTTAATGCTATGAGTTTTTTCGTCTATTTTTATTTGAAATCCCTTAATATCTTTATTGTTTCTAAGTCTTGAAGCCATGATTTCCACTGACAAGACAAAAAACAAAGCTGATAAAGGACACCCTTGACGAATTCCTCTTGTATTCTTAAACATTTCTGAGACCCACCCATTGTTCATTACACACGTTTGTATATCTGTATATAAAGTTTTTACCCAGTTAATGAAAGATTTCTTAACTAGTCTTGACTGATCCTTTTATTGTACTGTCCATGTTTATGTTGTCATTCAATTTCATGATAGTGCATAGTTTTTTTTAATTGAAGTAAATATGAGCAGGTTTTTTATTGCTTAAATCTGCATTTTGCGATAGTTTTGACTGTGTAAATATTACTCTCTATTCTGTGTTAGTTTTCATTGTGTTAATGATACCTACCTAGTATATGTCTTGGTACACTCTCCTCTGTTATAGAGTTCTGTTCATTACAGTCGTAGAACAACAAGACAGTCCCCTTCAGACATACCCAGTACCTCTTCCATTTCCTCTTTGGAGCATGCTCCAATCTTCTTTTCCTATGAACCAACCAGTTTTTCACAACAAGCCAGCTGTAACATAAAATAAACCTGAGGTTAGGGTTATGGTGTTTAATGCCACTTCAAACAATATTTCAGTTATATTGTGGCGGTCAGTTTTATTGGTGGAGGAAAGCGGAGGGATTCGAAATCACAACACAGTGATAGGCACTGATTGCATAGGTAGTTGTAAATCCAACTATCGTACGATAACAACCATGACAGTCTCCAAAATAATGTTTGAGAAAATTTTAAATAAAAAATGCTTAATACTAAAGAACAGAATTTAGAAATAAGATTCAAAAAAAATATACAGATGAACATGGACATGATACATTTCATCCTAACAATTGAAGAAGAAATTATGTGTGTATGTACTACCTTCCCTCATTTCTATATAGCTTTTATATATTACTGAACTTGTTCTTGTTCTGAATATAACTGAAATACTGCTAGCTAGATGTTAAGCAATTAATCTATCAATCATTTAATTCCACCAATATCAACAAAATGAACAATCACCACTCATTTCAACTCATTGAAAATTAAAAAAAAACCATGACACATGATATTGGAAATTCAGGTCCTGGCTTTGCCAGGCACAGAAATATGGCTGCGTTAAACCGGTTAATGAGATCCCAACCCTCCCCTCTTAATAATTGGATTTCCAAACAGAAACAACAAACCTGTTCAGATTCGTTTCCACTCAAAAGACTACATACTATATCAAAAATGAATGACAATATGTATACATGAAAATTTTAACATTAGTTTGGAACCTTGTCTATAGTTATTTTATACCTTCATCTAGTGCCCCTACCATCTCACATTCTACATACAGATTGTTAATATATTGTTTATTTATGTACTAATTTGGTATATTTATTTCAAATCTTGTAATCCTCCTTATAAATATTATACTACAGGAAATCTTATATTTCACACTATACAAAAAAACACAAGTATTTGTTACATTTCCCCTTTATTTACCAGTAGAAGACCATCCTACAAAGACTGTATTATTATACTACAATAAAAACTTACCATGGAATAGTACATTGAATTGACATCACAACCAAACAAAAACAATCTATTGTTTCTAATTTTACAAATAGTCACATTTTTATTTTGTGTATTACATATATAGATCCTGTTAAAAACAAGTCCAACTTTCAGGATGTGTATTAAAATCTCAATTTAGTTTAAACATATTTTATTTGCATACAAGTTGCAAATGGGATTGGACACAAGTTATGACAACATTAGTGAAATCCTTTCCCTAAAATCTCAATACACATCACTGATCAAAGAAAAACACATAATGACTCAATATTTTATTTTTTTCAAAATTGAATGGGTTTTTTTTTTTTTTTTAACCACTTGTTATGGAATGAATGTCATTAGTTCTGTCCTAGAATCAAGACATATATATAATCTGTCTTTGTCACATGTAATTTTTTAACACATAAGTGTCAAATCTGATTTCTTTAAAATCCAACATGGCACCAATCTATTTTCCTTTATTAACAACAAGATACTTGTTATTATTTTTTTATTTTGATCTTCATCAGAAACAAAATGGTGGAATGGGGATGACCTCACTTCCAGCAAAAGAAAACAGGGGGCATAACTCCAGCATGGAAAAAGTGGTAAAGCCTGAAATAAAATTTGGCCTTCATTTCATGGTCCCTGACCTCGTGTATAAATTTCAAGTTATTTGCTTAAAGGGGAATTTGCGGTAGTGCCTACCGACAAAATTTGTGGGCGGAGCTTATCATCAAAAATCCCCGTTGATATGAACAGAATATTTATGAAACTGTATATCACATGACCAATGTGACCTAAGGTCACATACCTCAAAAATTTGAATTTTCAAAGTGATTTCTGTAGTTTTTAGACTGATGAAGAATATTATTTTTAATAAGACTGAAAGTTTCGGAGGGAGGAACATTAGTAACCATGCCTGTCAAATATTTTGCTTCAAAAGTAACTGTGAAACTATGTATCATTGATTTTTCCTCCTCGAGATAACTGTGGCCAAAATAATGAACAATCTGAATGCTTTCTCCACCCACAGCTATTCATACTCACACTCCTGGTTTAAGGGGAACTTAAGTTACTGAGCAGAAACCAAAATTGGGACTGATGTACAGACATAGATCAAACTTAATGCCCCTGATGCCTAGTGGTGGAGATATAAAAACATACCTCTTACAGAAAGGTGTTCACTGAAAATTAAATTTGGAATGTTAACAGAAATATTTTTTTCATTGTAGTTGACTTACCCAGCTTTACAGATGGCACCAAATTGTTTGTATGAGATTTTAGATTTTACCACTTTTTCAGTTCTGGAGTTATGCCCCTTTTTACTTTAGCTGGAAGTGGGGACACATTCTTCCATTTGTTTTAATTGTAGCACTTACCCAGCTTTACGGATGGCACCAAATTGTTTATATTAGATTTTAGATTTTATGACTTTTCCGTTCTGGGATTATGCCCCTGTTTATTTTAGTTGGAAGTGGAGTCACATTCTTCCATTTTTTTTAATTGTAGCACACTAATACCCAGCTTTACGTATGGCACCAAATTGTTTGCAAGCGATTTTAGACTCAGCTTCTGTCATCATGTGTATAGTTGACTTACTCAGCTTTACGTATGGCACCAAATTGTTTGTAAGAGATTTTAGATTCAGCTTCTGTCATCATGTGTATAGTTGACTTACCCAGCTTTACGTATGGTACCAAATTGTTTGTAAGAGATTTTAGATTCAGCTTCTGTCATTGTGTGTATACTGTCATCACTTTCTGCTCCATCATCATCAGACAGCTGCAAAAGTAATGGAAAATTGTTTCAAAAATGACGAGTAGAAATAATGGCAACACAAACAATAAATATAGATTCTCCTACTGCTAACATTAGATTACAATATTTCTCCACTCAAGATAGTTATATTTTCAAATGTAGAGAAATATTGTAATCCACTGGTAGCAGATGGAGAATTTGTTTCTCCTATGATCCAAACGTCAAATTTTTTTTTCTTAATTTCCATCGTTAATGACATCAAACAGTGCCAACAGTGGATTACGATATTTCTCCACTCAGGAAAGTTAAATTTTCAAATTTTAAAGCTCTAAAAGCTCGTTCTTTAAAAGTTGGAAATTAAATAATCTCAAGTGAGATTTCCACACGAGATAGTTATATTTTCAAATTTTAACTATCTCGAGTGAAGAAATATCATGATCAAGGAGAAGAAGAATCAATGTTTCTTCTATGACCAAAATGCAAACAGAATTTTTTAGAATTTTTAATTTCCATCTGTCAAAAGAAATTCTCATTCAGAAATTTTACATTGAGGTGATTAAAAATATACCGAAAATTTAACCAACTGGTTAAGAATGGGAGAAAATACAGAATACAATTTAGACAAATGTCGCATTAAATTTAAAATCAAATCTTACTAAATAACATTTTTAGTATTTAAATGTGATGTATAATTTTACCCTTTGATATTTAAATGCTATATGGAGTCCATAATTAATTATTCTTTTCTGCTGAGGGGGTGTGGGGGAGGGGATACGGCAGATCAAATTACATTTTATCTCCTTGTTATAAAAATCAATGCATATCTGTATAAAAAATAAAATATCAATGTCACTATAATACTTACATTATAAAAAGATAGACATGCTACTTTTGAAAAATATTCCTACTGACTGTTTCCTTGGAAAATAGTCATTTATTTCCAAATACCTGTATATAAGCCTTGCGTGATAAAAATAAATATCATTTAGCACCCTGTTTTAACAGCATCAAAAATAAATATTAACACTTATATTTATACTACAAAAACAATTTAATGCAATAAACGAAATGTCAAGAGATAAAAAAAAAATAATTAAAAAAAATCATTAACAAGTTTTGTTCTGTTCATTGTCTTTTATTTTTATATTTGAAAAAATGTCAATTTGTAAATATTTGCAAAAAGAAATAAAAATATTTAGCAGAAACCAAAAAGTTTACCTACTGTTAATGATGGCAGTAAAGGGAGATAATCCAGCTTTATTAAAATTCCATAATTTTATTCATTTCCCATAAAAATTTACATAAAATATATCAATGTTCTTACAATTTAAAAATACCTGTAAGTAGCATAGTTGTATAAATAATATTTTTTCCATATAAATTCAATAACAGTTTGATCTTTTAAATCATAATCATTGAAATGAAATGAATGATAAAATATTTGACATATTTAGGATTTTCTTGTCATTTAAATTCTACTGCGAAAAGGGGGGGTGTCTCAAATCTTATTTCATGTACAGTTTAAATGGAAAATTGAATTAGCAAGCATATGAATAGAAAGATGTCTTTTTTTATCTAAACTAAAACCAGAGGCCACCCCTTTGACAGCTTGAAATTCTTTTGTTCAAAGGAGAACGCTTCTGAACATATAGTTTGTGATATAATCAAGAAAATCCTAAAGTTCCTAAATTCTGACTAAATAATGCATAATCTTGTTTTGGTAGAATCCAAATTACTGGTATATTGCCATAAAAATTGACAAAATGACAATTTCACATACAAAACACATCAAATATATTGAACCATGATAAATTTTAATAAAAAAGTTTAAAATTGCATCAAATATGTAATATATAGACATTATAGTAACTTCTATTTTTATGAACGGCTGACATCTTATGTTATGTATTTGCATGTTGTATGGCCGTATTTGTTTTTGTAAATGTTAGTTATTTCCCTTTTTCCCACGTTTTAGATTGTAACATATTAGTTTGAGTATGAATAAAGTTGAAGATGGCAGAAGATGTCTTTTTGTTGTGTTATGCCATAGAATATATATATTTATAGTAGACAATGGATGTCTATTACACTTACATGGAGGATGTGTTTTTCAGAGATAATTATAAAAACATCCCCAGGGACCATTCCAGGCAAATTTAATTTAAAATTTGCCACTTATTTCAAATGATTTTGATCTTTGTTTAAAATTTTGTCAAAATAAAGCCTTATTTACATAATTGTCAAATTCTAGTAAAACATGGAATTTTTGAAAAATGTATGAATTCCCGACGAGTCTTTATACAATATACACCATAACTTGCTTGGGTCTTTTTTTGTTTCAGCAGAATGTCTTGAATATGCATGAAATATTTGCAACTAGACATTAAGAAACCGACAAACAATTCATCAATTTGGTTTAAGCAGACAAGCTTTATATTCTGAAAAGAGTTGACATCAATAGTCAGATAGCTAGATAATTTATACTGATTAACTAACCTCTGGAGAGAAATACTGTTTAAGGTCAGATCCTTCACTCAGCTGATGGACAAGGTCACTGTGTCGGCCACTACTACTGCTGCCTTGACTACTGTTGCCACAGGAACCACTTTTTGTTGATCCTATTTCAAGTCCTGAAGAGAAACAAAATCACTATTTATTTCACAATCCATAAGTTTTGTTTCCTTTCACATAAAAATTTCCAATTTTTAATTGTTTAAACCTGAATTTGTTCCTCAATCTGTCTGTTACAAAACTTCACTTCTGCTATAAAAAAAAACGGAACAAAAAACAACCTGTTCTACACATATATTACAAATTAAAGAATTAACGTGTCAAAAGACAAAACCTCTCCTGTTAATTACTGAGTAATTAGTAAATGCATAAAATAGGTATTGACTTACAAATCTTTTGAGGAAATAAAGACATGTAAATCTCTTTGTTCTCTTTGAATGAAGTTTACAGACAGATTATAATCAATCTGCAATTCAATATCCATAATAACCCATAACAAATAATTGCCGTCTTGTACAAAGTGCAATTAAATCTGAAAAAATCGGGAATTCCAGCACAGGTTTTTCCTCGACAACATTAAAAACGAAAATAACAAAAAATGTATACTACCTGTAAATAATGACTGCTTATGATGTGAAATTTTATTGAGCCGATTTAAAAATAAAATTGTTCACCTTGAGAATACATTATGGTTTAAGCAATATGAAAATATAAGCCAGATTCAATAAAACTCTTGTGCAACACATTTAAATATGAAGAGGAAATTGAAGTCCTTTACACCAAGTTAAAAGGTAGGTGATCACCGAGCCGAAACCAATTAATGCATCTCTTGCATGCATGCAGGTCGATGCAACATGTTGCATCGGAATGAATAAAATCATTAAATGCAACACATGAGGGAGAAGTATTGATCAAATAAAAATCAAAAAAAGATTGTGAACTTAATATTATTATTTGTAATGAAGAAACCATTTAAATGTTCAAAATTAAAATTTTCAGTATCAAAAGGTGTAATGTTTCATTGTGAAAAAAAAAGACATTAAAAAATCTGATAGTTCCCCGAAATTACATTCCATTTAAAGAAATGTTTCAGATACAGTCAAACCTGTCCATGTAGTCACCTCTATTAAGTCAAACCTGTCCATGTAGTCACCTCTATTAAGCAGTCACCTGTATTAAAAGGTCATATCTTTCTTGTCCTGTCATAGAAAATTTCATATGAATTTAACCTCTTTTAAGAGGTCACCTGTCTTAAAGATCCCTTTTTCTTTATCACAAAGGTGACGTCTTAATACAAGTTTGACTGTATATTGTTTAATACACAATCTATCCAATCACAGGTAGAAGTCAATATTTCTTTAAGATCAGGTGAGCTTCCTGCTGCTCAGTACAAAGACATTATGTAATGGTTACATAATTTTAATTCTAGACATATTACTTGTTTTGAAATCTAAAAAAGAATTCTACCTTTAAGCAGCAAAATTGTATTGCTGCGATCAATTCTTTTTTTTTTTGTAAAATCAGAATGGAAGAATACTAAAAAATTAATTTTTTTCCGGTGAGAGAAAAAAATGGCTGCCAAGGTGAAAATTATCTGGAAACACCAAATGAATAATGACATCGTTTTTTTCTTTCTTCTATCAATTTGTTGCTATGAAATATCAGGAAAGCTTCCAATCTTCAAGACAACATTCATCTGACAATCAAAGCCTACCATGTGTTACTGACAAACAGACTTAACTCTTCTAACATTAAACAATGTCATTGAACAAAAAAATAAAATTAATGGTAATTTTTTATGCAATTTACAAATTTTTTTTATGCAATATTCTTAATCAAAAAGTAATAACTCCTTAAAAAATGGACCAATCAAATCAATGTCATTTCAATTTGAGGTTCTTCATATGGTAATAAGCAATCATGTTTTAAGTTTTAAGGAATTCCCTTTGAAAATGAAAGAGGTGTTGCACATGCAAACTTTATGATGATATATTATAAGTCAAGAAGGGCAAGGTAACTCAATAAGAACTTGTCTAATTTTCATTCCGCCGTGATATAACTGAAATATCGTTGAAAGTGGCGTTAAACTTCTTAAATCCTGACCCCCACTCTCCCTCCCAATTTCCATTGAGGATCTCCAGAACAATCATCAATTACAAATATGATAATTAATAAACTCAGTGAAACTGTCTAAACCAAACCCCAAACAAAACAGATACCTGTCTAAACAGAACATTAAATTATGTCCCAAAATTTCCTTATTCTACCCTGTATAAACTGAACACTGGTCCATTCTGAACACAAATGTTGGTCCCAATACCCTGTATAAACTGAACACTGGTCCATTCTGAAACAAATGTTGGTCCCAATACCCTGTATAAACTGAACACTGGTCCATTCTGAACACAAATGTTGGTCCCAAGAAGGTTCGGTTTAGAAAGGTTTCATTGTAGTATCAAAAATATTTCATGTCTATAAATTTAAATAAAATGCATTGGTCTTCTGAACAATGCTTGTCAAGAAGTGGTTGTAACACTGTCATGACAGTTTTTCAAACATTTCTATATTATTATGACAATTTTTATGATATATAATAAATCATTATGCATTTTGATAGCAGAGTACTGAAATGATCTCTTGCAAAAATTATCATCAGGTCAAAGCTAAAAATATATCAATAAAATCTATAATCTGTAGTGTAATGGTTAGCCTGCCTGCTCGGCTCAAGTGTGGTAGATCATGAGTTCGAGCCCTGATCACATCAAACCAAAGACTATAAAACTGGTATAAAACTGTCTGTCTTCTAGGTTGAAAACAAAGGGAGATAACACAGACACAGACCATGATGGAAAAACAATGTCTGTCTTCTAGATTGAACACAAAGGGAGATAACACAGACACAGACAATGATGGAAAAACAATGTCCATCTTCTAGGTTGAACACAAAGGGGGATAACACAAACACAGACAATCATGGAAAACAATGTCTGTCTTCTAGGTTGAAAACAAAGGGAGATAACACAGACACAGACAATGATGGAAAAACAATGTCTGTCTTCTAGGTTGAAAACAAAGGGAGATAATTGCTGGACTAATTTGTCATTATTAATTTGAAACCTTATTTATCCAAATTTAAACAAAGCCTTTGGTCCATATTCTTAGTTGTCTTTATTTGTCATACCTGAGAAGCAACTTCCATTAATGATCAGAATGTAACAGCATCATTCTAAAAATACATATAATGACAGTTTGGCTTTCAAAACCGCCAAGATTAATATCAATACTTATTACACCTCAATAACAAACATTAAATATTAAAAAAGAAATTATTCCACATTAAATTCACATTTCTGTAACAATCGAAAAAATCTATCAAAGGAATTTTGTATGGTATAATCTTTTAAACTTGACATGCTTGAGCTCTCCAAAGTTAAAGCATCATTATATTCTTGACGTTCAACAGCTTTCAAATGTAACATTTTTTAGTAAAATCTTCTAAAGTGCATATGAACTATATATACCTACCTAATTTGTTCAAATCAAATCAATCAAATCAGTCGTACACGAATTTATAATGAAGAAAATTTCCTTCCTTTAAGGTTTTGCCGAAATTCACAAGTTGCATGCAGTATTTGTCAATGCATTTTCTTTGAGGGAAAATCCAGAATTAATTAAATCTATTTGCAATCAGGATACAGTAGAATCAATATCGTCTGAAGTTTTTCTTCTGTGACAAATAATTGATTAATGTCACAAACACTGACAATTGTGGGCGATCATCTTATCACGATCTTTTCACGATATTTTGATTTTTCGTGAACTTTTCTGGGATGATTTATAAACAAAATTTATGGTTTTGAAATGAAAATCAGAGGTTGACTGATTGGTGTTTAACACCAACTTTAGCAGCATTTCAGCTATATCGTGGCATGAACACATTTTTTATATTAGACACCTACAAGAAAATTAGAGGAAATTATTTTTTTAATTCACAAAGTTGGAAAACATAATAATATATAATTCTACTGTTTAAAGACATTAACTTAATTTCTGTAATAAAAATGTGCACAACCCGTTCTGGTATAACTTTCATCAGGTACGATTGGAATGCCAAATAATTTAGAAGTCTACGGGAGAAGTAATTCAAAAGACCTAACCAGTGAGTGATTGTTGTTTAACGCCAACTCAGCATTTTTTTAGCTATATCATGGCTAGAACAAGTTAATCTTTAATGAGAATAGAAAGACCTAAACTCTATGCCTGAGGTGGATTAACCCTATGCCTGAGGTGAGGTGGATTAACCCTATGCCTGAGTTGAGGTGGATTAACCCTATGCCTGAGGTGGATTAACCTTATGCCTGAGGTGGAATAACCCTATGCCTGAGGTGAGGTGGATTAACCCTATGCCTGAGGTGGATTAACCTTATGCCTGTGGTGGAATAACCCTATGCCTGAGGTGAGGTGGATTAACCCTATGCCTGAGGTGACGTGAATTAATCCTATGCCTGAGATAGATTAACCTTAGTTTTAATCAATTACATTATTTAGGAAATGTAAACTTCAAACACAAACTGGTTTAATTTGTTTTGACATCGTGATATCTGGTTCCAGTAATAGACTTCATTTATTTTCTGTAATTTCAGATTGTACTGTAGTTAACCAGCAACAGAATGAATTTCGGTACCAGAACAGAAGATCCAATTCAACCTAAATAAAGCAATCAGATTCTTCTGTAATTATTAAATAAAAGATTGACTTTTTGAACTATTGATTTTTAGCCTATCTCATCAAAATCATTTCACACATTCACCAAGCAGAGATTATTGAGAGCTAAGTAAACATTTTAGCACCAATGAACCAGTCAATACAATATCGTAGAAATAACTATATTAGTTTTGATATTGGCACTAATTTGTCCTATTCTTTTTTACAATTCAATATTGTACACACTGTATCAGCAAGCAATTTAGAAAATACAATATTGGAAATAGATGTTAGGGAAAACCACAGGGACTATAAAGAATGAACAATCCAGAGCAGGGCCAACCATAGGAGGTGCAGAGTCGAATTGTTCTCTGCAAAAACCTGCAGTGTTGTTGTGTGTACTTGAACAGCCATAAGTAGATAAATCCAGCATGGGGTCCAAGTGGGAGCAATTGGTCGAATTGGCTTAAGGCCAACCCTAATCCAGAGACACTAGCAGGAAACATTGGGCACAAGACACAGAATGGACACAAACAAAACAAAAAAACACAACAAACACTAAAAAGATGAGCAACAAGGACCCCACCAAAAACATGGGGAAGCTAGTTTGAACTATTCAAAATATCAAATTACCGTCATTAGGGTTGCATAATGCATATTTGTGCATAATGTGCACCTCACTTGGCCTTGAAAATCTACAGAAAAAACTGGTTTGCCGGAATGTAAGAATTAAATGATTTCTTCATGTAGACTTCTAGTTGTAGACATGTACTGAGTCAACTTTCTAATTTGAAGAGAATGGCTGCTGATTTTTCAACGTTTCTTAAACTAATTTCTCAAACTAAATGTAGTTTAATTACAATATCTGCTAAATTGTCCTCAATTGTAAACTTCCTCTCTAATAATTCTCATAGAAAGCCTAGTCTTTATTGTGGGTACTATTCTTCCAATTACCATTGCTATATAAAGGTCTTTCATTCTATCAAGTTAGATATTAATTAGAAATTGTCGTCAACAAGCATTGAATCTTGAATAGACTGTCTAGTAAGAGACCAGACTGGTAGTGCTAGGGGTTTATGTGCTGGCTTTGAGTGCAGTAGGTCATGGGTCAAACCAATTGGTATTTGCTGCTTTTCTTTTAATCAGCCAATCAGCATCAAGGAGGTAGAGCAAACACTGGTTGGCTCCAATCAGAATAATGTGTCAGAGTGGAGTGACAGGTCTACATGCAGACTGTTGTTTCAGTGTCAGAGTGGTGTGACAGGTCTACATGCAGACTGTTGTTTCAGTGTCAGAGTGGTGTGACAGGTCTACATGCAGACTGTTGTTTCAGTGTCAGAGTGGTGTGACAGGTCTACATGCAGACTGTTGTTTCAGTGTCAGAGTGGTGTGACAGGTCTACATGCAGACTGTTGTTTCAGTGTCAGAGTGGTGTGACAGGTCTACATGCAGACTGTTGTTTCAGTGAGCAAGCACTATGAAAATCCAACTAAGTGTCTTGGTCTAGAGGTAAAAAGCAGATATCATCATCACCTCATCAAATGTTACTTGCTCTCATCATGAAATAGCTGAAAAATTACTCATTTGGCATTAAACAGCAATCACTCACTCACTCATATCAGTTGCCATAGACTACCACTACCATCTTTAATTTTTAGTACCCCCCCCCCCCTTTTTTTTGTGTGTCCACCTGTGAGAAACAGCATATGGATTTGGAATTTTATGTTCATCAGCCTAGGCGTTAAACAGTAATCACTCACTCACTCAAATCAGTTGCCATAGACTAGCACTACCATCTGTAATTATGAGTATCCACCCCTCTTTTTTCACCTGTGAGGAAACAGCATATGGATTTTGAATTTTATTTCCATCAGCCTAGTATGAATTAAATGCATTATAAAGACTTGTACCTAAATGATCAATGCTATACAGACTTACAGATTGTTCTCCAAAACTGCACATGACACATGAGAATGAAGACAAATTAATTCAATATAACTTAGAAATCAATTAGTGTTACAGCAAACTAACTTACTGTAAAGTGAAGATTAAATGATATATAAAGACAACATCCATTACAATGTCAATAGAATGATATAAATAACTATTACATGTAAAATAAAGGTTAGAGAAAACTGAGGGGGCAATTAAAGAATGGACACTCCTGAGACACAGGCAACATTACGTTAGAGAAAACAGAGGGGGCAATAAAGAATGGACACTCCAGAGACACAGGCAACATTACATTAGAGAAAACAGAGGGGGCAATAAAGAATGGACACTCCAGAGACACAGGCAACATTACGTTAGAGAAAACAGAGGGGGCAATAAAGAATGGACACTCCAGAGACACAGGCAACATTACGTTAGAGAAAACAGAGGGGGCAATAAAGAATGGACACTCCAGAGACACAGGCAACATTACGTTAGAGAAAACAGAGGGGGCAATAAAGAATGGACACTCCAGAGACACAGGCAACATTACGTTAGAGAAAACAGAGGGGGCAATAAAGAATGGACACTCCAGAGACACAGGCAACATTACGTTAGAGAAAACAGAGGGGGCAATAAAGAATGGACACTCCAGAGACACAGGCAACATTACGTTAGAGAAAACAGGGGGGGGCAATAAAGAATGGACACTCCAGAGACACAGGCAACATTACGTTAGAGAAAACAGAGGGGGCAATAAAGAATGGACACTCCAGAGACACAGGCAACATTACGTTAGAGAAAACAGAGGGGGCAATAAAGAATGGACACTCCAGAGACACAGGCAACATTACGTTAGAGAAAACAGAGGGGGCAATAAAGAATGGACACTCCAGAGACACAGGCAACATTACGTTAGAGAAAACAGAGGGGGCAATAAAGAATGGACACTCCAGAGACACAGGCAACATTACGTTAGAGAAAACAGAGGGGGCAATAAAGAATGGACATTCCAGAGACACAGGCAACATTACGTTAGAGAAAACAGAGGGGGCAATAAAGAATGGACACTCCAGAGACACAGGCAACATTACGTTAGAGAAAACAGAGGGGGCAATAAAGAATGGACACTCCAGAGACACAGGCAACATTACTTTAGAGAAAACAGAGGGGGCAATAAAGAATGGACACTCCTGAGACACAGGCAACATTACGTTAGAGAAAACAGAGGGGGCAATAAAGAATGGACACTCCAGAGACACAGGCAACATTACGTTAGAGAAAACAGAGGGGGCAATAAAGAATGGACACTCCAGAGACACAGGCAACATTACGTTAGAGAAAACAGAGGGGGCAATAAAGAATGGACACTCCAGAGACACAGGCAACATTACGTTAGAGAAAACAGAGGGGGCAATAAAGAATGGACACTCCAGAGACACAGGCAACATTACGTTAGAGAAAACAGGGGGGGCAATAAAGAATGGACACTCCAGAGACACAGGCAACATTACGTTAGAGAAAACAGAGGGGGCAATAAAGAATGGACACTCCAGAGACACAGGCAACATTACATTAGAGAAAACAGAGGGGGCAATAAAGAATGGACACTCCAGAGACACAGGCAACATTACGTTAGAGAAAACAGAGGGGGCAATAAAGAATGGACACTCCAGAGACACAGGCAACATTACGTTAGAGAAAACAGAGGGGGCAATAAAGAATGGACACTCCAGAGACACAGGCAACATTACGTTAGAGAAAACAGAGGGGGCAATAAAGAATGGACATTCCAGAGACACAGGCAACATTACGTTAGAGAAAACAGAGGGGGCAATAAAGAATGGACACTCCAGAGACACAGGCAACATTACGTTAGAGAAAACAGAGGGGGCAATAAAGAATGGACACTCCAGAGACACAGGCAACATTACGTTAGAGAAAACAGAGGGGGCAATAAAGAATGGACACTCCTGAGACACAGGCAACATTACGTTAGAGAAAACAGAGGGGGCAATAAAGAATGGACACTCCAGAGACACAGGCAACATTACGTTAGAGAAAACAGAGGGGGCAATAAAGAATGGACACTCCAGAGACACAGGCAACATTACGTTAGAGAAAACAGAGGGGGCAATAAAGAATGGACACTCCAGAGACACAGGCAACATTACGTTAGAGAAAACAGAGGGGGCAATAAAGAATGGACACTCCAGAGACACAGGCAACATTACGTTAGAGAAAACAGAGGGGGCAATAAAGAATGGACACTCCAGAGACACAGGCAACATTACGTTGGAGAAAACAGAGGGGGCAATAAAGAATGGACACTCCAGAGACACAGGCAACATTGGGCACAAGACAAAGAACGAAGACAAACAAAAATTAAAAAAGCACAACATAGAAAACTAAAAAGATGAGCAACACGGACCCCACAAAAATTGGGGGTGAACCCAGTAACCTTAAAATTAGCAAATTCTATTTAAGGAATAATGTTACTTTTAACAAACAAATACATCATCTCAAGGTCTACTCAACAACCTCATAACTGTTGTTATTTTTCTTTAACAAAAAACTAAAAACAAAACATATATGATCGACATTTGAGAGTAATCATGCATGACATGTTACATAAGTTAAGGGTGATGTCAAAATATTTGTACACCCATAAATAAAATGTTAAAATTGTGACAATTAGGGAAAAAAAATATTCTAGAGTTTTGTAACAGAAGGCAATATAAATTCCTGGGATGATGCTGGTTAAAAAACAAAATAACTGAAAATCAATAAAAATAGCTCAAACTATTTACATCCTCTTTCTAATTGTCCAATTTTTACCTGTTCTGTCGACCATGTCCATGGATGTAATTTCCTGAATAATTTTTTCAGAGGAAAATAGCATAAATCAGTTAAATAATTTAAAAAAATCATCCCTGAAATTGTACTGCTGTAAATATGTTATTATTCATGCGAATAATTGGTTTTTGTAAGAGCTATCTGGAAACAGTTTGATGCTTCATATACACATTTCACGTGTGACAAACTTCTGGTTATGAAAAGGAAATAGCAGATAATAGAATTGTCAGTTTATACATACAGTGAAGCCTGTCTAAACTAGACCTTCAATAAACTGGAATCCTCTTTAAACTGAACTTTAAATAAAGTCCTAATGTAGGAAATCCTAGTTAATTTAACCGGTATAAATTGAAATTGAACCAAAGTCCAAATGTGCATGACATAGGAAATCTTAGTTACTGGTAATTTAATCTGCATAAACCAAACAGTTAACACCTGTCTATTTCAAGCACAAAAGTTGGTCCCAATGAGGTTCAGTTTAGACAGATTACACTGTATATACATACAAAGCAAAATAATCTCAGAAATAAAAATTAAAAAGTTAATACATGTATAGTCACACAAGGAACTGTCACAAATAAAAAGGGAAATAACTCTTTTTTGCATGCATTTTTACTACTTGCATAAACAATACACCTGTTGATAATAACCATTTAATATCCTTGAAAATTGCTTAAGCTATGTTTTGACAACAAAATTCTCAGGATCTTTCTTTAACCTTTTATCACCAATAGATAGAAGATGTTAATCTCATTTTTTCTTCAGTGTGTGAAACTAAATTTTGCGGTATCATAGACCAATCTCTATTTTACATAGACCTCACTGTATATTACATAAAAAATTTGGAAAATTTGACATAGATCAGCTTGATTTTACATAGACATTGTCTATAGGTCTACTGCTAAATTCACATACTGCAGAATCTTCACCTTTGAAACTTTTGATTGAGAACAATCTCACATACTATATTCAAGGTAATCTGTTTTTCAATGTTCATTTTGCATATTGCTGTTATTTTACATTATTTGTGGATCAAAGACATTTATTCTGGTGGAATAGTCTCATCTCACATTCTAGAAAATCCTGGTCTGAGAGTTATCTCCCTTTTGACAACACAGTTTGGGCTAAATTTATTTAGTTTTCAACTATATTGAAAAAAGGTGTATTGCTTTTCATTATTCTATATGCATTGCACAATCAATAAAAACTAAATAAACAGAAAATATTGTTTTGCTTCAAGATGTACATATCATACGATCCATAGAAATATTCATGATTTAAACACAAACTTAAACCATTTGGGGCCATCATGGTCGTGATCGTATTGTAGTTGGATTAACAACTACCTGTGCAATCGAACCCTGTTAAAAGCAAGATGTACTCGATACAACATTATGTGATAAAGTTTGTCAGTGACTTGCATCAGGTCGGTGGTTTTCTCTGGGTACTTCAATTCCTCCAACAATAAAACTGAACACCACGATATAACTGAAATATTGTTGAAAGTGGCGTTAAACACCATAAACCTAACCTGAACCATTTGTCTTCAAAAGTACTATCATTATATTGTTTCTTTGACAATCGAAATTCAGTTTGTATTCAACTTGCAAACTCTTTAAAAAACATTATACTATAATAAACTTATGTTGAAATTATTGCGCAAAACTACATTTAACATGTTTAATTTTGCTTTAAATGTTAATACTTTTTTTTCATCAAAATCGAGTGAGTGAGTGATTGTTGTTTAATGCCAAGTCAGCAATTTTTCAGCTATATCATGACGATATCAAAATTGAACAAGAATTGGGTTTGAAATAATGCTTTGAAAAATCGTTATCTTTTTGTAATCTGATTACAAGATTACATAAACCCACAATGAATGTATAATTTTTCACAAAACTATGTAGACATACACACCTACAGACTATAGCTTTTTGTTCTTATTACATAATGAAAAGATTTGCATTTTGTAACATTTTTGTTTGTTTTGTTGTTAAAACCACATTTGTACATCCTTTTCTACAAGGTCATGAAACTGATCTTCTTCAATCAACAATAGAAATATAAACAGTGGTGAATAAAATACAATAAAAAATCACAAAGAAGGATTAGGTGTTTAAAGTTAATCTTCTTCCTAACTACTCTATCAAAGAGATGACAGGTGAGAAGTCGTTACAGGTAGCCATACACCTGGCGATTATTAATCAATTAATGTTTAAACTAACCAGGTAGAATGTTTTAAAGTTCTTTTAAGGTAAAGTGTTTTAAGCCAATGCCATTTAAATAAGATTTATGTGTAAAAATAAATTTATTTTAAGTAATGGATGTCACCAAATGAAAAGTCATCTAAATCATGTAAACGTTTTACTGTTTGGACTAAAGATTACATTAGTCGTATATGAAAATAGAAAGGCTGGACAATAATGGTTGACAATTTTACTTAAACCAGCAATTCTGCAACTCCAATGAGTCACCACAAACTCACAAAATACAGAGAAGAGAACAACTCAATCCAATGGACATCTGTCGCGTCTACATACTATTATTTACGGAAAGAATTTACTGCTATATATATTCTATAGTCCTGGATATAAGAAACTCAATATATACAGTGTTTTTAGTTCTTTAGTATTACATGGATTATGATATCATATCGGAATGATTGGTACTGTAACTCATCCACACTGAATAACTCATTAGTACTGTAACTCATCCACACTGAATAACTCATTAGTACTGTAACTCATCCACACTGAATAACTCATTAGTACTGTAACTCATCCACACTGAATAACTCATTAGTACTGTAACTCATCCACACTGAATAACTCATTAGTACTGTAACTCATCCACACTGAATAACTCATTAGTACTGTAACTCATCCACACTGAATAACTCATTAGTACTGTAACTCATCCACACTGAATAACTCATTAGTACTGTAACTCATCCACACTGAATAACTCATTAGTACTGTAACTCATCCACACTGAATAACTCATTAGTACTGTAACTCATCCACACTGAATAACTCATTAGTACTGTAACTCATCCACACTGAATAACTCATTAGTACTGTAACTCATCCACACTGAATAACTCATTAGTACTGTAACTCATCCACATAAAAACAATTCTGTGAAAAGAAACAATATTCCTACTCTCCATATAATCAGACCCATGTACAACCATACAAAACAGTTAAAACCTTTTGAACCCTAATCCTATAACTAACATGTAGATATCCAATTTAGTGTGCACGACACGTTTCTAGAATAACCTTCATCAAGTACGTCAAAAGTCAAAAGACCAAATTATACAATAGTCTTTGGAAACAAGCCAACACAAGGGTATAAACAGACTAGACAAAACCAGTTCAAGTTACCTTTTCCTGAGGGAGATGAACTATAGTTTTAATAATAACTACATTATTTGGGAACTGTAATAATAGGTGCATAAAATGTTATTTTGCCAAAGGAAGGGTTTCAACCGTAACATGATCAATACATTTTCACATAAAACATTTCTTCCAATGAGATCATAGAAGCATACTGCAAGCTTTGTAATTTCTCTTCAATTTAATCACTCTCAGAATTTAGATGCTCTGATAATATTCCCAATACAAAGGATACTTTGTGATGTAGAATTCCTGTTTTGAAATGATGTTTAAGGAATTGAAATTCCTTTCACGTTAGATCTACACATTTTTTAAGAATAGTTTATATATTTTAGAAGGGGAAAAAAATGCAATCTCAAACCATATCCTTGAAGTAGACAGTCCCAGAACTGCTAAATTCAGAATGATCTGTCATCCAAATAAAAAGATGTTATTTCATTTTTGTTATTATTATTTAATTTTGTAGACCATCTTGTCTTGTCATGTGTATTTAATATCTATCAATGTTAAATTGGCAAATTCTCTGTACCGCTGTTTAAACTATGGTTTTATGAGAAATATAGAATCTTGAATCTTGAATTATCTTGGATTTAGATGAACACAAAGAGTATCTAATTAGAATTCTAGCTGTTTTCAATTAAAAATTTTAAATGTAATTCTAATCCAGAATTACTTTAATATCCTTATCAATAAAATACACTTACCTCCTGATGAAGCTGATCGTCTCACTATCATACCAATAATATCCATTATGTTGTTAATGAATATGTCATGCACATATGTCAACCAGTATGGTGTATCAGTCCTATTGTCTAATATGTCACCTGGTATGATGTATCAAGTCTTAATGTCTAATATGTCACATATGTCAGCTGGTATGGTATGGTATTATCGGTTCTCTTGTCTAATTCATATAGTCCAGTAACCGTAGAAATAATTAATTTCCATCTTATATCTTCAATTGTTCCTTAAATCCAATTTGTGTGTTTCTAATCCTGGCTTCTAATTGTACCTCTAAATGCTGGATACTTTGAATGCTATCTTTTAATGCACATTTTTTATATTAAAATAAACACATGTTAAATGAAGACTTTAAAACACTAAAAAATGTATAAATAGGGTAATTTTCATCAATTATTCTGCCATAACGAACACTTTTCTATAATCAGCTTATTCTGTTGAAAGTCTTCCATGTTATATTTCCTGGTGACATTATCAATAGAATTTTACCCCTTCAACATTATAATTAGAGGAAAAAGTCAAAACTATTAACAGCAAGTCTGTATTTAAAGCTAACAAAAGGACCGCAATCAATCATAAAAATTTCAATGCAAGTAACGTCCATTCAACAACAGATAATTACAGCATTTGAACAAAAGTGCACATCCTGCCCACATCTTATAAAGGGCTACAATTTTAAAGCTTTAACATACTAATGTTAATTTATAAAAATGAGATAAAGTCAAAATTTCAAGTGCTATTTAAATCAACTGGCCACAGGTTTAAATAGACCTTATCAAATTTTTGATTACAAAAATTTCTTCAATCCATATAAACATACCACTGAGCACTCTCTAATAGGTCCTGTAACATATTCTAAATATTATTCTTTCAAATAAACTTTTACTCAATCCGATTTGCACAATTTTATCTATTTAGTACTTGAGAATTGGATAACTGGTCCACTTGAATGGAGATTTATTGTCAATTGTATACAAAATTTCGCCCCAGTGCTTAAGAAACTGACCTTTGTTTAGAGGTTATACAACACTTAATATGACACAAATAATTCAACGAAAATAAAACACAGATGAAAAAAACGAATTAATGTCAACAGCACTCTTTTTGAACTTCTATAATTATACCAGTAGGACACATTTTTGCTATTTTTTTAGCTTTAAAACTGACATTTTCTAGCGTTCATTGTTCAGATATTTAAATTTTTGTGGTTAAAAAAATTATCATATTCAAATTTTTCACAGTGTTCACAGTGGTTGCACTTCAATAATTCCTATGAAAACATCCCTTTTCCGTTGTTTTTTTTTTTTTTTGCAATCCAAATAGAGTAAAAGTAACTTTGCATTGGTAAAATTTCTAAGTGTTGATTCCTCAAGATGTCATTTTTTTCTTTGCATTTCTATGGATAGCATTGAAACTCTGGCTCATCAAGCCACCTTGGAATATAAGAGAAACTGACCAAGCAAGCAATCAACTAAATGTGTTTGTCAATGAATCTAAGTTTGTCAGAGTGGAATGATTCATCACACCATAACATGAAGAAATCTAATCCAATTTGTCAAGTCCAATTAGCGTAATCTTCAACTTGATCAAGCTGACCAATGGCTACTCAAGCATCTGTCCCGCTGGAATTTCTCCGTATCATAAGACGAATATCTTTATGATTGAATCTAAATTTCAATAAGTTTTAACCATCCACTTAAATATCCTTTTACTAGTAAATTATCCAAGAGAACTGGGTCACCTGCTGAATTTGATCTTTTAAATCAACCCTGAAAAGGGGGGCACCTGCTCTTAAGATAACAGAAATGCAAAATCAACAAAAATGATTTTCATTAATCACATAAGTGCTTGTAATTATCTTAATAAACAGTCAATAAAACGTAAAGTACACAATACTGGTCAGATGTCAAGTCAAGTGTACATTTCAGTATGGTCACAACAAACAAATCAACAAAATAGTTTTAAATGATTTCCAATAAAATATGTCAATATCATTCCCAGCTGAATATGATTGCTAATTAGTTGCTCACTATAAATATATATCCCATTTCATTCCTTCATGTGAGTTCCAACAAGTTTTAAAGCAAAGAAAAACAAACTTATTTTCCAATATCAAAGTACATATGTACTTTCAAAGTTCTGTGTGTAAATAAATGTTATCCAAACTATTTTTCAGTCCTTCCAGTGAGTTCTAACAAGTTTTAAACTAACGAAAAACAAACTTATTTCCAATATCAAGCGAACTACATGTACTTTTCCTGTTCTGTGTGTAAATAAATGTTATCCATGAATTTTTTTTTTTATCAACACATCTTCACATATATAGTTAGTTGAGAGTTTAAGTTCAACAAACTGACCAATAGGCATTACTCGTAAGTTTATATGTAATTTTTCACTGTTACACACACACACACACCCGGCAGTTTTATTGTAAACACAGAAAGCTTCAGATATTTCTAATGGTCCAATTAATGAGTTTCTACTCATCAAACATCAGCGAGTCATATACCATGACACCAAAGATTAGTTTATCTGAAGCCAAAAATCTACAAAAAACTTCCTTGGTATATAATCTTTGATCATGATCTGAGCATCTGGTTAGATTATAAGATAACATTTGCACTGTATATCTGATAGCATTATCTTCAATCTTCATTTTTTTAAATCCCCTCAAGAATTGAAGTATATAGGAAATGTACAAATTAAATGTCTTAATCCACAATTTTATCTTAGATAGAATATTTTGATCCTCGTTAATGATATATTTGATATCACAGACATCTTTTTAAAATTGACAGACGATCCTCCAAAACATTACCATGCCATTAATGAATTACAACATGAGAATTCAACACTGTAAACAGACGCATGTTTACAGGTATATACATCACTTTTTGGAGTCTCCAGTTTACCCAAATCTTCCACAATTTTAATGAAAGTGTCCTCTAATCCACATTTCAATATCAAATAAGATAAATATAGATTCTACTTCTGCTACTAATAAGTTACAATATTTCTCCACTCCAAATTTTCAAATTTTAAATCTCGAGCTTTACCAAGGCATTTATTAATTTTGCTGGTCTCGCCCATGTATAATTATCTGCTTCAGAATATTATAATAGTGCATTATATAATTTTTTGTTCCTGTTTCAATAACTCCATTATGTTGAAAAAAAATAACAATAAATAAACACTAGCTTGTTTATCGAACCTAATCTTCAGTGGACTTAATTCTATAAAAATTCAATAGCTTTTCTTTATTGCAATCAAAATGAAAGTAGATCAAACAAAACTGTTATAACAATCAATACACATGCACCGTTTCTACCTTACAGGAAAAAAGAAAGCGCAATTAACACTTTCGCTAACAATTCCTTTAGAAATGTACTTTCAATCATAAAAAAAGATCCATTATCTAAATCCTGACAAATGACTTTAAACTTGAGATATTCATCAATTTTCACATTATGTAATTTTCTCAGGTATGAGCTTACATTAATTACCTACCTATATACAGGTACCGGTAGATATATTATTTCACTAATTAGTATACCAGTACATATTAGTGAATTACAGGTGTATCTGGTTCCTATTGTTTGGTTACTGAATCTGATGAGGGTGGAAAAGGGGTTTCTGTAATAGTACATACTTAGGGATTGATCTCAAGTTTTATTTGGTTCTTGAAGAAATAACCTCAATCAGGTTGTACACACTGTGTAACCTGCATAGCAGGTTATGCAAGGGTGTGTACAACCTGATTGAGGTTATTTCGAATGTTCAGTTCTTGAAGAAATAACCTCAATCAGGTTGTACACACTGTGTAACCTGCATAGCAGGTTATGCAAGGGTGTGTACAACCTGATTGAGGTTATTTCGAATGTTCAGTTCTTGAAGAAATAACCTCAATCAGGTTGTACACACCGTGTAACGCAAGGTACACAGTGTGTACAACCTGATTGAGGCTATTTCGAATGAATCGAACAAATAATTAAAATTATAAATTAATTAAAACTTTTTTTGTTATGATATTGAAAAATATATTTATTTTTTCAAAATAAAGCAATTAATCAGAAATAAATTTAAATAACCCCATTTGTGCCTCATTTAAAGAAAATCCTCTGCTGACAACGGCACGCGATGCCTTGAGAACGACATCTATTTTTCGATTCCGTATATTGACAAATAACCTCAACTTTTTAAGCCAATCAAAACACGTATAAAATGACATGTGATTCTAAAATCAATCTATATGTATATGTACCTGTAAGAGCAAGAATGACATTATAACATGACAAAGAACATCACAGGTGTACACATACTACACAATGGAAACTAGAGAGTTGGAGATTTTGAATTCCAAAATTACAGCAAAAACAATGAATTGGAACTACCAGATTAACATTCAATTCAACACTACTGTAAATGAACTTAAAACCTATCATCAGACAATTTGCTATACGGTACATACAAATCGTACAACTATCATACAGATTACTAACAGTGCACAAGCTTACATATCTCATAACAGTGGAAAATTGCGTTTTTTCCAGCAATCGTGTGATTTTGAGTACTAATAAAGGGCCGTATAGACATCAGTGTTATTTAGTCATGAACCTTACATATCTTTTCTGGTACATGCTTCATGTAGAACAAATACTAAGAAATGGTAATGGTATAAGGACTGACTTGATAGAGGACACCCTTGAAAACGATTACCGGTAAAACTATGTCTGTTTCTGCTCTTTTCAGTACAATTGGACAGTTGTTTTGGATCTTTTTGACATTGCAGAATAAACATAATATAGGTAGATTGTCAGTGTAAAAAATAAAAATTTATTTGCACTAGCTGTGAAGCAAGCCAGAAAAGCTCACCAATGGCTTGCTTTTCTACCAGTTTCTAAAGCTCTTACAAATAAATTATATATTGTCTGACAATACACATATTGTCAATAGAACAGAAGCTATGAGGATCAAATATAATATAAAATATATTAAATATGAATAATGTATTATGCTATGGTGTATTACCACTAAAGCTGAGAACCAATCAAAACGATGTATGATAAAGTAGTACGTAAAATACAAAATGAATCCCTACACTGTTAGATAAAAAACAACTAATAAATACTGCAAAATACTGAATGCTAACAGAAACCTACAGCTTTCAGGATCATCTTAAATCCATATTTGATGACCTTGTGAATTTAAATTAAAATTTGCTAGCATTGGAAAGTAACCACCTGAATTTGCATTAAAGCAAAAGTTAAAGCAGGATTTTAAAGGACTGATAACTTCAAACAGACAATTTTTTCTTACATGCCATTAAATGTATGTTGATTTTCGGAGGTAAGTTTCCAATTAAGTACCTCTTCCATGAGATATGAGTGTCGCTTATATTAAACTTCAGGTAAAATCTGTATAAAACCTCAAAAAGATTTTATGTAACATAGAATGCTATGGGGAATTATTTAGTGGTATTACTCCTTATTACATGGAGAACCCTGTCCCTCATGTGATATTGAAAGGTGTCAATGCTATTATTGACTAAATCTTGGGAAAATGAGTTATCATCTCCCTGGCCAATAATCTCATGTGATAATCTATACTTCAAAGATTGTGCTATAATCAATAAATGACCATCACCAGGTGTAATATATCTCACCTGAGAAAATTTGATTTTGTATTGTCATAAACTCATAAGAGCCAACATTATTATCATAAATACTTAGGTGGGGCCGTTGTGGCCGTGATCGTATGGTAGTTGTATCTACAACTACTAATGTAATCAGTGCCCATCACCACTGATGTTGTGAGTTCAAATCTTGATCATCATCAGGGCGAGGTGTACAGTATTATGTGATAAGGTTTGTCATTGACTTGCGACAGGTCGGTGGTTTTCTGCAGGTCCTCCGGTTTCCTCCACCCATAAAACTGACTGCCACGATATAACTGAAATATTGTTGAAAGTGGTGTTAAACACCAACAAACAAACAAACAAACAATGAATACTTAGGGTAAATAAGCCTTTTAACAACTATACAGTGAAAACTGTTTAAACCGAACCTAAGCTGAGACCGATTTTTGTATTCGGAATAGACATGTGTCCGGCTTAAACAGGTTAAATTAACATAGATTTCCTACATTGGAACTTTGATTTAAACAATATTTATTTTGTAAAACTAGCACAAATAATATACAAGCATAATACAAGTTTTCAGAAATGAGCAACTTGCTTATATAAATCTGTTTCCAGTGATACACTGGGACTGTATTTGAAGATGGTACCATACACTTCAATTAAAATTTGATTTGCTCCTTTAATTTTCTTATTTTTTTTGGCAGCGTGTTTGAATATATCCACTGTAATAAATATCAAAATTTTAACAAATTCCAACCAACAGACTCAGAGCTATAAATTCACTAGCCACATAGCAGCTTTTCTCTCTGTGGTTTTGATCACCGAGATGCTTGAAATCTGCATACAAACATCATATGATCAAAACGTTCAACTGATTTTAAAGAATTATCTCCCTGTAGTGTATGGTACCACCTTAAGTTCAATTTATACAGGTTTCCAGTTTATTCAAGGTTCGGTTTAGACAGGTTTCACTGTATATTATCACCTGTTAATAACCTCTAATATATTTTAGGGGTTATTCATGATATATTTATTACATTTTTTTTTATTACACTGCTGATTGGTTGGTTAGCATTTATACAGTTTTTTGTACTTTAAACATGACCTTTGTATTCAATAAAATGTTTTATTATTTTTATCTTCTCAACCTTCTGTCTGTATTTCTAATTTTAGTATTTGTCTTTCAGATGCTATCATAACACAATGAAAGTATTATACAGTTTACATGTCTGTATTTACTGCTTTTTACACAGTTTTGACAATATTGTGATTATACAATTTACATGCATATATTTACTACTTTTTTTACAGTTTAACAATATTGTGATTATCTCCTCTTTGTCAATACAAAGACTGGGCATCATTTTTAAATAGTGCCATAAAATTTAACTTTCAACTTTAATTATTTTTCTTTCAGAAGCTATCATCACACAATGAATATATTATACAGTTTACATGTGTATATTTACTACTTTTTAACAATTTAACAATATTGCGATTATCTCCCCTTTGTCAATACAAAGATTGGACATCATTTTTAAATAGTACCATACAAGTTTAACTTTCAAAAGTCCTTTAGTGGTAAGCAAAAACCAATCAATAGCCTTTGTAAATATTTACAATAAATGGTAATTTATGAGGAAAATCAATTTCTATATGACTTCTTCAACACAAATTGATGCAGAGAAAATTAACATGAAACAGACAATGCCATGTGTTTTCTGATTTTATCAAAATAAATGAGGTAGAAATGTACAGGCTTAGACAGGCTTTATATGACTTTTGTTAATTAAATAAGACTGGCCATACAATAGTGTTCTTATTTTATTATTTCAGAATTAATATCTTTTGTAATGTTGACACCAGTTAAACAAACTTTGTAAAAACATTTTTTTCTCCAGATTTAAAAAAAAATATATAGAAATGTTTTATATTTGATAACTTTGTCTAGACAGTACTAAACACAAGCAGGTTCATGTTAGCGGATATATTTTAGATTTCTTTCTTAATCCCTCTAAATAAATTGTTGCTATAAAAGTTGAAATCTTGACAGACCACTTATAATTACTATCTACATGTAATCAGTAAAGAAATGCTGTTAGTAAATATAAGTACATTTGTAGTCAGTACTAGATGCAAACAGGTTCATGCTAGTAGATTTGCACCCACTAGATACATGGTAGACTTGCTACAAGTCCTTTACTTAAGAAATAAATCATGGAAGCCAGAATGTGTTGGGAGTTTTAACATGGGTTGGCGGATATTAGTATTTTATCCAGAGCCAGGGGCGAGGGATCAAATTTACTAATATCCGCCAACCCATGTTAAAACTGAAAACACATTCTGGCTTCCATGATTTGTTTCGATTCTGATATGTCTAAGAGTACAAATACGGTAGTATACTTTGATTGGAAGACGGTAATTTATATTTACGTTTGCGGAAAATGTCGCACACAATTTATGTTGCCAATGGAAAAGTCAGTCACATTCACCGGCGCATGTGCGAATGAGATTATACCATATCGATAAATCACTTGTTTGTCTACAAAGCGAAAGAAGTTAGAATGTTAGAATTGTTAATAATCCCTTTATATAAATTGTTGCCATGAAAGTTGAAATCTTGACAGAACACTTATATTTACTATCTACATGTAATCAGTGAAGAAATATTGTTAATAAATACAAATGGTCAGTCAAAATTTTAATTTACATGGCACATCATTAATAAGGAAGAGATTTGTAGCATGGCTAAACACATGTGGTTATGGTGTTTAATACTACTTTCAACAATATTTCAGTTATATCATGGCATTCAGTTTTACTGGTGAAGGAAACCCAGAGAAAACCTCTCTAAACACATGGATGTTCATGTTAGCCAGCTGCACTGGACACAAGATGGTTCATCTTTATGCATCCTCCTTACTTGGTGTCTTTTGCAGTAAAAAAGCCTGTTGTAACATGACAACATCTACAAAATCATCACATCTTAACTACCTCTTGGTTCAAAAAGGTAATGGCACTATATTATCATACAAGCATGTGTTTTGTTTTTCTCTTTTCAAATCATATTTTGTAACTGTCAAGTCGTGTTTACTACATGTATATGAATTATGTATGTTCAATCAGTGGCCCCTTGATTGGTTATTAAGATATCTTGTTTAATACAGTCTACCAGACAAGTGTTATGATAACCATGAAAACTAAATGAAATGTTACAATATTAAAGGAATTTATAGAATATTCCCATGGGTTATTTCCCTTACTTGTAAATTTAAAAATTGTCTGATGAATGGCAAAAATGATTTTCAAATTGATATACATTTTTTTTGGTAACTACCGTAAGTCTTCTATACTTGAACAAGTGACATATCATTCAATGTACCATTCAAGTTATTCTAGAAAACAAACTGCAATCCTATCAGATAATCTCTTATTTAATCCAGATCAGTAAATATTGTAGGAGTTAAAACCCAAGGGATAAGGGAAGGACATGGAATATTCATCCTCTGTCTAGATTTTAATTATTTGTTAAAGAGATTATCTATAATAATAACACTAAATAAATAACAAAAATACTCCATTATGTTCTAATGGCCTGTTAAGTAGATATAATATCAATACTTCCTTTTAAGGTTTCAATTTACTTATACAATGTACCAGCATTGTGTATGGTGTGAAAACATTTCAAATATTTCACAGGTTTTTTATTCTGTTCCATAAATATTTGATTTTTAAGATCATGAATCAAGGTTTTTATGATTCCCTTTAGAGACAGTAATTTGACGGTATTATCAAAATTTTTAATTTTTATGTTATTTGGACAAACTGTGGACCAATTATGATCCATTATAACCTCAATTAATATGTGGGGTTTGTTTATCGGGCTTGAAAGTATGTATACAATATATATGGCATTCTAAAGAGCCAGTCCAAAAATTATAGAATATTTGAGGAAATTTTTTAGACTTTCAATCTTTTTTACAGTCAAGAGGCACAGCTGTAGGCAGGAGGTGGGAGGGAGTGGGTGGTTGTTTGTACCTTGAAAACCAAGAAGAAAAGTCGTGATTTTGTTTGAACAGGTTTTCAGTTGAACTAGCACCATAAAAGTCCAGATTTTGAGTCTATCGAATCTCCACCCCTGAACAATCCTGCCTATGGCCCTGAGAGGTCATTAGATAAATAGAACTGACAGATAAATAAAGTTATTACCTTGTGGTCTATTTTTGATGCTTTCTTCTGATACAGTAGTATTATCACCAGCCATTCCACCGATTCCACTGTCTGGATAGCTATCCCTTGTATAACTCTGTCGTGCACATTGATCACGTAATCGTAACTCATACTCCACTAGTTTTGTTTGTTTTGATTTACTCGTCTCTGCTGTAACAAAAGCCGAACTTGTTCCGTTGACTTTGTGTAATTGTGAATTGCCACTAGTACCACTACCGTTTTGACTTTTTATTTTATTCTGGATATTTTCTAAGTTAGCGTGATTGTTTCCAATTTGTTGTCCGATTTTATTTTGGCTATCTGAACGATTAACTCCCTTTACTTCCTCTGGAGACACGGGCAAAGATTGTAACATTCGACGTAAAACATTACTATCGAAATCGACATTCACTTCAGGATTAAGGGGTGTTAATGGTGTAAGGGGCTCTGGTGGTGATGGCCATTCCGGTGATGAAGATGAAGACTTACGCTGTGGTGGACTCAAAGCTTTGATTGGTTTTGGAGCTAGAACTCGTATTCTATCGACATGTTCCTTAGGTATAGCGTCCAATGAAGCATCTCCTACAAAAGCTGTCTCCATCTGAATATTTTCTGAATTTCTATTTGATCGTTGTTGATCTGATTTTGTGTCAGAACAGAAAGTCACAGAAGACGATCTTGCCGAGTTTTCTTCGAAATATTGTTGGGTAAAATGTATGGCTGATGCTGGTCGAGTGTTATCTAATAATCGGTCTTCTACAAATGAAACATGAGACAAAGCTGGAGCGGGCATGGATTTCCTATTATTAGCTTGACGAGTATCATCACCCGTCGTTGGTTTTCTCAATTGCACGTTTCCCGATACATTATCATAGACTGAGGAAATCGAAGGAGGTTTGAGTATTCCTGTTGGCTTAAATAATTGGGCATCTTCCTCTGCCTCCATTTGCATTCTGGGTATTGTTGCAGCTTTTTCTTTCTTTTCAGCAATGACATGATTATCGACTGGTGGATGATCAGAGTGAAGATCTTGTGGGGAGGATATCGTCCTGCGGTGATTGTGGACAGGGGAACTTGGTGAAGAAATAGATCTATCTTTGCCTCTTATTCTCTGTAAATATAAACCATTAATCATTTCATAAAACTAACATTTGATGTGTTTATACATGGAAATAATGATGATGTCTGTTTTGTACTAGATCAACATTCTGAGTTAGATTTCAATAGTGTTAAGTCACTGAAACAATAGTCCACATACAGACATGTTGCTCCACTCGTACACATTATCCTGATTCTGAGCCAACCAGTCTTTGGACTTACTGCTTAATGCTGCATCTGATACAGCAAATACAAATTCATAGTCTTGGTTTGACCCAACAAGCCATCAAACCCACAATCTGCCATATTCGAGGGAACTACACTAATCATTACACCACCGAGTATGTCTACAAACATAGATACATGTGTATCAAATCAAGTTCTGAAGAAATGTTTGATCATCTTTCCGATTGATTAATTCATTTTTTTAAATTTGTTCTTTACTTTAAGCATATTTTATTTTCAAGCAATTATACAGACAATGGATCAGACACATCTTTATAAACTTTTAAGTAAAATTAACAAATTCTACAACTTCTAAGGACACTTGTCTATATTCAAAGAGGCTTGGGAAATTGTTTTGTTTATGTATGATAGCATGAACAAATTTTCATCCTACCATACAAGTTAAAAAAATTCTCCCAACATCCTGTCCCTATATTAATCCCTAAAACAATAACATATTTCTAAAACTCCATAAAACACCTCTTTACACATATAAATAAAACAATTGATGGATGCTATGGTATTTTGACCAATTATCAGAGAAAAGTCTGAGGTTAATTATTGTTTGGTTCCTTTGAACTAGTAAATTATCATTACAGAAATCTAGCTAGCACAAGTTGAACAATCTATAACAATCCTTTTCTTGATGGAAACCATCAAAAAAACATCATTGAATTTTTTTTTCTATTAGATAATTGGTATAGATTTTTTTTACTGTTTGCATTCAAAATAATCATATTATGTAAATAATGTTTGGTTAAACTATATCTATAATTGTTGAATGGAAACAACAGCTTGAAAAATAACAATAACATTCAAAAATGGGTCAGATTATATTTGTTACTTCAGTAGTGCCCCTCTTAAGGCCATCCGTTCTGAAAATGACAAAAGTGGCCATATTAGAGGGGAGGCCTTTATTGAGGGGTACAATTTCATAGTAATTTACCATCCCAGTGCATCTGAAATCTGGTATAATATGAAGGGCAGTCTTTAATGAGAGGGGCATTATATATGAGGGGATTATTATATTTATTTGTGAATCACTGCCTTTTTCAAAATGGATGTGGTATTTTGTCAATTTTTAATTATTATTCCTGGGTAGACTGGGCAACTTTCATTATCATAGCAGAGATTGGGTAGAGAGGGTTTGAATTGGCAGTTGCAAGCAGTTTACTGTGTCATACATATTTTTCTTCTATGTTTTCTCTCCTTTTTCTCCTATTTCTTCCAAACATTATTTTTCAAAGTTATTATTTCTCTGAAAGATTTCTTTTTTATTCATTGACTACATGTAGATAATCAATGTTTGTTGTATATTGATAAATGAAATCCTTTTTAACAAAAGTTATCCAGACATTTTCATAAATTTCAAAATCATTTAAATCTGTTAGAGTTATCTCCCATTATCTGCCATCAGAAAATGATTTTATCAGTGAAATATGTGACAAATGAATACCATATATTTTAGACTACAATAAATATTGTAAATAAATATAATCTTATTTATTACTGGAGAAATCTGTCTACCTTATAAGTTTGTACAGTTAAAAAAAATCACGTTGTAATATAAAAGATTTAAACAACATTCTAACATAACCTCCTTCTTTCGCTTTGTAGACAAACGAGCGATTTATCGATGGTATAATCTCATTCGCACATGCGCTGGTAAATGTGATTGACTTTTCCATTGGCAGTATAAATTGTGTGCGACATTTTCCACAAACATAAATATAAATTACCGTCTTCCAATCAAAGTATACTACCGTATTTGTACTCTTAGACATATCAGAATCGAAATAAATCATGGAAGCCAGAATATTGTGTTTTGAGTTTTAACATGGGTTGGCAGATATTATTAAATTTTATCCCTCGCCTCTGGCTCGGGATAAAATACTAATATCCGCCAATCCATGTTAAAACTCCCAACACATTCTGGCTCTTCCATGATTTATTTCGTAATTAGAAAATCCTTTCATGTAAACAAATATATCTATATTCCCAGATGAAACAAGTTATTAATATTTATTTTTTGTAGCATTAGGCCTAAAAAACCTAACAATGTTTCTGTTAACCCTACTGACCCTTATTTTTAGTGTATATACTAAAGTTTTGAATTGCCATTTTTGGACAAGAGTTGTCCAGTCAGATCCTGTTAGGGTTAGGGTTATGGTGTTTAATGCCACTTTCAACAATATTTCAGTAATATCATGGCAGTAAGTTTAATCGGTGGAGTAAACGGAGTACCTGGAGAAAACCACCGACCTGCTGCAAGTCACTGACAAACTTTATCACATAATGTTGTATTGAGTTCACTGCAATATGAACGGAATTCCAACTCACAACTTTAGTGGTGATAGGCATTGATTGCATAGGCAGTTGTAAGAAAAGTTTGAAGACACCAAAGGGGAATCCGTAAATCTAAGATACCAAAGGGGTAATCAGAATCCGTAAATCTAAGATACCAAGGGGTAATCAGAAGCCGTAAATCTAAGATACCAAAGGGGTAATCAGAAGCCGTAAATCTAAGATACCAAACGGGTAATCAGAATCCATAAATCTAAGATACCAAAGGGGTAATCAGAAGCCGTAAATCTAAGATTCCAAATAGGTAATCAGAATCCATAAATCTAAGATACCAAATAGGTAATCAGAATCTGTAAATCTAAGATACCAAAGAAGTAATCAGATGCCGTAAATCTAGATTCCAAAGGGGTAATCAGAAGCCGTAAATCTAAGATTCCAAAGGGGTAATCAGAATCTGTAAATCTAAGATACCAATTGGGTAATCAGAATCTGTAAATCTAAGACACCAAAGGTAGTAATCAGAATCTGTAAATCTAAGATACCAAAGGGGTAATCAGAATCTGTAAATCTAAGATACCAATTGGGTAATCAGAATCTGTAAATCTAAGATACCAAAGGGGTAATCAGAATCTGTAAATCTAAGATACCAAATTGGGTAATCAGAATCTGTAAATCTAAGATACCAAAGGTAGTAATCAGAATCTGTAAATCTAAGATACCAAAGGGGTAATCAGAATCTGTAAATCTAAGATACCAAAGGGGTAATCAGAATCTGTAAATCTAAGATATCAAAGGTAGTAATCAGAATCTGTAAATCTAAGATACCAAAGGTAGTAATCAGAATCTGTAAATCTAAGATACCAAAGGGGTAATCAGAATCTGTAAATCTAAGATACCAATTGGGTAATCAGAATCTGTAAATCTAAGATACCAAAGGGATAATCAGAATCTGTAAATCTAAGATACCAAAGGGGTAATCAGAATCTCTAAATCGAAGAAGAACAGACAACACAATGGCCAAAAGAAAATGTACAATAGGACAAACAATGATATACAAAAAATGCACATAAAACTAAAGATCGAGTAACAAGAACCCCACTAAAAACTGGGGGTGAACTCAACTACCATACGATCACAATCATGATGGCCCCTTGTCCTGTATAACCTAGGCAAAAAATAATAAACAGGTTTGCCTACCTATCTACCTACCCTATATATTTCTTTAAGAATGTTAGCAGAAGCACAAGTGGGGCCCGGGTGGCTCAACGAGTTAGGTAGTTGTAGGGGGCCTGGGTGGCTCAATGAGTTAGGTAGTTGGATCTAACAGCTCATACAAGCCTATCACTAATACGGCATGGGTTTGCACCCAGCTTTGTAAATTACAAAAAAGGGTGCACTCGACTCGCAGCCACAAGTGATAAAGTTTACCAGTTGCTTGCCCAGGGTTGGTGGTTCTCTCCGGGTACTAAAGCTTCCTCCACCACTAAAACTGGTTGCCATGATATAGCTGAAATACTGCTGAAAGTGGCATTAAAACACCAAAACATCAAATCAGAAACACAAGTATGTTTCTCCTTGGCCTTAATTTAATGATAAGTCTTACCTTTGGGGGACTGAGTCTAAGGGAGCTTGCAGAGGATGCTTTTCTAGAAAACTTCTGTGTTTGATTCTGAAAAATAAAATACTAAATCATAAATCTTTTTCAAATGATCTTTTAATTTATTCCATATTAGCATGATAAAATATAAAATTTCCCATATCTGTACATTTTGATAAGAAAAAAAATACTTATCTGATCATAAGAAATCATATTTTTGGGATTATTTTTTCGGATAAGCAACATAAATGTACACTGATTATTATATAAAAAAAATTGTTGGTCAGAATCCACAAAATCTGCTATTTTGTGCAACAGAAAGCTAGTTTGTATTTTGAAAGAAAAAACAATATGTGAGCCACATCATTGTTCAATATATTATCTATAGAAAGGAATCTTTACACCATCAAAATTAATTTACATAAAGTTCATGGTAACATAAATCTATGAATATAATAATAATGTACAGTAAAACCCTGTTATATTTCTCCCCTCGCAAAACTCGCATATCATCACCAAATTATCAAGTCTCGTTTTCTTTATTTCTTTTTTTCTGATATTCAATGCCATTTTCTTTGAGTATCCATGGTTTTTAATGCAAAATTTTCTACTTTTTATTTTCGCTAGAATGTCACCATTTTTTATTGTCAAATTAGACAATGAGTTTAAAACCATCTGGAAAAGAATTAGCCTTCAAACGATTGCAAGTCTGTTATTAATATAAAAAATATTTTGAAATAAAATAATCGATGACAATTCTTTTTTTGGAAAATATTTTTTTCTCCGATCCTTTAGAAAATGTGTTCTTTCCATAACTCAGACTGAGATTTTTCAAGATTTCTTCTTTTTTTTATAAAGCAAATCTGTGATCCAAAATTATTATAAAAAGTGCTATTATTATGAGTTCTATATACAGTCTAAATGTCATAATCAGACAATAGAATTGAGATACACCGTATGAGAGTAGACACAATAATTGGATTATCACAAGATATGATAGTGGGTATTTGTTAATTATTGATCAAAATCGTAGTAGACATCTAATTTGATATTATTATTTGGATTGCTCACAGTATTTTTTTTATTGCACTTTTATTGATAAAAAATGTGTTTAAGCAGTAAATATGATTAATCTAAACCAGTAATAATGATATTAATTAAATCTTGTTACTCTTATTTTTCCTATCAAAAATATATTTATGACAAATTGTTTGTTAGTGATTCGTAAAAAAATATTGTCCTTCCGTTACAAGGATAAAAACCAACATAAACGACATATAATATTGGTTTTAATTAACGTAATAAGAATAAAGAATCAGCCCTTTCCTTTCCATAAAATTGGTATGTATCATATTTCTATCATATTCATTTGACAACTATTTCCTATGAAAACAATGATTTCTATTTCATCCTAAATATTGACCTGTATTGATGTGCAATACAGCAGTTCCCTTTTTATAAGGACACTGCTTCTGCAATGAAAAAGTGTCCTTATAAGAGGGGTGACCTGTATTGAGGGGGACACTTTAGACATACATGTATTTTATTATCTCAGCAATCCTCACAATGAGCATCAGTCCTCTGGCCCAAGACCAGTAAAACTTTGTTTGGACCAGTAAATTTTTCAGTTTTTATTTAGCACTATATAAAAATAAATTCAAGAATTTGATTCAGACTAGTAAATTCAAATTTTCATTTTGAGAACTGTCTGAGTGCATCAGAGATCTAGTGTGATCTAGTCTTTGGTGAGAGTAGCCTTATAAGAGAGAGAATAATGTATAACAATAGACTAGACTTACACAGCAGCAATCTCTAAATCTCTTGGCGTCAGCAGGAGTTGTGAAGTTTAGTCCCCATTCATACTTTGTTAATGCATCTCTCCAATGAACGAAGCTCTCTGTTGCTGGACAAATTATGGTCCCTAAAATTTTAAAGAGTTGTCACTCATTCATTGTTAGTCTCTAAATAATAAATAATTTTAACTTGATCTGGATTTGAAATAATGGCTTAATCGTTATTCAATGTATAGCTGAGTTACATAAACCCCTCCTGTCCATAAGGGGGCCATCATGGTCGTGATCGTATGGTAGAAGTTTGTCAGTGACTTGCGACAGGTTGGTGGTTTGCTCCGGGTATTCCAGTTTCCTCCATCAATAAAAATGGCCACTGCAATATAACTGAAATATTGTTGAAAGTGGCATTAAACACCATAAACCAAACCATCCTGTCCATAAATCTGTGTTTTTATTTTAAGACGATTTTTTTTTACCTCTGTTCATTGATTGCATCCATCTTAAAATGTTTTTTTTTTGGTTCCTCAACTACTTATTGAAACATTTCATGGGGATTCTTCTCCTTTTAAAAAAACCCCCTCATATGTTTGGATGTATTGAAATACACATCATTGTATGAAACCATCTTCCATGGTACACACTCTATTATAATAAAGCATGAAACATGCAAATAAAAACATGCCAACGATCATAAAATAATAATTTTAACCATAAATCAATATCCTTATTACAGCATATTACATTTTAAAGCTAAATTTGTTTCTATTTTCATTTTCAAAAGACATTAATAAATCATTTCTAGATACAACTTCATTTTATATTTCTATAAATAGCTGTTAACATTTTGTATATTACTTTTATAATAAATGATACTTTTCTCCTTTTTTAGAATGTCCTGATCTAAATTGAGATTTAATCCTGTGTTAAATATAGCTTTTAAGTATTGATTCGCTTTGTCCCCGCCATCAATAATTTAACCCTAAATTAAATAAAGTTTTATTTCTTCACTTCATGGCTAAATTTACAATAGAAAAACAATTTAAAGTGTTTTTCCTGTAATAAATTTCACTCAAAGGTTTATTTACTATTGAAGTATAATGACATTTGATGTACATGTTTTACATGATCAAGGGAAATAACTCAGTGGTTACATTACGTGAGTTTACATTAAGTTATAATAATGACACTAAGTCATGACACACTAACCCACCAACAATTACACCTTATTGATGGCTAAATTTCTATTTAAAATGTCTAATGGATTTATTATACTTATCTTGTGAAGGCAAAACAGTGATGAACCAATGCTGCTGGATACTGATTTATTTAACATTTTATAGTTTCTCCATTTTACATAGCTATTTGCAAATTAAAAATTTGAAACTTAAATACCCTTTCTCCATTTTATATAGCTAATTATAATGAAAATTAAAAAGTTGAACCTTAAAAACATTTCCCTTCCAATCAAAAAGATTGGTACTGTTCCCTGTGAGTCATATATATATCCCCTCACATTATTATATGGAGGTTATCCTTTCACATAATTGTCTAGTTGTCAGGTGCATACCCCACTCAGTATATTACTGAAATATTAAAGTCCATTGTATGATATGAGAAACTCCCAAAAAACAGTTGGGCAAAAAATAAAATAGGAGGTACACAATGGCATTAGTTACTAAAGAATCCCTGAAAGTTTCAAATAAATCCATTCCCTGGTTTCAGAGGAGTTGTGGGCAGGGAATGTTTACCCTCTCATACAACAGAAAAATTCTATTGTTTGATGAGGGAAACCCCTACAAATCTATATCAAAAAATAAAATAGAAGGTGCACACTGCCATGAATTTCTAAAGAATTCCTGATTTATTCATTGAATTTCAATTACTGGCGTCAGTGGAGGAAAGGATCGAAGGTGTGCACAGAGAAACAGTACTCCAGGAGAGTGAGAGATCTTGTGCTATGGGTATCAATTTTTTTTCTGCTTCCACGATTTTCCGATTCGATTTTGGAACTGTTTGGCCGATATGGTATTTTTTTGTTTTTCATTATTTGCTATGTTCATTTAAATTAAAATTATTCCTCATTGAATTAGCAATAATTAACACAAATGATAATCTATTGTCACGTCGAACTAACGTTTTGATACATACAGCGATAAAAAATAGTTCGTCTATTCAGGAACTATGGAAATAACATTATGTAACTGCATTTTTATGCAAATTATTGTAGCTTCTGAAGAAGTCAGTTTTAACAGACGACATGCATTACATAATACAACTAAGGATGTTTTCTTCTGAAAAATATAGATAAAATTTGTCAGTGACTTGCAGCAGGCTTGTGGTTTTCTCTGTGTACTCAAGTTTCTTCCACCAATAAAACTGACTGCCACGATATAACTGAAATATTGTTGAAAATGGCATTAAATACCATAACCCTTAACCCTTCTGAAAAATATCTTTTTATCAAAAATCTGCATAATGGTACCTGGTTGTGTGATTTTGACGTCAAATATTTTCTCTACATGTCTGTTGTAGGCTGTGATCTGGAATACAGTAGTAGGCGTGTCCTCTATACAAGATATATTAATAGGGACTACATCTTCAGAAATCCTCTCCCAGCTCATATACTCCCCATCCCCGTGTACTCTGAATATCTCTGCCCATAATCTGAAATATAGGAAATGTTGTTTTTTTTCATATCACGATTTAAATTTTAACATGTCATAAAAATCTAAGTCAGTATAATCTGAATACGGCTGGTTGTCGATCACATCAAATACCGATAATCTGAAAACTAAGATTGGCTTTAAATGTCTTTCAATCTGATGACATAATCTGAAAACAGATTGAAGGAATATTGTTTCACACCAACCAAAAGTGAATTTCTTTCATGTATGTCACAGAACAATCAAATAATATCTAAAATATGAATAAAAAAAATCTCAGATCACCCTCTCCTCTAGCTGCGAAATAGTCATGGTCATTTTTTTTTACAATAGATCATGAAGAAAAAAAAAGACCATAAGAGCCACGATTCCACAGCTATCTCTCCTCATGCACTATAAATATTATGTGAAGTAGTCTCCTTTTAATAAGTACAATCCTTCTGCCAAATTTAACAGTATTTCACTATCTTAGTGCATCTAAAATCTGGCCTGATAAAAGGTTTGGCCTTTGGTGAGAGTGGTCTTACAAGAGGGGGACTACCATAGCATAATCTGAAAAAAATTAAACCTTGTCACAACTTATTGAACAAGGAATATAAATTCAAATAAAATTTGAAAAAGATAAATTGTTTCCATGACTTCTGAGTGGAATTTGTGAGCTGTTTTTCAAAAAAAAAATTTAACTTTAATATTCAATAACGGTGATAAAATTTAAAGCATTTTTTATGTCTACATTTAAAACTTGCTCATCATTTTTTTCAAACAGAAGTTCATCGGAATATAATGTCTTACCTATCAGTGTTTCTCGTTTTATTTTTTGAGTGGGGTTTGATTTATTTACAATTGTAATGTAGGTAAAGACATAGACACAAGATCTCCAAATATCATAATTCATACTCATTATTTTGTGTGTATACTTATACTACCTGTACATAAAAATGAAAAATGTGATGGTATCACTTCGATCAAAGTTTGAACAAAAATTATATATTTGAAATCGTCACATTCACTTGTAGCAGTATAAAGACTTGGTGTACAAAAATAAAAAATGTGATGGTATCTTACTTATTATATTTTGTGTGAACTTATACTACATAAAAATGAAAATTGGGATGGTATCACTTTTGATCAAAGTTAAAAAAAAAAAATTAAAATCGTCATATTGTCTGGTAGCAGTATCAACATCCTGGTCATCAAACAATAAAAATCAGATAAAAAAATCATATTTAAAATTGTCATATCCACTTGTATCAGTATTGATATCCTGCTCATGAAACAATAAAAATCAGATAAAAAAATCGAGTTTCTATTTCAAACATATAGGCTTGACATCCCCCTGGGTTAATAAAACACCCAGTTAACTTATACCAGTAACATCTATATGTTTAAATTTGACAGGTCTTTGTGATCATTCTAAAACTAAAATGTCATCACGACCATGATCTTATTGTATTGTGTAGAGAAAGATTAAACAGTGATGGTCAATAATCCCCCCAATACCAACAAATCATACATCCCCCCTCCCCCTCTCACTCCAAATAACTGAACACAAAAAATGCAATGATATATGGCATCAGAAATCAATGTACTGGCTTGGGACAGGCACAAAAATGTGACAGGGTTAAAAGATGATATCTCTGGTTATAAAATCAAAGTTTAAACAGTGATGGTCGACAATTCCACAAATATTGTTATTTTTGACAAATATTAAGGCTGATAACCTTAGATCACTTAATACAACTATAACCTACCATGATCTGTATAACAGGCTGTGACACACTTATCTTTGGGTATGACTTGACTGTTTCATTTACAATTACTACAGTGATTGCAAGATGAAGAACATCATATAAGGCATTTTGGTATATCAGAATCTAGGTTCTGGTTTGGGACAATCACAAAAAAGTGTCCATAGCTCCCACACAGTGACATAAATGGGGAGAAAGTGAGGAGATCAAACATACATTAGATTATACAGTGATACCTGTCTCAGCCAAATCTCCTTGGGATAAACTTTTCTGTTCAACAACTGGTGTTCTGTCTATACAGTTAACAAATTCCTAAAATGGGACTTTATTTAAAGTTTGGTTTAGACTTATTCTGTTTTATGCATGGTTCAATTCAGACAAGTTTCACTGTCTAGTTTTTTCTTGTTCACAATAGTTTCATTACCTATCAATGGAATCTCCCCACTGCCCCTATCTCACTGTATGACAATTAATAGTGAAGGGTTCTAAGTATCTAAGGGTGCTAACATTGATTTTACTGAAGAAAAAGAACAGTGATACATTTTGGAAGGATGCCTACTCTCCATGGAATTTTAATTACTTTCCTTATCAGTAGGTGTTGTCAATGTTAACAACAAAATCTTGTAAATTGTTCTGACAGATAAATGTTTACTGCAAATTTGTTACTAGGTTACACAATATATTGTTTACCTTAGATACCAGATAGAAATATCCTCATCATGCTGCTTAATTCTTGTGTTTTTATGCATTTTCTGACAGATAAATGTTTATTACAAATTTGTTACTAGGTTACACAATATATTGTTTACCTCAGATACCAGATAGAATTATTGTCATCATGCTGCTTAATTCTTACATGTTTTATGCATTTTCTGACAGAGAACTGTTTACTACAAATTTGTTACTAGGTTACACAATATATTGTTTACCTTAGATACCAGATAGAAATATCGTCATCATGCTGCTTAATTCTTACATGTTTTATGCATTTTTTGACAGAGAACTGTTTACTACAAATTTGTTACTAGGTTACACAATATATTGTTTACCTTAGATACCAGATAGAAATATCGTCATCATGCTGCTTAATTCTTGTGTTTTATGCAATTTTCTAGTTTTGTTCTTATTAGTTTGGTATCAATTGCCAATTTTGTGTGCCAAAAATATTACAGAAAGCAATTACTGAGCTTAATTCAATATCTTAAAGCTACCTTGATATGCTTGGTTCATTGTATTAGAAGGTAAAATTTCTGATTCAAACTTTGAAGCTTCAATATTGTTTTGTATATACAATTCCTCATATTGCTTTTCTCTAAGTATGCAATATCAACCTTACTCTGTGAAAATTGTATAATAAAGTTTGTCTTAACTGAGATTGAAACACATTTGTATACAAGAAGAGCTTGCAGTGACTGTGAAGTGAAGAATAGCAATCAAAGTACTGTTGATGCTGTTCATTTATTTGTGAAGAATTATCTTCCATATTTATTTACATCCACTTCCTTTTGTGCTATATTTTCCAGATTTAAATCTTAAATATATTAGGACAAACCACAGAATAATATATTAGGAAGCACATGATTATGAAAACAGAGACTTGCTTTTGTACTTCTCTGTTTGTTCTGAAGCTTTAAAATATCTCATTTTACTGTGTAATGTATTCAAGCTTAGTTTCTTAGTATTCAAGGATCAAAAACAGAAAATATCATTTAGTTTGTGAAGTATTCAATGAGTTATAGTGAGAGGTAATTGTTCATTTTGCTGCTGGCATTGGTGGAATTGTTGATCATCACTGTATAAACTTTCTTTTCATAAACTGAAAATATCTTTTAGTTTGTGAAGTATTCAAGCATCAAAAATAGATGCAGAATCATAGCTCTTATTGTCTGTTCTTTTTTTTACGGTAAAAGAAGACTGTTTAAGAACTACAGTTCCACAACTAGCAGCAATAAAAAAAAAAATCTTTTAGAATCTGAAATATTCTAGCATAAAAACAAAAACTAAAATATCATTTAGTTTGTGAAGAATTGAAGCAAATTTAATTTGGCAGTATGCACACTTCTGACACTACATAGTAAGAAATCATTATCTTTCAAAAGCAATAAAAACAATTACTTGTCAAGAAATATACATGGCTCATCCATTTCTATTTTAAGTATAAGATCAATCGACAATGTAAAAAATAAGTATCAATTCTCTCTGCTTCCCTGATCAATGTGGAAAATACATTTCAACCAATTAGGGTGTAAGTTAACCTATATTTTATCTTCAACTTCACAAAAAACTAGAAAAATGTTATTTTTTTATAAATTCTATTGTATTTAGCTAGTTCACCTATATTTTTATCTTCAACTTAAAAAAAAAACAACAGAAAAATGATGTTTTTTGTTTTTTTACAAATTCTGTAAGCTGAATTTAGCTAACATTTTGAAAAGAGGTATGAAAATACACATGACCTGGTGGTCAAGATAATTCTTTTTTTTAAATGGTGATGAAACTCTTTAATTTATACTAACCCAACTACTAGACAATTCCCTATGTAATGCTTAACCACTGACTAGAAAAATCTCCCTGGTAAACTGAACCAGGGCTAGGAAAACTCTATGTAATGCTGAACTATTGACTAGAAAACTCCTTAATTTATACTGACCCACTGACTAGAATATTCCCTAGGTAATGCTTAACCATCATCTAGATAAGTCTCCAGTTTCATACAAACATGGAAACTTTAATTGAACAATAAGTATGACAGCCACATTAGGTTTTGATTTCAGTCAAATAACATAATTTTGTTAGGAAGCACTCAATAAATACTCATTAAAACCAATTCACAGCAATTATTTGTCAATAGAATCTTCCCCTACCGAGTAAATTGTGACTTAAGAAAATAATTTGAAATCAATGGACACAGGGAAATATAAGCATCGATTTAATCTGATGTCAAAACCTCTGTATCAATGAGGAAAACATATTACATGTAACAGTACTGCATTCCACATTATGATTTGACCTATTTCTCATAACTGCACAAAATTGGGTCATATGATATTGAGATAAACAGTAAGTTCTTTTTCAGAACAATGATCAGGTTCTGACTTTAAATGCAGTTTTCTTGCAATTAAACACATTTATAATACAAAAACCATGCCCAGCTGCACATAAATTGGAACAATTAAAGATACAAAAAGTCTTAAAAGCTTCAACTTCTGTAAATGTATGGCATGATTTCAATTAAATTCATCAATGTGTAGCGATTGCATCATTACAATTGGTAAAATATCGATAATTACGTAGGAGTTTAAAATGTTATTTGCAGGATATGCACCAACTCCAATACAAACTAAAGATATTTAGAGCCTGAATCTTTGTGTAATGAAAAGAAAGTGTAAACAGTGATGGTCAACCATTCCACCAATATCAACAAAACAAAACAAAGTTTAAACAGTGATGATCAACCATTCCACCAATATCAACAAAATGAATTATAACCTCTCACCTCAACTAATTGTATATAAAAAAAAGACCCATGCATATGCTGTTGGAAATCCAGGTCCTGGATTGGGACAGGCACAAAAATGAGGTGGAGTTAAACCGTTTTATTTGTAAAGGTGAATACCCTATAGTAAACACTGAAGTATAAAACATTATATTTCTTTAGAGTATAGTGATGAATTGTAAACACTGAAGTATAAAACATTATATTTCTTTAGAGTATAGTGATGAATTGTAAACAGACTATTTTTGCAGTAATGTTCTTTTTGAAAGAGATTCTGTTTAGTTTCTCAAAAGGTCGATATATTTTTGTTTTATCTTATTAAAATTTCTGATCTGATGAATACATGTGAAGCTCCTGAAAAGTTTCTTACCAATTAACACATGGCTGTTTCTAATAAGTTTCAATAGGGTTTGGCTGTTTCTAACGAGTGCTCATAAGGGTTTGGCTGTTTCTAACTAGTTCCATAGGGGTTTGGCTTTTTCTCACTATTGTCCAATAAATAATCACAAGGGTTTTGGTTGTTTTTAACCATTTTTCATAGGGGTTTGGCTTTTTCTAACCATTGTCCAATAAATAACCACAAGGGTTTGTTTGTTTCTAACGAATAATCACTGTGGTTTGTATATTTCTCATCAGTAACCAGAGGTTTGGTTGCCAATTGAAGTTGTTTTTTTATCCATGACCACAGAGAGATTTTTTTTTATAGATTTTGTAATGATATCCAGGGTTTTTTTGCTGTTCTTTACCACTGTTTGTTTCTTACCTGTGATCATTGAGACTTTGTTTTTGTGTTTTTTTAACAATGACCACAGAGGTTATAATAACCACAAAGGTTTAAGGGTTAGGGTTATGGTGTTTAATGCCAATTTCAACAATATTTCAATTATATCGTGGCAGTCAGTTTTATTGGTGGAGGAAACCGGAGTACCCGGGGAAAATCACCGACCTGCCGAACGTCACTAACAAACTTTATCACATAGCATTGCATCGAGTACACCTCACCATGAGCAGGATTCGAACTCACAGCCTTAGTGATGATAGGCATTGATTGCACATATGACCACAACCATGATGGCCCATCAAGGGTTTAAAAGGAACCATTTATCAAAAAAAGAATAAAATTAACCCCTAATACAAGAAATTTGACCTTTCCAATAGAAATATTTTAAGCTTTAGGAAAAAGACTTGCAGACAATTACCAGACGATTGCTTGATAAATGTTTTTTGTTAGTTAATAAAGAATATCCAGACAAATTTGTAAAGTAATCATCATCATGATTATTAAATCTTTCAATTTTCAGACAAAAAATAAGTATAAATTGAGGTAATTTGACAGACCAATAATATTCATTATTTAGGCATTATCACACAATTCAATAATTTGATTGAAGGAATTTTGAGAAGATGCTGTAAGGAGTTATTCTAGCTATTTCTTCCACATGAACTGAAGTCAAAAGAAATTTATTTTATTGAACAACTTCCAAATTTACATTTTGGAAAAAAAAAGAAAAAAAAAGAAGAAAATTGTTTGTCACATCATAATTTTCTGTAAAAGACTTAACTTCAAGTATATAGATATAGTTATCACATCTTACACAATGATTCTACACCACATCTCCAGGAGGCAGATAGGGGATACTTTCTAGATGGGGAGGTTATCAGGTTAGAGTAGGGAAAGACTAGTCGTGGACCATAGTGGGTAACATATTTGGTGAGTGCCATGCTCCCTGCACACTAAAGACCTCTTTTGTAGATTCCGAAAAAGAGTAGGCACAGTGTAGTCATCATAAAAGACTAAATATCTTGTCGCTAACCAATTCTCCATAGTTATTCAGTGGCAGTCAAAAGTAACTGACCCAGTTTTCCCATTCCTCCGTCATTTATTTTGTTTATATTGTTTAACTTGTTTGTGTCCTGCATATGCATGAAATATTTGCCACTGGCCGTTAAACAACAAACAATCAATCAATATACAATCCCACCTGTAGATAAAGGGCACTCAAGGGAACCAGAAAATGTGCCCTTTTTGTACAGCTGCCCTGTATATACAGGTTAAATTTTTATGCACTATTCATTAATGGGGGAAAATGAGGCTGCCCTTTATAGACAATGATTTGTTATATAGAGGTGCCCTTTATAGACAGTGATTTGTTATATAGAGGTGTCCTTTATAGACTGTGATTTGTTATATAGAGGTACCCTTTATAGACAGTGATTTGTTATATAGAGGTGTCCTTTATAGACAGTGATTTGTTATATAGAGGTACCCTTTAAAGACAGTGATTTGTTATGTAGAGGTTCCCTTTAAGGCAGGTTTGATTGTATTTGAATGACGTTAGAATTGAGTGAACTATACCCTACACAATCTGGGCAGGGTTAGGGTTATGGTATTTAACACCACATCAAACAATATTTCAGCTATATCGTGGCAGTCAGTTTCATTGGTGGAGGAAACAGGAGTACTCGGAGAAAACCGCAGACCTGTCGGAAGTCACTGACAAACTTCATCACATAATGTTGTATCGAGTACATTTCGCTATGAGTGGGATTCGAACTCACAACTTTAGTGGTGATAGGCACTGATTGCATAGGTAGTTATAGATCTAACCTACAATACAATCACCACATCAATGACCCCCAATCTGGGCAAGAGTAATTTAGTTTATAATTATTTTATTTGATCAATGATACAAAGAGGATCAGACACAAATTTTACCAACTTAGGGAGTCTTCTCCTATATATACAATCATTATTACATTATATTGAGAATGCACAAGAAAACAAGAAAATACAATTTTATCATATAATATAGATGAAAATAGTAAACGAATAAAAAGAAATGAGGAAAAAGTATGTGTGTGTGTGTTGGGATGCTGGATGGTGTTTGGTTAGTACATTAAATGATTAGAAATCATTTAGAGCTTTATATGAATAGAAAAACTGAATAAAAAATAAAGCAATTATCTGCATAGCTTAAGGTTTCACTTCCTGATGTGAGAAGTGAAGTATTGATCAATTGAGACAAATCGCTTATGCTGAGAAACAGATCGATCATTTCTTATTTCAGAATATTTGGTACAAACAAAAAAGAAGTGGTTCGCATCTTCTTGGGGGGCACCGCAGCTACACGCTGGGTTAGATAAAATATGAACCTTGCATAGATCATGGTTGAGGAAAGAAGCTGTACATCTAAGTTGTGATAGGATCACGTTTAACTTTCTAGGGCCATAGTAATAAAGTTTGGGAACTGAGATCTTATTTGATTGGCTGTTAAGATGAATAGCGTTTTTGAATTTGGATAATGAATCTAATTTTCTGATTGCAATGTCAAGTTTATTACATTCTTTATCTGTGGAAGGAATAAATGACGAATTGGTTATAGAGAGTCTACAGAAAGGAACTATTAAATTATCACCATTTCACAAAGGGTATATAGTAGTACTCTGAATAGTTGGGGGAACTAGATGACGAAAGTATTCAGGTGCCATTCCACATTTTATATTAAAAAATAATTGGAGTTTTCTGCGATATCTCCACTCTGATAGTTTTTCCCAACCTGTCTCAGCATATAAAAACTCCGATTTTGTAAAAATGGGTAAATCTGTTACAATTCTGGCAGCATCTAATTGAAGTTTTTCTAATTTGTCTGAATAGCCAATTCCACAATTATCCCAGACTTCACAAGCATATTCAAAAAGGGGGCGAATGTAGACTAAATACATTTTTTCTAAGTTGGATCTATTTAGACTGAATTTTAATTTCCGTAATATACCTAAATGTTTGGTTATATTTGTTATCATATTTTCTAAATGTTCATTCCATTTTGCATTTTGGGAGAGGATAACTCCCAGATACTTATGACTAGTAGATAAAGGGATACTTTTGCCATTAAAAGAAAATTTGATGTTGTCTATGTTACCGGTATTAGAGAAAAACAAGATTTCTGTTTTTTTGGGATTGAATGACATTAGCCATTTACTAGACCAGGCATTTAGTTCGAGTAGATCATGATTGATTACAGTTTTTATTTGATCAACACTTTGACTAGAATATCCGAGTGATGTGTCTTCAGCAAATAATCTATTCAACGATATAAGTTTTTCTACTATATCATTTATGTATATTAGAAACATGAGGGGACCCAATACCGACCCTTGGGGTACACCAGCTGAGACAGGTTCGAAACTTGACCAAGATTTTTTATTAATTACTTTTTGTCTTCTTTTGAACAGATAGTTTTCGAACCATTTTATTAACTTCCCTTGAATTCCATATGAATTCATTTTGTGAATAAGACCTTTGTGCCAAACCTTGTCGAAAGCTTTAGAAAAATCGCAAAAGAGGAAGAAGCTAAATTCTTTTTTTTCTAGGGAGTTTAGGATCGAATTGTATAGTTCTAATAGTTGATGGACAGTGGAATGTTTTGGCAAAAACCCTGATTGGTATTTATATATGAGATTGTTATTAACAAGATGATTGTAAACATGTTTATAAACTATTCGTTCCATTAATTTACCTACACAACTTATTAAAGATATCGGGTGATAATTGGAGGGTAGGGATGTGTCACCCTTTTTGAAAATTGCAATAACATGAGCACTCTTCCAATTAGAAGGATATTTGCTCTGTTGTAAAGATTTATTAAATATTATTAGAAGGGGCTTTGCAATTTTCTCAGGAGAAATTTTAAGCATTTTATGACTTATTTTGTCTGGTCCTGTTGCTTTGTTTGGGTCAAGAATTTGAATAACATCAATAATTTCATTCTCTGTTATATGTATTTCGTGAATAATATTATTTGTTTTTGAGTCAAACTGTGGGAGAGCAACATTTTCTTTGTCCAGTTTTGATATTGAGCTAAAATATTTATTCAATAACTCGCATTTGTCCGAATCATCATAAGCAATATCATCAATATTTTGATCATTAATTGAATTCCGGAGTGGGGGTATACAACAATTTCCTTTGTTAGATTTGATTAACATCTTCATTATTTTCCAATGAAGAGTTATTTAATAAAAAGTTGTCTAAATTATTTTCAAATTTCTCCTTTGCTATTTTTTTCATATTATTTACCTTATTTCTTTGTTTTTTATATTTAATAATGTTGTCTTCGTTTTGAGATTTTAATAATTTTTTCCTAAGCCGGTCACGTATGCGGATTTCTTTTCGTACTTCGTTACTGAACCATGGTTTGTCTTTTTCACATATCAATATTGTTTTTGAAGGGATACATGCACTTGAGATTTGAAGGAAAAGTTTTGAAAATTTTTCACACATATCATCTACATCATCAAAATTACAAAGTTTTTCATTCCAATTTATATCAGTTAGCATCTAATTAAATCAGTTTGGTCATATAACCAGATATCTCTTGTAAATGATTTTGATGTAGCTTTTGGGCATTTAATGAATGCAATTGCTGCATCATGGTCGCTTATATGTCTTGGTATTTTAAGTACATCAGAATAATTACAGTTCAAAGTATCGCTTAGAATAATGGGGTCTAATAAAGTACTAGTATTACCATTTATCCTGGTAGGTTTATCAATCACATTCTTAAGATTAAAAATATTCACAAGGTCAATAAGTTTGTCGTTATTTGAACACAATAGATTTGAATTCAGATCGCCCGTGATAATGATGTTTTCATTTACCTGAAGGGCCAACTCTATTGCGTATGTTAATCGTGTCCAATAATCAATATCTGTACACGGAGGTCTATATGTGTTACATAATAAAAAAGATTGACCTTTGGATCGTATTTCAACCCAGATAGTTTCGTCAAGATTGTTTTCTAATTCAGATTTCCTACTTATAGAGATATCATTTTTCGAATAAATGAGGAGCCACCCACCACGATTTGAACGGTCTTTTCGATGGATAATATTCGGAAACGAATCGAGAGTTATGTCACTATCATTTATTTGGTTATCAAGGTGTGTTTCAGTTACAACTAATATATCGAAATCATTCAAAGAGGTTTCAAGGAACTCCATTTTATTTCTAATACTGCGGATACTAATATTACACAACGAAATACATCTATCAGTATGATTGTTTTCCGAAATTGACTGTGATAATTCGTGTGGACCAAGATTAGATTCGATATTTCCGACAAGTAGTATAAAATGGAGTGTAAAAAGTAAAAACAACGCATTTACATTTGGATTTAGACCCTGGAGCAAGAAAAGGCAGACAAAAAATAGAGAGCATCGTATGTTAGTTCTAAATATGTTCAAATAAGCATCAGTCCGAATAACAAAAGGTCCACACAGTCTGCAAGTGTGAGAATGGAACATGCCTATAGCTGCTCTGTATTCTTCCAAAATATTACCCATTGGGCTTTAGGTTTGAAGACAGCAAAGAGCAGAGATAGGCCCGTCCCACTCCCATATAAAAACACACAAGAGTAATGGTACAGTGGAACCTGTCTAATCTGACACACTAAAGGACCAAGGAAATATGTTGGATTGTACAGGATGTGGAAATACTCATGTTTTATTTTAGTTAACAGAAATACTTTGGGATCATAAATTTTTATCGGATGTCACAGGATGGAAAACTCGGGTGTCAGATTGCACAAGTTCCATTGTACATAGAAAACAGGCTCAAGATTTTTAAATATAAATGTCAAGTAAACAACTTTAGATTGCTACCTTCTACGGCATTGGGGACATCCACATAAAAATATGTTCAGTCAATGAATGTCGTGGTCTTTCTGACATTTCTTATGACACTTAACAATATACATGTGACAAAATTCAAGACCTTCAAGAATAATTGTGGTAAAAATTCAATTAAATATGTATCAATTAATATACATTTATTTGTTGCCTGTCCATCAAAGGTAACATAAAACATAAAACTGGGGTAATTGATTTCATGAATGAATACACCTATGGCATTATAAATACCCAAAAAATGAACACTGTATTCAGTAGCTTATTAGAAATTTACACATACAATATACTTACATTGTCACAGAAAATATAGAATTTGAAATTTATTTGAACAAGCTTTAGAAACAAGTAGAAAAGTGAGCCTTTGGCAAGCTTTTCTGGACATTTTGCAGCGAGTGCAAATTAATTTTATACTTACAAACAATGTGCCCACACACACACACATACATATTATATATATATCTTTTTTTCTCAATAGACCATATACATAGGTATAGAGAGGTACATATATTGTGTTTTTCCTGCAATGTCAAAAAGTCCAAAACAACTGTCAAATTTGTTGTCTGAAAAGAGCAGAAACAAACTTTGTTCTAATCAAATTTAATGGTATCCTCTATCACAACTGTCTATAAAAAAAGCTACAGGTACATAAGGTACATGACTAAACAACAGTTTAATTTATCCCTTTATTAGTATTCAAAATCACATGATTGCAGGATAAAATAAAATAAAATAAAAAAATATTTTTCAAACTTGATTTGATGGTTTGTGTTAGAAATTCTATTGCCAATACAACCATCAATATTAAGTGACTGTGAATATTTTGAACTTGTTTTACATATTTAACTTATTTGCCATAGGCCACAATCTAAGCTAGCTCTGTCTTCCATCTCACATGCTATACAACATGGCATCAAATTTATTTATTCAACCAATCTGCATTCCCTTAGGAGAACAAAAATCATATGGACTATATCAAATAGGTTGTTTTAACGATTTTTATATATTTAATGCTTTCAATATCTTTGCTCGTTTTTGTAATGGAAAATTTGCATGCCAGTTCTTGTTATGGAGATAGCTATTGTACAAGAGTATGGGGGGGGGGGGGCAGAAGCTGCTCACCCCCTGTCTCCATGCCTTCTTATCTACAGTACAACCTCCATTATTCTACCTTTGTCATTTCCACCCAGTTTTTTCATTTTATTTACTTTTTTAAAACAATTTACATACAAGTATAGGGCCCGGGTGGCTCAATGAGTTAGGTAGTTGGATTACCTAACAACTCATACAAGCCTATCACCAATACGGCATGGGTTCTCACCCAGCTTTGTAAATTACAAAAAAGGGTGCACTCGACTCGCAGCCGCAAGTGATAAAGTTTACCAGTTCCTTGCCCATGGTCGGTGGTTCTCTGCGGCTTCTTCCACCACTAAAACTGGTCGCCATGATATAGCTGAAATATTGCTGAAAGTGGCGTTAAAAACTAAAAATCAATCAATCCATTATATAATTGAAATACTGTTGAAAGTGGCATTAAACACCATAAACCTAAACCAAACCATCTACAATACAAGCTAGATTTATACCACAGTTTATATATGTTGTTCCTTCTCCACCATCACTGACTTCCCTCCATTATAAATTTCTAGAATGTAAGTAATAGTAATCTCTACATGTCTATTTATAACAAGGGTGAAGTCCAGATTATTTATGTACATGAAGATACATTATAATTATGGTACTGTCTCTGCAGATTACATGTACATTATTACAATTAATAAGAAAAGATGTATCATTCTATTATCTACTGATGTCACTTGTCAATACTGTCGAGTGACAAAATACAAATGTAAAGGATGAGGTACCTGTCAACTACATGTAACAATGTACTATTAAATGTAACATACATGTACAAAGGTACTGTTTGTTAAAGGAACAGCTTGCACTGAAGATTGAAAAGCAAAAAAAAAAGTCATAACAGTGAAATTTTCAAATTGATTATATCTCTGAATGCTTAAATGTAAATAAAAGAGGACTTTTTAATAACAAATGTCATCTATTTAGTTAAAAATAAATCCAGCAAATCCTAAAAATAAATGACTTCATAAAAAACACATAAACAATTTCCCATAATGTCAGAAAAACCAAAAGCATTCATTGACTGACAATATTTTTTGTGGATGTCCCCCATTGCTGTAGAAGGTAGCAATCTGAATTTGACACTCACATAAAACAAAATCTTGAACATATTTCATGTGCATGTCCCAACTGCTGTAGAAGGTGACACTCCAATAAAACATCTTGAACATGTTTTTTTGTTGTTGCAATTTTCTATGGTTTACATACAATACATACAATATATTACATTTAACAAAATAAGACACTCTACATTAGATAATTTACACTTATCTATGTTAGAGGTATCACATTTCCCTCCGTTTCTACTATTTTCAGTTATATTTTGAAACTGTTCCGACAGTGTGGTATTTTTTTGCTTTTCATTTTTTTTACACTTATGGATGGGGAAAATTATCAGTATTTAAGCCTGATTTTTCTTTTTTCTTTTGGTTAAAAAAAAAAGTAATAGAATCAATTCTTTATATTTTTTTACGAGGTAAAAAATGGACACGAAATGACATATATATTGGGGTCCTATGGTACCATGGTAGTTGAATTAAAAAGATGGGTGGCGAAAATTGGTTTAAATTGCATGTAAATATGTGGTACCATAGAACCTGCAATACCATAGAACCTACAGTATCATAGAACCTGTGGTACCATAGAATCAGCGGCGCCATAACATCTGCCTATACTTACAATCTGGTATCCTTTTTCTGAGCATCTTTCCTCATATTATCAAGTATAATAAATCCAGTGCTACTAGAATATCATCATTATGTTCTTAATGTTCAATTGTCCAGTTTTCTGCTAGTACATGTTTGTTATTTATAAAAGAGACAGCTAACACAACATCCTTTCTTACTAAAATCTATATCAGTATATCAAATATATATATATCCATATTTGTAATGTATACTATAGATATCCCCCATGTCTCTAGAATTCATAATATTAATACACAACCTACTACTATACCCAATGTTAAGTAAAATAGAAAATGCCTTAGGCAACAAACATGACAAGTTTGACGATGATACTATCTTATAGCAATAGGAAGGTGTTTCACGATTGACCACAAGTAAATAAAACACATGCTTACATATTAATTACTGATGATGAGGAGATCAAAGATACTCATATAAGGTATTTCAGATCAAAGATCTCCAGAAAAGATATTTTAGATCGAAGATCGCCTTATAAGATATTTTGTTTGTACCAGTCTTCTTTATTTTCAGTCAGAGATCTTACGTAAAAATATTAGCTAAACAAGACCAGTTCAAATTAAAATTGTATTCACTTTGTTGTTATTTTTGTCTTTGATTATTTATTTCTTTCGTAGTATAATTGCCTTAAATAAATGGTCCAATCTTGGCTAAAATATCTTTATCTTCCATTTTATTACATGGTTACAATTTTGTTATCTTCAAATCTTGAATCATTCATGCTTTTTTTTTTTCATTTCAAAATAAAAGTACAATATCAGGATCTCCAGCTTTTTGAATCACTCTCCATATTTCCATTTTCATACTATACTGGTTATATAGTTCAGATTCTGTTCCAGAAGTATAACTTAAAGACATGAATTCTTGTCAATTTTTTGCTCAAGTCAAATTCAGTGTTCAAATTTCAATAGGCAATTTCTGCCAAAGACACAGATCTAGTATAAAACTTCAAATAATGCATTCTTATAAAAACTTATCCAGTACATGTATTTAAATGTCAAAGAGATGTGTATTCTTATTAATTCCTTCCATAGTCACATCCAGTATTCAAATTTCAAATAATGCATTATTTACAATGTCTGCCCATTAAAACTTATCCAGTACATGTATTTAAATTTCAAAGAGATGTATCCTTAATGATTTCTGCCCAAGTCAGATCCTGTATTTAATTTCAAATAAAATGCATTCTTATAAAATCTTATCCAGTACCAGTACATGTATTTAAATTTCAAGAGATGTACTCTTTATAATTCCTGCCCAAGTCAGATCCAGCATTCAAATTTCAATACACTATTTCAGACCCAGACATAGATCCAGTAATAAATTTGAAATAATGCATTCTTATAAAAACTTATCCAGTACATGTATTTAAATTTCAAAAAGATATATCCTTACAATTCCTGCTCAAGTCAGATCCAGTCTTCAAATTCCAAGTAATGTATTCTTTTTTTTCCAAATTCTATCAAAGTCTCACACCCAATACACATAACAATACATATCATTAATATATTTATGTATATTTACATATAAATATGCAACAAAGTACATTTAGATAATCCATTCTTAACAATAACTACAAAAACTCTGTAGTAATTTCTAAAATAATGTTTGTATAAAAACTTTTTATGTCATGTAAGAAATATGATAATCTTAAAAACTATTTAAAACATAAACTTATTCCTTTAAATATCAAAGTTGGTATCAAATCTCTTTGACCTAATATAAATATTTCCTATTTTTTTCTCAACAAACACTGGTAACAGTATTTTATCCTCAAACTTACCTTTTTAATCTTATTCCTTTAAATATCTAATTTGGTATCAAATCTCTTTGACCTAATATAAATATTTCCTTTTTTTTGTTTTTTTATCAATAAATACTTATTACAGTATTTCTATCGTCAAACTTACGTTTTTATCTTATTCTGACATGACAGTTTTTCCCCTTTCCTTATTTCAACAATTCTTTTCATTTCCTTATTAGAACATCCTTATTTCACATCGAAATCCTCTTATAAAGTTGGCCTTAAACACTAATCAACTAACGGAATCTTCTTATTAAATTACCGGTATTGTCACCAAAAATTAAGAATTCCAAAAAACGGATTAATGCTATTTTTGTACTTTCACACAAAAATACTTCATTCCAAGAAATAAAATATACTTATTATTATTTATCATAAATATACAAAAAGAAATAAAAATATGGTTCAAAGGAATGCAATGATTCACTTTAACCAGCTGTTGTCGTCCTATGTATTACAACAGTCTGTGTAACATATCTTACCAAAAACAACAAGTGAATCAAAGAAATGTCATCATAGAAGATAATAGGTTGTTAGATCTGTAAAAACTATCAATAATATTGATGTACATCACTCTGGTCCATTGATCTCTAATAAGACGAAAACATATTGAATGTGTGAGAACAAAAATATTATCATGATTTATTTTGATTCAACATCTGTAATTTAACACTTCAAGCATCTCCTGTAAGAATCATGAATGGACAATCTAGAGACACAGGCAACATTGACAATCTAGAGACACAGGCAACATTGGGCTAAAGACACAGGAAGAACACAAACAAAATAGACACAGGCAACATTGGGCTAAAGACACAGGAAGAACACAAACAAAATATACACAGGCAACATTGGGCTAAAGACACAGGAAGAACACAAACAAAATAGACACAGGCAACATTGGGCTAAAGACACAGGAAGAACACAAACAAAATAGACACAGGCAACATTGGGCTAAAGACACAGGAAGAACACAAACAAAATAGACACAGGCAACATTGGGCTAAAGACACAGGAAGAACACAAACAAAATAGACACAGGCAACATTGGGCTAAAGACAATGAAGAACACAAACAAAATAGACACAGGCAACATTGGGCTAAAGACACAGGAAGAACACAAACAAAATAGACACAGGCAACATTGGGCTAAAGACACAGGAAGAACACAAACAAAATAGACACAGGCAACATTGGGCTAAAGACAATGAAGAACACAAACAAAATAGACACAGGCAACATTGGGCTAAAGACACAGGAAGAACACAAACAAAATAGACACAGGCAACATTGGGCTAAAGACACAGGAAGAACACAAACAAAATAGACACAGGCAACATTGGGCTAAAGACACAAGAAGAACACAAACAAAATAGACACAGGCAACATTGGGCTAAAGACACAGGAAGAACACAAACAAAATAGACACAGGCAACATTGGGCTAAAGACACAGGAAGAACACAAACAAAATAGACACAGGCAACATTGGGCTAAAGACACAGGAAGAACACAAACAAAATAGACACAGGCAACATTGGGCTAAAGACACAGGAAGAACACAAACAAAATAGACACAGGCAACATTGGGCTAAAGACACAGGAAGAACACAAACAAAATAGACACAGGCAACATTGGGCTAAAGACACAGGAAGAACACAAACAAAATAGACACAGGCAACATTGGGCTAAAGACACAGGAAGAACACAAACAAAATAGACACAGGCAACATTGGGCTAAAGACACAGGAAGAACACAAACAAAATAGACACAGGCAACATTGGGCTAAAGACACAGGAAGAACACAAACAAAATAGACACAGGCAACATTGGGCTAAAGACACAGGAAGAACACAAACAAAATAGACACAGGCAACATTGGGCTAAAGACACAGGAAGAACACAAACAAAATAGACACAGGCAACATTGGGCTAAAGACACAGGAAGAACACAAACAAAATAGACACAGGCAACATTGGGCTAAAGACACAGGAAGAACACAAACAAAATAGACACAGGCAACATTGGGCTAAAGACACAGGAAGAACACAAACAAAATAGACACAGGCAACATTGGGCTAAAGACACAGGAAGAACACAAACAAAATAGACACAGGCAACATTGGGCTAAAGACACAGGAAGAACACAAACAAAATAGACACAGGCAACATTGGGCTAAAGACACAGGAAGAACACAAACAAAATAGACACAGGCAACATTGGGCTAAAGACACAGGAAGAACACAAACAAAATAGACACAGGCAACATTGGGCTAAAGACAATGAAGAACACAAACAAAATAGACACAGGCAACATTGGGCTAAAGACACAGGAAGAACACAAACAAAATAGACACAGGCAACATTGGGCTAAAGACACAGGAAGAACACAAACAAAATAGACACAGGCAACATTGGGCTAAAGACACAAGAAGAACACAAACAAAATAGACACAGGCAACATTGGGCTAAAGACACAGGAAGAACACAAACAAAATAGACACAGGCAACATTGGGCTAAAGACACAGGAAGAACACAAACAAAATAGACACAGGCAACATTGGGCTAAAGACACAGGAAGAACACAAACAAAATAGACACAGGCAACATTGGGCTAAAGACACAGGAAGAACACAAACAAAATAGACACAGGCAACATTGGGCTAAAGACACAGGAAGAACACAAACAAAATAGACACAGGCAACATTGGGCTAAAGACACAGGAAGAACACAAACAAAATAGACACAGGCAACATTGGGCTAAAGACACAGGAAGAACACAAACAAAATAGACACAGGCAACATTGGGCTAAAGACACAGGAAGAACACAAACAAAATAGACACAGGCAACATTGGGCTAAAGACACAGGAAGAACACAAACAAAATAGACACAGGCAACATTGGGCTAAAGACACAGGAAGAACACAAACAAAATAGACACAGGCAACATTGGGCTAAAGACACAGGAAGAATACAAACAAAATAGACACAGGCAACATTGGGCTAAAGACACAGGAAGAACACAAACAAAATATACACAGGCAACATTGGGCTAAAGACACAGGAAGAACACAAACAAAATAGACACAGGCAACATTGGGCTAAAGACACAGGAAGAACACAAACAAAATAGACACAGGCAACATTGGGCTAAAGACACAGGAAGAACACAAACAAAATAGACACAGGCAACATTGGGCTAAAGACACAGGAAGAACACAAACAAAATAGACACAGGCAACATTGGGCTAAAGACACAGGAAGAACACAAACAAAATAGACACAGGCAACATTGGGCTAAAGACACAGGAAGAACACAAACAAAATAGACACAGGCAACATGGACCCTTTTATTGTGATTCCACATCTGTAATTTAACACAAAACACTTAAAACATCTGTAAGAATCAAGAATAAACAATCCAGAAAAACAGGCAACATTGGGTACACAAGACACAGAACAAAGACAAACAAAGCTAAAAACACATTAAAGAAAACTAAAACTGAGATGAGCAACATGGACCCTCCACAAAAAAATAGGGGGTGAACCCAGGTGCTGGTGAAGCTTGGTGAAACAAAAAAAGCAATCCAGCTTAGATTTGAGTAAAAACTCAGAATGAAGTTCAAATTTTGATTTGATTTGATTTTTGGTGTTTTAATGCCACAATATTTCAGTTATATCATGGCGACCAGTTTTAGTGGTGGAAGAAGCCGGAGTACCTGGAGAGAACCACAGACCATGGGCAAGCAACTAGTAAACTTTATCACTTGCGGCTGCGAGTCGAGTGCATCCTTTTTTGTAATTTACAAAGCTGGGCGTGAACCCACGCCATATTGGTGATAGGCTTGTATGAGTTGTTAGGTAATCCAACTACCTAATAATCCAACTACCTAACTCATTGAGCCACCCGGGCCCTCACAAATTTTGATACAAGTTTCTTTCAATAAATCCAGTCTTATTTATTAAACATAAATGAAAAGCTGAGCTGCTGGTTATGATAAATCATCTCAAAATATCACTCTCATCTGGTCCAGCTGCTGCCATTAATTATCAATAATATGATAATCACACAAGTAGCTTACATGTTATACAAAATAAAACATGTACAAACCTGAGCTGAACTAACTTATTGTATTGTATACAAAATAAAACCTGAATATATTATAGATTTATAAACACTATACCACTTGTACAAACCTGAGCTGAACTAAGGTCAATGTACTATTTCTCTATGGTCAAATCGTTCTGGATATAACTAAAATACTGCTGCTGGCCGTTAAGCAATAATCAATCAATCAATCTATGGTCAAGTATATATGTAGTTTTTGTCGATTTGGGACTCAATAGTTTGGCTTGATCTATGATTCAATGATTTGGTTTGGTTTTTGATTTATGCTTGTGGCAGTGGGTTTTAATCATATGTTGTACAAGGGAAAAACTATTCTTGTGTTTGTTGAGTCTGACAAGGAGGGTAAATGAAGGACAATGAAGGCATGTGTTGTGATTGTCTCAAGGGTTACTTAATGTGTGGTGATTTTTATTTTATTAATTATTTACTTACCTAATGGAAGTTTACAATAAGGATTCGTTCTTCTCTTAACCGTCTTTGACTCGCGTATTACACAGGTGAAATTAAAACACCTTCATAACCTGGTGTTCACCTATGTAACACTGTGCATGTCCATCCTCAGTTTATTCTTCGGCGACAACAAAACAAGACGTCTTTTATCGCTCTGAGACTTTCACTATTTAGTCTCACGATTTAGTTTTTTTTTTCTGACAATTATTTATTAAATAATTATGGATGATTCGTGCCGTTCTGATGAGAACGAAGTTTACGACAATATAGATACGACCGGAAACAGAACCGTAAGTCGTGAGGAAAACATGGCGAGAGCGCGGGAAGATAGCGTCGCTCCCAAGAAAAAGAAGAGAGTTTCTAAGAAGACAGAGCTCGAGAACAAACTAAGCAGTCTGGAAACAAGGTTTGATGATAAGTTTAATAAACTTTTTGAACTTTTTCAAGACAGGTCTAGTGCTTTAGGTACGAGGGACACTGTTATTTCTCAGCCTGGTGGTTTAGCCACGCAGCAGGAGAATGTTTCTATGGATAACGTCTCTATAGGAGAACGTAGACCAATACTTTCTTTGGACCCAAATCTAGATGAGATGTTGGGTAGTCCAAAAATTTCAAGAAATATAGATATTGACACAAGGTCGGAAATCTCATTACAACCAGATAGCCGTGAAAGGGCAGACTTGTTGGGTTTATGTTCTTCAGACGATGAATCTCAGTCGAGTATAAACACTGCACATATGACTCAATCTAATTCTAATACTAAAAATATAGATCGATTTAGTTGTTATCTGAATGTACAATCTACTGCTTCAGCTACTCAGCCCGACATGGGACAATGTTCTAGCTCAAAATCAACTGACAATTCAATCAAGTCTACATGCACTAATTTAAATGTTTTGTCAAAGATTTTTACAGAAGACATTCCGATTGACTCTGATCAAAGTGGTGGCTTACTTTTAGATGAAACCCAGATTAAATTACTTGCAAACTCGTGGAGGTCTAAGACTCCAGAAAGGCTTACATGTTTTCGGGAAGATTATCGAAACTGTTTCCCAATTCATAAAAATGCAGTTGATTTTTTACAAGTTCCTAGTTTAGATGAAATTCTAGAACCTATGATTAGGACTCTTCATGGTCCAAAGGCAGTAAAGAACTGGGACAAACAAAGCAGCTTTTTACTCAACCTTTAAAACAGATTGAAAAACTGGCTTTCCAAGGACAAGTAGCAGCTCGTATGGGTATCATTTCTGTCTTATATTTACAGAATGCTTTGGCATCTTTGAGTAGTTCTATCAAATCGGATAATACTAATCCTGACATTTTACAATCAGTTAATGATATTTTTGCCATTTCTATGAAATCGCTAGATCAGTTTGGAAGAACTGGAGCTTTTAACCATATGATTCGTAGGAAAGCAGCCGCTTCTGAATCCGGTTTGAATACTTTAAAAGATATACAAGCTAAGGTCTTGTATTTACCACTCACCGCTGAAGGTGTTTTTGGTGAAGGGTTAGAGGATAAGTTAGAAAAACTCCAAGATACAGTGTCAATAACAATATGAACACAAATAATAATTTGTCTAATGATAGTAGACGTTCAGGTTTTTCTGTTAACAAACCTACTTCTAAGTTTACTCCTAGATATCAACAAAAATTTGCTAAAGGCAGAGACTCAGATAAGAAGGAGAATACCTTTAAAGACAAGAAGTCTGGATCTTGTTGGGGTTCTTCTTTTCGGATCCCCAAAAAGAACAACAGTTGACTGGAATCTGAAGGTAAGCTTATATCAGAATCAGGCAGAGATACCAGTTGGGGGTCGTCTGAGATTTTTTCTGGAAAATTGGAACAAAATAACAGACGATCAATGGGTTCTTTCGATAATTCAAGAGGGATACAAACTAGAGTTCATAGAGAAACCTCCTCAATCGAAAATAAGGAAAACTTTAGTTTCTTTAAAAGATACAAAAAATTTTACTTCAAGAAGTAAACATTTTATTAGAAAAAGATGCAATAGAACCAGTACTAAATCATGAGAATCCAACAGGTTTTTACAGTACATTCTTTCTGGTACCCAAAAAGAATGGCAAAATGAGACCAATAATAAATCTCAAACCCCTCAACGGGTATCTCAAGAAAACACACTTCAAAATGGACACATTATCAAAGGTGTTAACTCTAGTGAAAACAGGAGATTGGGCCATATCTCTAGATCTAAAAGATGCCTATCTACATGTTCCAATATTTCATACACATCGGAAATATCTCCGATTTTGCATTCAAAACCAGTGTTATCAATTCAAAGTCCTCTGTTTCGGACCAACTTCAGCACCAAGAGTCTTCACAAAAATAGGGTCTGTAGTGGCAGCATACCTGCGAACTCTAGGCATAAGACTAGCTGTATATCTAGACGACTGGCTGATTGTAAATCAGAACAAAAGGCAGTTATTATCAGATCGCGAGAATTGTCTCAATCTCCTGAAATCTTTAGGTTTTCTGGTAAACAAAGAAAAATCGACACTTATCCCAACCCAAACTCTAATTTACTTGGGGGGATTGTTTCATCTAGACAAGGGCTTAATTTATCCCACTCAAGAGAGAATAGTCAAGTTAAATCTTGCGATAGAAAATCTTTTGACTCAGGAGAAAGCATCAGCTTTCATGTTTCTACATCTTCTAGGCATTATGGCCTCATGCTTACAAATGATTCCGAATGCTCGTCTGTTCTTGAGACCATCTTTTGAGTTTCTGGAGACCAAGTTCGCACAACCTCACTGTAAAAATTCCAGTTACTCCACATCTGAAATCACATCTCATTTGGTGGTCAAGTTCAGTGAACACGCTGAAAGGCCAATCCTTTCAATTTCCAAAAATGTCTGTAGTCATAACAACCGATGCTTCGAAGAAGGGTTTTGGCGGTTTCATGAACGAACAAATTTTTCAGGGAAATTGGACGCATGCTCAGAGCAAACGTCATATAAATTGTCTAGAGATGGAAGCAGTTTTTCTGACCATGAAACATTTTCTAACTCAGATAAAAGATCAGGCAGTTCTTATCAGGTCGGACAACACGACAGTAGTCCAATACATAAACAAACAGGGAGGCATGTAGTCTCCACAACTATGTTATCAGGTTTGAGACCTGTGGAATATGGCTATCCAAAACAATATTCAATTGAAAGCGGCACATATTGCAGGGAAATTGAATATATTAGCAGATCAGCTCAGTCGGACAAAAATACTACCAACAGAATGGTCTTTGAACAGTCGAGTAGTTCAGAATCTTTTTCAAATCTTGGGTCAACCCTTGATAGATTTATTTGCATCGGTACACAATCGACAGACCGAGATATTTTGCTCTTGGAATCCCCATCCGGAAGCTTTGGCTCTAGATGCTTTATCAATCTCTTGGGAGAGAATGTTTGCTTATGCATACCCCCCAATATGCCTGATTCCTCGAGTGATACAATATATGAGGCAATTCCATTGTCAAATTTTACTGATTGCACCCCAATGGCCCAGGAGACATTGGTATCCGGAACTACTACAGCTATTGATAGCAGTTCCAATCCGGTTACCAATATTTTCGGAATTACTTTGTCAACCCAAAACTCAGATTTACCATCCGAACCCACAAGTGTTCAGTCTGACTGCATGGCTTCTATCAACAAACGCTACGAGTCAGAAGGATTTTCTGAAGAAGCTAGAAAGTTACTCTCTGCCTCTTGGAGAAAAGGAACACAAAAAGATTATTGTTCCAAATTCAAACAGTTCAATAGCTGGTGTTGTTCAAGGCAAATTGATCCCAATTCAATCCCTTTAAGTCAAATTGCAGATTTGTTGACATACTTATACATAGAAAAGGGTTTACAATACAGAACTATTGCAGGCTATCGTTCGATGCTTTCAACAGTTTTACCAACAGTTGATAATTTTCCTATAGGCCAACATCCCCATATTATTAGGCTAATTAAAGGGGTTTTCAATTCACGACCCCCTGTTAAAAAATTATTACCAGAATGGGATTTACATATAGTACTTAACATGTTGGAGAATAGTCCTTTTGAACCATTAGAACAGATATCCTTGAAAGAATTGACTTTTAAAACTGTTTTTCTTACGGCTATTACTACTTTCAGGAGATGTAGCAATCTGCAGGCCCTAAGAATTGATGAACATTTGATGCGAATTCAGGAACAAGGAATTACGTTTATTAGACATGGTTTGGCTAAACAAGATAGAGAGAAGCACTTCGGGGCAAAGATATTTGTACCTACTTACAAGGAAAAAGTTTGTTTGGATCCTCGTAGATGTTTATTATCTTATTTGGACAAAACTAAACAATTCAGAAATTCTCTTCCTAAGGAACAGAGAGGAAATTTATTTTTGGCTCTTAAGGAACCACACAAAGCTGTAACTTCACAAACCATATCTCATTGGATCGTTCAAGTTATAAAGGATGCTTATGCGAAAAATGAATCTACTACAAGTATTAAAGTACGTGCTCATTCGACCAGAGCTATTGGTACTTCTTGGGCTTTATTCAAAGGTACATCTGTTCATGAAATTTTAGAATCTGCAGATTGGAGTCTAGAACCTACATTCAGTAGATTCTATTTGAGAGAGTTAGATGTAAAGGTTTTACAGAAGTTGAATTAGTATTTATGATGTTTATATATATTTTGGCGAGTCGGCCGCAAAATTTCGTTATTTTCTGTTTATATTGACAGTTTTTATGAGGCTATGGATTTTAACCACTATGTTACACAGTAACACTGTATATACACTTCGTTTGATATACAAATTGATATTTGACGATAAATCTATTTTTAAATGGAATGGATGGAATGAATCTGTGAAGAGAAGAAAATTTTAAACAGACACCACCATTTACGGAAGTACTGCTTAGGTATGCAGATCCTAATTGTAAACTTCCATTCGGTAAGTAAATAATTAATAATATAATAATTAAAAATTTGTAACTCAAGTTACAATTTTATGAATTAATTATTTACTTATCTAATGAGCTCCCTCCACCTCCTCAGTTAAAAATTTTCGGCATATTGGATTAAAACGCTTGTTTTGTTCCCGCCGATAAACTGAGGATGGACATGCGCAGTGTTACACAGGTGAACACCAGGTTATGAAGGTGTTTTAATTTCACCTGTGTAATACGTGAGTCAAAGACGGTTAAGTGAAGAATGAATCCTTATTGTAAACTTCCATTAGGTAAGTAAATAATTAATTCATAAAATTGTAACTTGAGTTACAAATTTTTAATTGTCTCAAGGGTTACTTAATGTGTTGTGATTTTCTCACTTTTGAGACAGACCAGTTCCTATTTTTAGCCATGTGAGATTTTCTTATCCTGCACTAGTGCAAGACAAAAAAATCACGTGCGTTTTACCGGCAAATGCATGCTGTACAGTTTATGTCAACTGCCCCTCAATTCTCCATGCTTTTCCTTTTTAAAATAAACAATTAACCACGATTCTATTACATAAGTATTTTTAAATTCATTTATGTATTATATTCTGCTAGCTAACGTGCACCTTTCACGGTGTTTGATTCTTTTTTCAGGCTCTCTTCCAGTCAATGTTTGTTTACTTTGAGTAAATAATACTGCCGAGATACGGTTGCATATGGATAAATCGAATATTTACTTCAGCAATGGAAAAATAAATTGTGGGAAAACGCTCGATGAAATGTAAACAAAAACAATTACCGGTAGGTGTTTAGTGAGAAATAAAATCAAACACCGGAAAAAGTACAAGATAGGGAAATCTCCGACACCCTTGGGTAAGATTACAATCGTTCTCTAACTCGGTAAGCCTCGTAAAGAGAACGATTGAAATCTTACCCTCGGGTGTCGGAGATTTCCCTATCTTGTACTCTCCCCGGTGTTAGATTCTATATGTCTCAAAGGTTACTTAAATCTATCTTTTTTAGTAATAGCTACTTTTTAATTTCCTATTTTGTATATTATATATCGAGCATCTTTATACCTGTCTTCAAGACTGTTAACGTGTTAAAATGTCATCAGATCAGGAGACGTTTTGATTCCCACAATGTGTTTTACAGGCCTTGTTCAGTTACTGTTTCCTTACTGCTGCAGACTTGGTAAATGTATTTGAATTTACTCAAGCAGAAATATTGCTTGCCAATAGTGAAACCTGTCTAAATGGAACCTCATTGGGATCAACTTTAGTGTTAAAAAAAAGACAATTGTTCGATTTATATAGGTTAAATTAACAAAGATTTCTTATACTATATCTAAAGTCCGTTTATACAGGATTCCGTTTTATTCAAGATTTGACTCAGACAGATTTCATTGTAATTCATAGTAAGCAAATTGCATTACACCCCAAAAGTTATCTCTTTCTGTAATAACTTTATCTTTTGTTTGATAATGTAAACAGCGATGGGTGACAATTCCATCAATCACAACAAAGGGGAACAACTCCACTGGGTCATTGTAAACATGTACAATATAATAAAGATGAAGGAATACATGAAAATTATTATTTCTACCTCTAATATATCACTACTGGTACATCAAAAACATGGTCTTATATGACAGGTCATTTTCAAAAATTACATTTTCCCATAAAATGCAATTTTTCATCCTAATATAAAATATGTTTGTTCACATTTGAATGCATGATAAAACATTTACTATTATTGTACCTCAGTCTATGAACATCCCTACAAAATTTTCTACATTAAAATTGCTATTTTTCTCCTTTTCCAGTTGTTTGACTATTGAGCGGTCCATAGTTTTTAAGACTATGGCCTGGTAATGTGAATCGTTTTCGCTGATTTTTAGTTCCGCAACCGGATTGGATAAAAGTTTTATATTTATTCGGAACACTTGGACTTCATCGTCTATTAACGAAAACTCTGAAATTTTCAAAAAATCTCAAAATTTCAAAAATGTCAAAAAATTTCAAAATTTTCAAAAAAATTCCAAAAATTTCAGTTTTCATAAAATTTCATAAAATTTCAAAATTCTAAAATAAAAAAAAAAAACATTTCTAAAGTTCAAAATTTCAAAATTTTCACAAAATTTCAAAAAATTTCAAAATTTTCATAAGACTTGTAGTCACCATGTACATTGTTGAAGTCTACTTTCTCAAAAGAATCAAACTCTTATGAATGACTGGGGAAATAGCATAAAAATATCCATGAGACAATATTCAGATTTATAATGCAAAATACTGGCAAAAGATGCATGATTTTATTGGTCTTTATCATTTTGTAGTGATCATTCAACTATGAGTCTAATGTTTTTCGGTATAATAAAATACTTATAAACTGTGTATTCGGGAATAGCAAGTTTGTTGTCCCCTCGACCCTGACTATTAACCTCGGCTTCGCTACATATAAAATGGAAAGTTCACAATGAGAAAATTTTAATCATAAAGTTTCATTCATAATCGACACTCACTGTCAATTTCTAGGTTTAGATAAAGGTATGAAACAATAAATCACAATATAAAGTGTGACCAGCAAAAAAGCAGTTTACTAGTAGTTGATATGTATTAATTTCCTATTGATTTTGATATAAGGTATGACGATGTATTTCAATAATCATGATTTAGTAGAAGAAATAAAATCTTGATTCAAACAGAGAAGAGTATAAATGTGTTCATTTATAGGGGAAAGGTTGGCTTAGAAACCATAATCCAACAGTCTATTTTGACCATAACAAAAAAAACAAAAAGCAAATGGTTGAGATCCAGTTTATTTGTTCAGAATAGATAGCTGTTTCTATTAGACAGGCTAAATATGTGAATATTTCAAACATTGAAACTACATTTCAGGTCAGGTTTACTTAAAATTCTAGTTTATGCAGGGTTTAATTTAGATGTTTTTCACTGTAGAAATTACAAAAAAATATTTGTCATAAACAACAGTAAATTCTCAAAATTCCTGCAATTATTCTAACCAATTTTTGTTAATTTGTTAATTTTCCCTTTGATCTCTACACAAGATAATATCTATTATCTAGCAACAAGCGTAGAATGAAATATTATTGTTGATGCTAATGTTTACCTCAGTGACGTTATATTGACCAATTCTCAATAAATATACTATAGTTGATATATATGTGTTTTGCTCAAAATGGACTTGTCATCCCATCTCATATCTTAGCCTTTGTTTTCAATGTGATATCATACTGAAAAACCTCTTCTCACAAAACAAATCAACAGTATTAAATACAGTCAAACCTGTATTAAGAGGTCGCCACAGGGACAAAGAAAAAGTGGTCTTTTAAGACAGGTGACCTCTTAAAAGAGGTTCAATTCATATGAAATTTTCAATGTTTAGACAAGAAAAAAGTTACCTTTTAATACAGGTGACTGCTTAATAGAGGTGACCTCACGAGTAGGTTTGACTGTACATGTATAAGTAGTACCTGAGGAGGTGTGAATCCTTTCTTATATGCCATGGATAGTCCTCATGTCTGTATGTCTTTTTTAGTAGTGGAGCACAAAGCTTGTTTCCCATCTCTCATGTTTTCTGAAATAATTCACAATAATATTATATGATTGATTGATTGGTTGGTTGGTGTTTAATGCCAACTTTAGCAATATTTCAGCTATATCGTGGCGTGAACAAATTTTATTTTTTATCTTAAGACACTAATATTATATGATTGTCACATATAATGATAATAAACTAAAAAAACATGTAACTCGTCATGGATATTGTGAACAAATGTTTGTTTCTTCTAATATTTGTTTGACTGTCCTGAATATGATTGAAATATTTCCTGCTGGACATTAAGTAGCCAACAATCAAACAATCTGCACAAAAAACAATAAATTTATAATGGCTTATCCAATGATCATTCTTGTACAATGTCGGCCATCTTGGATTTCTGATCACCACCAAAAAAACATTATAGCAAAAGACCATATAGTGCAGCAAGTACATCAGTCTCAGTCACATGGTTTCTATGTGAATTCTGTCAACTAGAACTGTAGCTGGTTTTTGGCAAACATCTTTGAATGATTAATCTTGTACAATGTCGGCCATCTTGGATTTCTGATTACCTCCAAAACCACAAATACAGCAGAACATATAATGTAGCAAGCAGACCAGTCTCAGTCACATGGCTTCTGAGTGAAATCTGTCAATTAGAAACGTAGCTGGTTTTTGGCAAACATCTTGAAATTTTCACCAACAGCAAAAGCATGAACTATTAAGATGATCGTCAAATTCTTGCTTGGCTCCACTTATTTTGATTGCTTCAGATTTAAAAGTGTAATATTTACAGACAACAACAGATGGGCAATCAAGTATAATATACTGTATACATCATATATATATTGTCTGGTTATATATAGTACAATGATTTATTACAACAGAAAGATTACATATATATCTCCAATAGACACCCACAGTAAACTACAAACCAAAAAAATGTTAAATCCTCAAAAGTGGTCGTGATTGTATGGTAGTTGGATTTACAACTACCTGTGCAATCAGTGCCTATCACCACTAAAGTTGTGAGTTTGAACCCCGTTCATGGCCAGGTGTACTCGATACAACATTATGTGATAAAGTTTGTCAGTGACTTGTGGCAGGTCTGAGGTTTTCTCTGGGTACTCTGGTCTCCTCCACCAATAAAACTGACCGCCACGATATAACTGAAATATTGTTAAAAATGGCATTAAACACCACAAACCAAACAAAACCATCAAAAGTGGTCATCTTGAATTGCATCTCCGCATAAGAAAAATAATAATTAAAAAGTAAATATTCAATTTAGCATGCGTTTCTGGAATACTAATAACCTTCATCAGGTACACATAGTCAAAAGATTGTAACATAGGAAAAGGACCATTCAATGGTTACTTCTTCATGTGTGGTTTTAGTTCTAACACTAAAATGACAAATAGTTGTGGAGTATAATTTACAATATTTCTGCCATGTCTTATGTAATATACAGAAGAAATCAATTTAGTTTATTGATCTTCACTCTAAAAACACTATCTTTATAAAGGACAGTCAAATGACTGTCATATAAAACTGTAGCTTTTTGTTAATAATTAGACTTTAGAGTGCTATGTTAAACTATGTCCTACCATGGGAACACTACAGTCTAAACTGTGTTATGTGACATTCCAATGGAACAGTGAAATATGGTCACATAAGGCAGGTGGTTGCTTAATACAGGATTAATTGATATGAAATTCACTGTGAAAGGATATAAAAATTAAGATCACACAATACAAGTTATTGCTTAATAGAGGTGGTCAGTAAAGCAGGTTTAACTGTAACTTAATAGAGGTGGTCAGTAAACCAGGTTTGACAGTATCTTAATAGAGGTGGTCAATAAAGCAGGTTTAACTGTAACTTAATAGAGGTGGTCACTAATGTAGGTTTGAGTGTAACTTAATAGAGGTGGTCACTAAAGCAGGTTTAACTGTAACTTAATAGAGGTGGTCAGTAAAGTAGGTTTAACTGTAACTTAATAGAGATGGTCACTAAAGTAGGTTTAACTGTAACTTAATAGAGGTGATCAGTAAAGCAGGTTTGACTGTAACTTAATAGAGGTGGTCAGTAAAGTAGGTTTGACTGTAACTTAATAGAGGTGGTCAGTAAAGCAGGTTTAACTGTAACTTAATAGAGGTGGTCAGTAAAGCAGGTTTAACTGTAACTTAATAGAGGAGGTCAATAAAGCAGGTTTAACTGTAACTTAATAGAGGTGGTCAGTAAAGCAGGTTTAACTGTATCTTGAATTTCTGATTGTCATTAAAAAAAATTGGTCAAAGAGCATCTACTGGTCAATCGTGTACATTTTGAATTGAAACAGCCATTAATCTGACATTGTTGTCTGTGTCACTAATTGTCTATGGCATGCATATACAATGTCCACAGGGACAGTCATGGTCGTGATCGGATGGTAGTTGGATTTACAAAACTATCTATGCAATTAGTGCCTATTTCTACTAATGTTGTAAGTTCAATTCCCGCTCATGGCGAGGTGTACTTGATACAACATAATATGATAAAGTTTGTCAGTGACTTGCGGCAGGTTGGTTGTTTTCTCCGGGTACTACGGTTTCTTCCACCAATAAAACTGACAGACACACTTAAAAATATAAATTAAGCACTAATAATCAATATTTAAAAATTATATTGTTTAAACAGTCCAAATATTTTATATCCACACTGCTCTATTTTGTTCTTATATATAGTTCTATTTAAACTATGGTGCATAGTGGTGGCCATCTTGGATTTTCAATCAACATAAAAAAAAGGCACAACCTTTGCAAAGTATCAATCTGTGATAACTAACATATCTTCTAAAAAGATGATTGTTAATTTGGTTGTGAGGTCCTATGTCATATAATTGTCCTCATCTGGCCGCCATCTTAGATTTCCCATGGATACAAAAAAAAAAAAAATTTTGTAGAGGACTATTCTTTGGTGGAATTGTTGACCATGACTGTTTAAACTTTCTTTTCATAGTCAATGGAACATTCTAGTCAAGTTTGTTTTCAAATGTTTTTGTAATTTAACTTCAAAAAATAAAATCTATAATGTTTTCCCAATGGTTCCTAACGTGTTCAACTAAATCATTGACAAAAATTGATAAGAGGCCAACCAAACCTCATGATGCACTTTCTGAGGAGATTTTTCAGTTTTCTCACTGTTATATCATATGTTCTGACACCTGGGATTGAATGTTGCTGTTGATCAAACAATCTTTTTAAGAATAGAATGCAATCTTTTGTAATTTTATTGGCAAGTTAAACCTTTGACTAAAGTACATTTTGTATGAAGCATCAAATAAAAAATGTACTTCTATTTTGTTAAGCTTTTACATCCCTATAAAACTGCAAAAATGTGCATTCAATACATATAATTATTATTATTTATTTGATAATTTTGCATTTGCAACAGTTGTTATTGTGTGTAGTTTTTCAGTTTTCATGACTTTCGAAAACAGTTACCAGAAGTGGACATGGTTGAATGGTTATGAGCTTCCATTGACTAATGAAGATTAAAATAGAAGATCAATCATTAAAGTAAACAGATTGTTCATGCTCTATAATTCCAGTGTGTGATGGATTTTTTTAACCCATAAAATCCTAGTTTTTAACATTAATTGAGTCTATACGAGTTAACCAATGTGTCTGATAGGAAGGGGAAGAGATTGTAATAGTAGTTACATATACAATCATAGCTCATCAATACAAGGGTTTGTAATTTCCATTCATGATCAGGTCAAATAAAAAGACTATGAATTGGTATTTTCTGCTAAGCATGCAATATTAGGGAGAAAGGGCAAAGATGGGTTGACTCCGTGTCAGCATAATGTGCTTGTGACGCAAGTGATAAATTTGTCCTAGTAAAATAAGTCAAGACAGACAAATATTTCTATTCAAATAAATCCAAGGTTACAACTTGTCCTAGTTTAAAAGGTCCTGAGAATAATTTGTTTCTTCTTTTTTTTTTCCATTTGGGATTTTCTTCTGGACCAATATCACACCAAGACCTATTTTATTGTTACAGAGCTACATGTCTGTCTACACACGGTCTGTTCTTTCAGTGAACTAGCACTACACATATCCAGTTCAGCATTTTGATCCATCCCTAAACAAATGTTGCCATCATCATGGAGGTTAGCTTGGTACAACCTTATGTGTGACCTACAGAAGGTCAGTCATTGTTTTCTTCTCCATCGTCTGAGTTACTATGGTTTCCTCCACCAGGAGAACAAAAAGTCATGATTAAAACTAAAATATTGTTGAAAGTGGTGTTAAACATCAATAGTCCTGTACACTTTATTGTAGAAATCTTTAACCTGAACATGTGTAGACATTAGTGAGTTATAATTGTTGTGAGTTAATGGCAAGCGAGTAATTTTTCAGCTATATCATGGTGAGAACAAGTTACATATTTTGATGATGATGATGATGATATCCGTTTTGTACTAGATCAAGTTGGATTTTTATGGTGCTACATTATCATGAGATTCTAAGCCAGGATTTTTATGGTGCTACATTATCCTGAGATTCTAAGCCAGGATTTTTATGGTACTACATTATCATGAGATTCTAAGCCAGGATTTTTATGGTGCTACATTATCATGAGATTCTAAGCCAGGATGTTTATGGTACTACATTATCCTGAGATTCTAAGCCAGGATTTTTATGGTACTACATTATCCTGAGATTCTAAGCCAGGATTTTTATGGTACTACATTATCATGAGATTCTAAGCCAGGATTTTTATGGTGCTACATTATCCTGAGATTCTAAGCCAGGATTTTTATGGTACTACATTATCCTGAGATTCTAAGCCAGGATTTTTATGGTGCTACATTATCATGAGATTCTAAGCCAGGATTTTTATGGTACTACATTATCATGAGATTCTAAGCCAGCATTTTTATGGTGCTCCATTATCATGAGATTCTAAGCCAGGATTTTTATGGTGCTACATTATCATGAGATTCTAAGCCAGGATTTTTATGGTACTACATTATCCTGAGATTCTAAGCCAGGATTTTTATGGTACTACATTATCATGAGATTCTAAGCCAGGATTTTTATGGTGCTACATTATCATGAGATTCTAAGCCAGGATTTTTATGGTACTACATTATCCTGAGATTCTAAGCCAGCATTTTTATGGTGCTACATTATCATGAGATTCTAAGCCAGGATTTTTATGGTACTACATTATCCTGAGATTCTAAGCCAGCATTTTTATGGTGCTACATTATCCTGAGATTCTAAGCCAGCATTTTTATGGTACTACATTATCATGAGATTCTAAGCCAGGATTTTTATGGTGCTACATTATCATGAGATTCTAAGCCAGGATTTTTATGGTACTATATTATCATGAGATTCTAAGCCAGCATTTTTATGGTACTACATTATCATGAGATTCTAAGCCAGGATTTTTATGGTGCTACATTATCATGAGATTCTAAGCCAGTATGTTTATGGTACTACATTATCCTGAGATTCTAAGCCAGGATTTTTATGGTGCTACATTATCCTGAGATTCTAAGCCAGGATTTCTATGGTGCTACATTATCCTGAGATTCTAAGCCAACCAGTCTTTGCTTTTACTCCTTGATATTGTGAGCTTAGTGGAGAGGCAACAGATACCTATTTTTAAGTCTATGGTATGACCCGATACAGTATTTCTGATAATTAACTCTGTTTTCTTTTGCCAAAAAAAAGGCATCCATGGGTTACATGTTTTTGATATTTACAACAACAAAAATGGGGATACAAACACTTTCCAACAAAACAAAGTATCTTAACCTTAGACAGTGAGATCTATAAAACCAATCAACCAGATATTCACTGATATTCTGTGATTACGACTCTATTAATCAAAGGATGGAGTTTTTGACAGTTTTGAACTCTTTACCTTACATCATGTTAATTAACTTTAATGTACAATATATACCAAACAGATAACCTCAGAGATGATACACGTTTACATATGCTAAACAGATAACCTCAGAGATGATACACGTTTACATATACCAAACAGATAACCTCAGAGATGATACACGTTTACATATGCTAAACAGATAACCTCAGAGATGATACACGTTTACATATGCCAAACAGATAACCTCAGAGATGATACACGTTTACATATGCTAAACAGATAACCTCAGAGATGATACACGTTTACATATGCTAAACAGATAACCTCAGAGATGATACACGTTTACATATGCCAAACAGATAACCTCAGAGATGATACACGTTTACATATGCCAAACAGATAACCTCAGAGATGATACACGTTTACATATGCCAAACAGATAACCTCAGAGATGATACACGTTTACATATGCCAAACAGATAACCTCAGAGATGATACACGTTTACATATGCCAAACAGATAACCTCAGAGATGATACACGTTTACATATGCTAAACAGATAACCTCAGAGATGATACACGTTTACATATGCTAAACAGATAACCTCAGAGATGATACACGTTTACATATGCTAAACAGATAACCTCAGAGATGATACACGTTTACATATGCTAAACAGATAACCTCAGAGATGATACACGTTTACATATGCTAAACAGATAACCTCAGAGATGATACACGTTTACATATGCTAAACAGATAACCTCAGAGATGATACACGTTTACATATGCTAAACAGATAACCTCAGAGATGATACACGTTTACATATGCTAAACAGATAACCTCAGAGATGATACACGTTTACATATGCTAAACAGATAACCTCAGAGATGATACACGTTTACATATGCTAAACAGATAACCTCAGAGATGATACACGTTTACATATGCTAAACAGATAACCTCAGAGATGATACACGTTTACATATGCTAAACAGATAACCTCAGAGATGATACACGTTTACATATGCTAAACAGATAACCTCAGAGATGATACACGTTTACATATGCTAAACAGATAACCTCAGAGATGATACACGTTTACATATGCTAAACAGATAACCTCAGAGATGATACACGTTTACATATGCTAAACAGATAACCTCAGAGATGATACACGTTTACATATGCTAAACAGATAACCTCAGAGATGATACACGTTTACATATGCTAAACAGATAACCTCAGAGATGATACACGTTTACATATGCTAAACAGATAACCTCAGAGATGATACACGTTTACATATGCTAAACAGATAACCTCAGAGATGATACACGTTTACATATGCTAAACAGATAACCTCAGAGATGATACACGTTTACATATGCTAAACAGATAACCTCAGAGATGATACACGTTTACATATGCTAAACAGATAACCTCAGAGATGATACACGTTTACATATGCTAAACAGATAACCTCAGAGATGATACACGTTTACATATGCTAAACAGATAACCTCAGAGATGATACACGTTTACATATGCTAAACAGATAACCTCAGAGATGATACACGTTTACATATGCTAAACAGATAACCTCAGAGATGATACACGTTTACATATGCTAAACAGATAACCTCAGAGATGATACACGTTTACATATGCTAAACAGATAACCTCAGAGATGATACACGTTTACATATGCTAAACAGATAACCTCAGAGATGATACACGTTTACATATGCTAAACAGATAACCTCAGAGATGATACACGTTTACATATGCTAAACAGATAACCTCAGAGATGATACACGTTTACATATGCTAAACAGATAACCTCAGAGATGATACACGTTTACATATGCTAAACAGATAACCTCAGAGATGATACACGTTTACATATGCTAAACAGATAACCTCAGAGATGATACACGTTTACATATGCTAAACAGATAACCTCAGAGATGATACACGTTTACATATGCTAAACAGATAACCTCAGAGATGATACACGTTTACATATGCTAAACAGATAACCTCAGAGATGATACACGTTTACATATGCTAAACAGATAACCTCAGAGATGATACACGTTTACATATGCTAAACAGATAACCTCAGAGATGATACACGTTTACATATGCTAAACAGATAACCTCAGAGATGATACACGTTTACATATGCTAAACAGATAACCTCAGAGATGATACACGTTTACATATGCTAAACAGATAACCTCAGAGATGATACACGTTTACATATGCTAAACAGATAACCTCAGAGATGATACACGTTTACATATGCTAAACAGATAACCTCAGAGATGATACACGTTTACATATGCTAAACAGATAACCTCAGAGATGATACACGTTTACATATACCAAACAGATAACCTCAGAGATGATACACGTTTACATATACCAAACAGATAACCTCAGAGATGATACACGTTTACATATGCTAAACAGATAACCTCAGAGATGATACACGTTTACATATGCTAAACAGATAACCTCAGAGATGATACACGTTTACATATACCAAACAGATAACCTCAGAGATGATACACGTTTACATATACCAAACAGATAACCTCAGAGATGATACACATTTACATATGCTAAACAGATAACCTCAGAGATGATACACGTTTACATATGCTAAACAGATAACCTCAGAGATGATACACGTTTACATATGCTAAACAGATAACCTCAGAGATGATACACGTTTACATATGCTAAACAGATAACCTCAGAGATGATACACGTTTACATATGCTAAACAGATAACCTCAGAGATGATACACGTTTACATATACCAAACAGATAACCTCAGAGATGATACACGTTTACATATACCAAACAGATAACCTCAGAGATGATACACGTTTACATATGCTAAACAGATAACCTCAGAGATGATACACGTTTACATATACCAAACAGATAACCTCAGAGATGATACACGTTTACATATACCAAACAGATAACCTCAGAGATGATACACGTTTACATATGCTAAACAGATAACCTCAGAGATGATACACGTTTACATATGCTAAACAGATAACCTCAGAGATGATACACGTTTACATATACCAAACAGATAACCTCAGAGATGATACACGTTTACATATACCAAACAGATAACCTCAGAGATGATACACGTTTACGTATGCTAAACAGATACAAAGCAAACTGCTAAAAAACATTCTGCAGTATACACGAAAAAAAATATATAATTGAAGGTTGGTTACTCAAGAATTATAACATGTTCTGATGTTAACAAATGCAGGTCTATCACATACATGGCTGGAATTACATGTAAATGGGGGTTTTAAGCAGGAAATGATTTTACCCATGTTTTTTTTAGGTCTGCAAATACAATTTTCGGCAATAAATTATTCAAAACAACATATTTTCCTAATATAAAGACTATTCCCAACATATATAATTCAAAATATTTTAAAGTCATAATTATTGTCATAACAACAGAATAAAACCCCCATCAGTAATCAAGCTCTGCAGTGAAAATAAAATGAAGTTATAATCGTAAGATGTAAAGTTTCTAAACAATAACTCTATTGAAAACGTGTTATCTAAATATAAATTCCTGATTTTTTTTCAACAAAAGGGGAAATAACTCTAAAATAAAGTTATAACCACTAAAACTAAGTCACCACATTTTTGTCATATTGTTATACATGTATAATGCAATAAAGGGCCATGCTAGGCATAGCATGATACGAACCCGCAAAAATTCAATAAAGGCTCCCCCCTGCACCAATTTGTCTGAAAATTATTATTGTCCAGCAGAGTCAATCACTAGGTTGAATCTGTTTGAAAAATGCAGGTAAGAATTGGATGAAGTAGAGAAAAAAAAGTTTTTTTCTTAATTTGGCACTTTTAGATCCCTTTCAATCAAGTTTATATCAGAAAATATAAGAGAAAGAGGAATTCCATTGACATACTACCCCGTTTTTTATCATTTGCTTATATTTGTATTGCTGTTGGAGATCCTATTATCAAGAGGGGTCCAAAGACAGGAGGACTTGGATTTCCAACATCATATATCTTGTTTATTTTTATGTTCAGTGATTTGAGGTGAGATGTGATTGTTTGGTTGATATTGGTGGAAATGTTGACCACCACTGCATATCAAACATTCTTTTCAAAAAGGATTTATTGAACTAAATTTAAGTTGTAACAATAAAACAATTTTATCATTCTACCCAATCAAATTTGGGGAAAAAAACGACCATAACAATGTAATACATGCAAACATTTACAAGTGTCAACAGAAAGAAACTTAAGTTGTGTATGACAATGAATTGATATATAAACATTGGTGAAATTCGAAGGAGTAATCAAGAATGCACAATCCAGAGACGAAGGCAAAAATAGCCTATAAAAGCTACAATATACCACCCTGCATAGTGAAAACATTTGAAAACAATGGTACATTTAAATCTTGGTAAAATGGAGGATGCTATATTTCTACTGAAGATTTCAATGTTTCTTTCTAGTCTAGCTTTACCACAACACTTCATTTAAGATCACATTGTTCTTTTCGTTGTTTATTTTTATATTTAAGATAACATTGTTCTTTTCGTTATTTATTTTAAACAAACCGCAGATTTCTATTTTTACCCAATCAATTCTCCTAACCAAGTACTGTAGTTCTATTACTGTTATACAATGTTATGTATCTGTATCATTTGATAAAACACTAACTCTAATTAAGTAATGTCTGTCCTTATCTCTACCAGCATGTAGGAAGAATATCAGATCAGTTAAAAATAAACATAATATAATGTTTATCTTGAGTCTACAAACAAAAGGAACAAACTATAAAAGTATACAAATAAAAACATGATTAATTGCGGTTATTTAAAGCATTTTCCGTATTGCATTAATCTTTACAAAAAGGTTCTGTATACAAAGAAAAAGCTAAAGGGACCTATGATTTAGATAGACATTATGGAGGTATTCTATTTTAATAACTTGGAACTCTTGAAATGTGGACTTTTTTTTATATATACACTAAATGCTCACAAGAGCTTGTGTCGTTAACCTGTTAAATACCATTTACTTGTCCATCTTATATTTAGCATGTGTTCAATTTTAATCCTTAAGCTTTTTTAGCAAACAGACTGTGTGACTTTCGTTAGTACACAATTGAATCTTCATATCATAATTAATGCTGCTTCATACTAGTAAATTACATTTCCAGGCTTGGTTCTTTAAAAGAATTTTTTGTTTTTAATTCCCATTCCAAAAGGATTTAAACCTCAAATACTCTGTGGCCTATATTTGTGCAAAACTTGAATCTCCATATCACAATGACATTTCAAGCAATTTACAACTGCATGTCCATATCTAGTTCTTAGCAGAAAGATTTATTTTAATGTTTCCTCATTGGAGTTGTTACTTTGGACCCAACCTTTTATACATATCTTCGTGATCGCCAGAAAAAAATATTTCAGCATTTCTACTGCTGGTTCTCAAGAAGAACTTTTTCTTAGAGATTTACTTAATTTCTCAATTTAGGCCCCCTACTTACACCCCCTCCCAATTAAATATCAACTTCATTTGCAGGTGAGTTAAAATGTTAAAAAGTACTAATGGTCTACAATTTCACAATACACAACAAAAAGAGAGATCGCTTCACAATATATAATGGACAGAAGCAAGGGACCATGGATGCAGTGTCAAAAATTGAGAAGACAAATGTTTGACCAAAATGACATGTCAAAACAAAAGAAAAGAGGATATTAAAGGCTACAGATCAAGGGTTGTGAAGGTACATGGTAGTAGATGTAACATAATAAATATGCTTCCTCCCTCTCAATATAATTAAAGATAAAATCATGCAGTCTGGTATATAATATATATTCTAACTTATTTGTTTTTAACATTAAATATTTTGTAAATCCTCCAGAATTATTAGTCTCACTTAATTGATTACTAATAAGAGAAGAAAATATTACTAATAATAATGAGCAATAATTTAAAAAAAAACTAAACAAAACCAAGAGTAAACAAGCATCTTACCTTCTTCATCAATAAACGAAATATAATATTGCCAAGGTTACTTAACATAGCAAAACAATACAATTTTACACAACATTTTTCCACAGAAGTTCATAATTTCTTAAGATGAAAGGTGGTTAATCGAAATAACAGAAGAAAAAGGTGTTATTTATAAGAAAGTAATTATTTAAGTGTTTTATCAATAACTGAAATGGAGCCAAACTCTGGGGTTCTTCAGTGGAAATTGACTGTTACAATTCATATATAAAATTATTGGCAAAAATTAGGTGTTTTTTCACATACTGATGATGATGATGGCCGAACCTGTTCTGGTTTACAATAATAACTTCTGTTATATCAATGAGCTATGGTGAAGTGATCACTGATCAACTAAATATAGCACATATAATTAGTACTAATGAGATTAATGAACCCAGTAATACTAATGGAATGGACAAAAATAGAGGCATGAGTGACCTAGTCAAGTTGAGGTCATTGACCTCTGACCATAAGCTTAAACGTGAACATATAATACCGACCTCAAGTAATATTTGAGCTTTCCAGACATCTATCAATGGCCCAGGGATTCACTAAACAGTTTGTTATAACTGTCCTACTCTCTCCCCTTCTCCCCACTAGATCTGTCTAATATTTGTTCCTTTGGATAATTTATTATTCAAATTCAAATTCAAATAGTTTATTGATAGTAAACCATACATTGGCGTGCATCAAGACAATACAATATAATTATAATACATTACATAAATATGGATAAGTAAAAGATATGCATATAATAATGATATGAAGTATATTAAATTATTCACAGGAACCTGACGTCTAGGGTCAATGGGAAGCACCACTACCAACGGAAAGAACCACGTTCTTCCCATCGATAGTGGTACCCCCACCGAACCCAAACGCCGAACTCCTGTGAACTATGCATTATGTATATTGTTTGCTTCTTTTAAAAATTTGCAAATTTGTTTTGTTTTGAATAGATCCTTAGGGTCAAGAATCTATCTGATAAGATCATCGTCAGTTCTAATACTTTGGAACAATGTATTGTAACTATTTCTGATATTCTGGTATTTAGGGTAATGTAATATAAAATGTTTTTCATCTTCAACCGATGAGGGACAAAATTTACAAAGACGTTGCTCACGAGGAGTGCTATTGTAACGACCTGTTTCTATATTAAGACTATGTGCACTTATTCTTATTTTTGTAAGGAAAGATCTGTGTTCTTTTGAAAGGGGAAATTCCAAATAGTTTTGTAATTTAAAAATGCGAGGAATGTTGCTGAGAAAATGTAACTTGCCCGTTTTATTTTTTCGAATGTTTTCAAACTGTTTTAGTGTTTTTCTTTCAAAAAAATTAAATAGATGATATTTGAAATCTCTGTCCGAGATGTCCAAAGGTGATAATTCAAATTTTTGCTTAATAGCGTTTAAAGTTTTATTTAAAGATTTGTTGAGTTTCTTGTCTTCAATAAAGGCTGATCTTAACAGAGAGTTCCTCGACTCATTGTCGGATTCAATTCTATTAAGTCTATTGTAATATTCAAACATCAATATAAATGATTTAAAACAGGCTGGAAATGTACCCAATTGAGCATTGATAGCAAGATTGGAAGCTTTACCATGAACTTCAAGAATATTTTTAGAAATCATGTTTTGTACCTTTTCAAATGATAATTTGCCCAAGGTGTCGAGGTTCAAGTTGAAGTCTGTTAACCAGATTTCTGACCCATATGTAATAATAGGTAGGATTACAGAGTTGTATAACTTTATCCAAGTTTTGACTGAAAATTTATCTGATTGAGATATCTTGGATTTTAATGAGTAGAACACTTTTCTGGCTTTGTCAGCAAGGTTTTCATTTGCATATTTCAATAAACCTGTGTTTTTAAACACAATCCCTAGATATTTGTATTTGTCTGTAATTTCAATAATATTATGACTATAATAGAAACCAAATGTGTTATCTGGGATCTCTTTTTTACAGAAAACAATTACTTTGATTTTATTTGGATTAATGTCTAGCTTCCAATCTTTACAGAAGTTCTGTAAGGCATTCAGACAGTGCTGGAGACCAACAGGTGATTGTGACATTAGAACAAGATCATCTGCATATAGGAAATGATTGATTTCAATGTTATCAAGAGAAATTGGATCTGTTAGGTTTTTATCTAGATATTTTGCAGTCATCAATAAAGATATTGAAGAGTGTGGGGCTTAAATTGTCCCCTCGTTTTACCCCAGAATTAGCCATAAATGGGTTACTATAAAAATTAGAACTTTTATATGAATATTTAGTATTTGAATACATATGTTTAATAATTTTGTAAAAGTTCCCTCCCATTCCCTATCCAGAAATTTGAATAAAAGTGCTCGTCTCCAGACACTGTCAAATGCCTTTTTAAAATCTACAAAACAAACAGAAACTTTATCATTGCGATGATTTAATTATTTATTTATTACAGTCTTCTATTATAAACATCTCCATAATACAATATATAATTCTTCTTTGAGGAACAAATATTCTATATTGTTTATTCTGTGAGATGAATAGTGTAATATTTTTTAGACTGAAATAGATATTACAATAATTTGTTCCAGTCAAAACACCACTGTCATGGGTTCTTGCCCAGTCACTCACTTCAAGTATTAATTTAGGTATCTAGACATTTACCAATGGCACAGGGCTTCACTTGTAGGTTTTTCATAGCTCTCCAGATTTTCCTCCCCTGCCCCCTCCCCCAATAAATCTGGTAGTTACGAAATACCTGAAAAATCACTGAAAATGACAATAAACACTAATAATCCAATCTACCCTGACTATAATCATACCACACCGGCATCCATCTTTTTTAACCAATGATCTGTTGTACATTTCAACCCCCCCACCCTTTTCATTATACACCACTAAAGATGCATAATTAGAATTCCACTCATGTAAAGTGTATTTGATACAACATTATGTGATAAAGTTTGTCAGTGACTTGTGGCAGGTGTCAGTGGTTTTCTCAGGTTACTCCAGTTTCCTCCACCAATAAAACTGAAATATTGTTGAAAGTGGCATTAAACACCATAACCCTAACCCTCATCCATTATAATCTCCTCAGATTAAATCAGGAAAACACAGATCTAGGAAACGAAGTATAATTCCCTATTTTTACCCCTGTATGCTGAATTTAACGAAAATTGACTGCAATTTCCAATTAAATCATACAAAAATGCATAAAATTGAAACTAAATTCAAATTTGATTTCATAATAGTTTTAAAGGTGTATAATATTACAATCATTCTATCTTCTCCACTTCCCTAAATTTTGCCTTAATCTGATTTTTTCCACAGCAGTTATCTGATTTGTATAGTCAATCCATATTAATTTACCGTCCACCAAATTTAATTAATTGACAATTCCTCGGAGTTTTAACAGGTACATCATTATTTATGTAAAATACTTCACAACTTTAATTGCTGACTTCACCAAATAGTTTTTATTTTTATCCTGGCATTTCCACTTAAATTCCTAAAACTCTAATTAATTAGAAAGTAAAGGATATTTTAAACCACATGATTATTTTCAAATCTAAATCTGAATCCAGTTAATTTACACTAAGCCTGATGTGAGACTCTAAAAGGTTCCTCCCTTGAGATTGAAGGTTACTCCAGGTTACATTTATGGTAAATTTGAGGTAGATTCCATGTTTTCTAGAGAGTTTGGTATAACTTGAGTACCAATGCACCAAAGCAGATATACATTATGTCTTTAACATGAGCATACAGAATTGGAACCCATAAAATCCAGTGAGTGAGGGAGTGATTGTTCTGAGGAGTTAATGATGGTGTCTGCTTTGTACTAGATCAACATGTTTAGTTGTATCTTTACAGTGCTAGCTTACTGAAACAATGCAGGAAAACATGTCACTCCACTCTCATACATTACCCTGTTTTCAAACCAACCAGTAATTGTTTTTATTCCTTAATATTCATGTTTGTGTTGTCCTATTATATGTCTTTACGTTCTGAGTTCCGTGTTGTGATGTCCATTACGATTTCCGCATAAAAACGATGTTCGGTTCGTCTTTATCTCCAGTTGTTTGTAGGAGGGTGCATGTCTTGTTTATGTTATTTGTGCTTGTTTGCGTGTGTGGTGTCCAACACATGTTGTGTTGTGTTTTTGTTTTGTTTTTCTTCATCTTGTTGCCAAATTTTCTGGATTTTTCTTTTTAGATTTTCCTTCGGTATTCTCTAATGTTTATTTAGCTTATCCTTACAACACTGGAAGTCACATACTATACTTTTATCAAATTTGCTGTGGCTGAGCAAGTGTGGTTTTTTTTATCAGAATTCACCAAACAGAGGAAGACATTACATATGGTAACACTTACCTTGTTTTACTTGCTATGTCTTTAATACAGAGATCAAAGCTTTTAGTGGCAGAAATAAAGAAGAATGTTTTTACTAATTGTAACTATTAATGGTTTATGAGTTTCATATATTTTTATGTTAGACTACCTCCTCAAAGAAAATTTAAGATATCTGCCTGACAGAAGAATGTAATATGTATAATAGATAAAAGAACCTCCTCATACATGTATCAAGTACATGCACAACAATTTTTAAAATCAAAAGATCTATCTTGTGATCTTAATTTTGAATGCACATTTCATTTCTTTTTGAAAGGAAGTTTTTATCAGTTTCAATTGTTATTTTGAAATAATCATACTTGTGTAATCAACAGAAAGCAAGTTACCTTTTTAACTTTTTGAAAGGTAAAATTTAGACTTAAGATTACTTATTTATTAAAAACATGGATCGGGGACGATAACAGCAATATTTTCTTCAACAAATTTGCATTCAAATGGATCAGTTTAAAAAAAAAATTAACAAAAGATTCCTGTGGTTATGCAAGATCATCTTAGGTTTCCAAGCAACACACAATCATTCATTTCTATAAGACCATGCATTGTACATGAACAGTTCTAAGTTACCTTTCAAATATTTTGGTTGATTCAGAGAAGAACATTTTCACACTGAGTCCTCTGCTAATCTATGTCCTGTAATGGTGGCCATCTTGCATTTGTGATCAACATTTAAAACATATGTCATGGTATCTTTTATGTAGAATGATTGGATATGTGAGGTGATTGCTGGTTTGGTTGATATTGGTGGAATTGTGGATCATCACTGTTTAAACTTTATTTTCATAATAAAAACTATGAAAAGGGCTATCCAATGATCGTTAGTGTATACTTTTGGGTCAATGAGCTTTGAATCCTTGAAGAAAACGTCTATACATTTTCCCATAGGATGCTACATTAAACTAATGTCCTTCAGTAGTAGGACACTTGTATTTAGATACATTAAAAAAACTAAGTTTCTAAACCACCATACAAATACATGGAACAAATCTATCCAGTTTTCTTTCAAGTAGATGATTTTTATCTAATTGGGAGCTATCATAATCTATGTCCTGCAGTGGCTGCCATCTTGGATTTCTGATCCACGAAAAACATAAACTTTGTATTAAGGGTCTGCAATGACCTAACCTGATTAGAGGTCATTATCCAGATGAACTTTCGTATATGAATACTCACAGAAATTGTTCACCATCAGTGTTTAAGCTTTCTTTTCATATTTTTCTTTCTAAAAATCAACCAATCAGAGACCTTGATGTTTGTGATATGGTATTTCAGAAGGCACTATTAAAATTTTGCTAGTGGCGTTTACATTGGCTGGCCACAGGTTCATCTGGACATGACATTTAATTCGGTTCTGTCAGATATTAGGAGGAAGGTACCAGCTGATTTTAATCAGATTATATATAATATGTTATAGTTAAAATCCAGCTAACTAAATTGTGGTATCATCGATTATTTTTTGCACACATCAAATTAAGGTTTACAGTGATGTATTGTTGTACACATGTATAAAGTTATTATATTACACAGCTGTTTTATTTCTTTATTAAATTCATAAGAAAATCTGTACAAGAGACATGCACTGAAAATTTTGCATTAAGAAACATACATGTACACCCTTCTTTAAAACAAACATTTTAGATTTATGGTGTTTAATGCCAATTTCAACAATATTTCAGTTATATCAAGGCGGTCAGTTTTATTGGTGGATTAAACCAGAGGACCCGGAGGAAAACCACCCACCTGTCGCAAGTCACTGACAAACTTTATCACATAATGTTGTATCGTCTGATTGGGATTCGAACTCACAACGTTAGTGGTGATAGTTACTGATTGCATAGGTAGTTGTAAATCCAACTACCATACGATCACGACCATGACAGCCCCCATCCTTCTTTAAAATAACAGTTGATGTTAAAACTCAATAATTACATGAAAAGTCAAATTAAATACTGCATTTAAATCTACTCTTATTTAAAAAAATCCAATTCAATCTATATACTTAAATGATCCTTTGTAAATAAATAAATAATAAATAAATAAGCTTTATTTAGAGTCGGCATGGTTAAAACAACATACAACATAAGCTCTGTTGAGCTTTTAACCGACAAAATTATTCTATCATGTCATGTATTCTTTTTTTTTTTTTAATTCTGTTAAGTGTTATGACATGACATGACAAACTGACACATTTAACAAGTCAAATATAATTTGTCACAGATGACAAAACAATGTCTACAAAGATCTTACAACATCATATACAACCAACCAATCAGAAGCAAGGCCAGCTGTGGTGAAGTTAATCAATAAATCATACATAACTAGCTGGTTGTAACATGTGTTTTATGTACACACAGGTACACAGATAATACACTCATATCTGGTTAGTCATATGCATGGTGGTCAGATGTGTCTTCATATGATAAGATAGATAAAAGCAAAAAATAATGTATTCTAGAAAAACAAAAGAATATACAGAAGGAATACTATTAACAAGAGTTCAGACTGATAGGTTGATAGAACTTTATAAGGCAGACCAGGGCTTATGGGATTTGTCATCTTCTGTGTACCACAACAAAGATAAAAGGAGAAAAGCTTTACAAAATATTCTGGACATACTGAGAGAGGAATATGATGGATTTGATGGCACAGGTAATATTATTACAAATGTTTTTGTATGTAAAAAAATATTTATGTAATTATTAACTTTTTTGTATGTAAAAAAAATATTTATGTAATTATTAACTTTTTTGTATGTAAAAAAAAAAATTGATGTAATTACAGTCAAACCCACCCATGTGGTCACCTCTATTAAGCAGTCACCTGAATAAAGAGGTCATCTTTTCTTGTCCTGTTATAGACAATTTCAAATTAATTGAACCTCTTTTAAGAGGTCACCTGTCTTATAAGGTCACCTTTTCTTTGACCCAAAGGTGACCTCTTAATACAGGTTCGACTGTATTAATTTTTTGGCATGTAAACAAAATATTTATGTATTTATCAACTTTTTGCGTATAAAAAAATATTATGTAATTATTAAGGAAATGTTTTTATTAAATCACATGATATTTATCATATCATTAGTGTTAGACAAATATAGATATGACAGTTTTATTCTATTGATCTATAGCATTACCATTGTAGGAAATTTAATCTTATATAGACCTATTTATAAGTCATCCTATATTTTTCTCACAAGATATATTTTATGATTTAAATCATGATAACAAGATTTTTTTACATTCTTAATCCATATTTATGAATAGATGCTACACATTAGTTTTCATAACTATCCCATAATTCATAAGCATGTATAATATCAAATGGGGGTCAAGAATTTTCAGCAAGGATTAATTTGTAAATCATGATATTTTTTTTTCAGGCATCTATAACCACTGGCCTTGCATGGTTAATAAAAACTGATATTAACAGTTGTTTAGTAACTTTAATGAAACTTATATATTTCTTTTTATTCTGTAGTCAGTATTACATTGTACTTGTATGTGGGTTAAAAAGTGATTCAACTTTGGCTTACAGCCTAATATTTCAGATTTCTGGCTTCTTCTGTAGTACATGTACTGGTTTTTATTTTATAAAGACATTTCTACTTTTCACTTTTTAAGGATTCACTAAGTAGATTTTTATATGATTTCTTGAGGACAATATATGTACCTCATTTTTTCAAATCGACAACATTACAAGTACAGGTTTCATCAACACCCTAATACAAGAAATGTTTGAAGATGCCAAAGGGGTAATCTGAAGCTGTAAATCTAAGATACCAAAGGGGTAATCTGAAGCTGTAAATCTAAGATACCAAAGGGGTAATCTGAAGCTGTAAATCTAAGATACCAAAGGGGTAATCTGAAGCTGTAAATCTAAGATACCAAAGGGTAATCTGAAGCTGTAAATCTAAGATACCAAAGGGGTAATCTGAAGCTGTAAATCTAAGATACCAAAGGGGTAATCTGAAGCTGTAAATCTAAGATACCAAAGGGGTAATCTGAAGCTGTAAATCTAAGATACCAAAGGGGTAATCTGAAGCTGTAAATCTAAGATACCAAAGGAGTAATCTGAAGCTGTAAATCTAAGATACCAAAGGGGTAATCTGAAGCTGTAAATCTAAGATACCAAAGGGGTAATCTGAAGCTGTAAATCTAAGATAGCAAAGGGGTAATCTGAAGCTGTAAATCTAAGATACCAAAGGGGTAATCTGAAGCTGTAAATCTAAGATAGCAAAGGGGTAATCTGAAGCTGTAAATCTAAGATACCAAAGGGGTAATCTGAAGCTGTAAACTAAGAAGGACAGACAAGACAATGGCGAAAAGAAAAAGTACAAAAGGATAAACAATGATCTACAAAACATTACACAGAAAACAATTAATTACTTGTCCCATAGATATTTGCAACAATGTACTATCCCTTTGTACATCAATATCAAACAGATATATACGATATCAAACAGATATATATGATATCAAACAGATATATACGATATCAAACAGATATATATGATATAAAACAGATATATACGATATCAAACAGATATATACGATATCAAACAGATATATATGATATCAAACAGATATATACGATATCAAACAGATATATACGATATCAAACAGATATATATGATATCAAACAGATATATACGATATCAAACAGATACATACGTATCAAACAGATATATACGTATCAAACAGATATATACGTATCAAACAGATATATACGTATCAAACAGATATATACGATATCAAACAGATATATATGTATCAAACAGATATATACGATATCAAACAGATATATATGTATCAAACAGATATAAACGATATCAAACAGATATATACGATATCAAACAGATATATACGATATCAAACAGATATATACGATATCAAACAGATATATACGATATCAAACAGATACATACGATATCAAACAGATACATACGTATCAAACAGATATATATGTATCAAACAGATAAATACGATATCAAACAGATATATACGATATCAAACAGATATATACGATATCAAACAGATACATACGTATCAAACAGATATATACGATATCAAACAGATATATACGATATCAAACAGATATATACGATATCAAACAGATATATACGATATCAAACAGATATATACGTATCAAACAGATTTTAGTTTAAACATATTTTATTTGCTCAAATGTGCAAAAAGGATAAGACACAAGTTAAACAAACTTATGAAGTCTTCTCCTATATACAATAAGTTACAACATTGTTTGATAGAGCATGCATGTATATAAATATTTCTTACATTAATATGTGTAGATTGAACTAAAACAGAGAATGAAGAAAGGAATGAGAGAGAGAGGGTTAGTGGTGGTGATGTGTGCGATTGTTGTTTTGGTGAACAACTAGACAATAAGAAACCTTTCAGACCTCTTTATATATTCAAACACATGCTTAAAAATAATTTCGTTCTGTTCATACGGGAGTGTAGGATTACCACAGGTCAAAAGTGTAAGGTCTAAAGCACAATAATTAGGTAGCCAGTTGAGATTTTGAAACAATGTATGTCTTATATTTGAATAATGGGAACAATCGAAGAAGAAATGATAGGAGTCTTCGCGATTGGCACCACAACGACAAGACGGATCTGAGACTATATTTACTTGGAACAAATCGTAATTCAAAAAAGAAGCAAAACATCGAAGCTGGGTTAAAATAATATTCAGTTTTCGAGGTCCAATTTCGTAATGTTTAGGAACTTGGCTAATATCTTTCCGCTTTCTTAATTCAGCTTTAAATTTTGCAATAGAATCCACATTTCGAAGAGATGGATCTAAGCTATTCCATTGACGTATAGTTGAAGGAATAAATGAATCATAAGTATTCGATAGTCTACAAAATGGCATTATAATATCACTTCCATTACGCAATGGATAAACGGTTGTACTTTGAATTGATGGTGGAATTAAGTCACAAAGATACATGGGTGCATTATTATTTTGTAGGTTATAAAACATTTGTAATTTTCTCCTTTTTCTTCTTTCTGCCAATGATTCCCAGCCTAATTCTTTATAAATTAAAATTGAACTAGCAAATATTGGAAGACCAGTAACGATTCTAGCAGCCTCAAGTTGCAAATGGTCAAGCTTATTAGAATTCCCTACCCCACAATTATCCCATACTTCACAAGCATATTCAAAAATTGGTCTGATATAAACTAAATATAATTTCTCTAAATTTTTCCGAGAAAGTTTATATTTTAACTTTCGAAGAACATTCAGGTGTTTGTAAATACTTAACAATATATTTTCGACATGTATATTCCATTTAGCATCGCTGCTAAATGTAACTCCCAAATGTTTGTGAGAATTTGTAATAGGAATAGTTCTTTCATTAAATATAAAATTGAATTCTGGAATATCCGTATTTGAAAATAGCATAATTTCTGTTTTATCTGAGTTAAAAGTCATCAACCATTTCTTTGACCATTCATCCAGCTCTTTCAAATCGTGAGCAATCACAGTTTTTATCTGTAATTCATCACGGTTGGAATAGCTGAAGGAAGTGTCATCTGCGAAAAGTCGGGTAAGAGAGATTAACTTCTCAGCAATATCGTTGATATACATAATAAATAATAGAGGGCCTAGTACTGATCCTTGGGGTACACCAGCTGAAACATTGCAAAGTGAAGAAGACGACGTGTTTATTAATACTCTCTGTTGTCGATCTTGCAGGTAACTAGAGAACCAATTTAATAAATTACTATCCACACCGTATGATTTAATTTTATGTATCAACCCTTTATGCCAAACTTTATCAAATGCTTTAGAAAAGTCACAGAATACAAAACAGCTAATTTCCTTTTTTTCTAGTGAATTTAAAATGCAGTTATACATTTCTAATAGTTGGTGTACTGTTGAATATTTTGGGAGAAAACCAGATTGATATTCATAAATTAACTTGTTTCTTTGTAGATGGTTAAATACATATTTGTAGATAACTCGTTCCATTATTTTTCCAACACAACTTATGAGAGATATAGGTCTATAATTAGACGGTAATGACTTGTCACCTTTTTTAAAAATAGCAATCACATGTGCAATCTTCCAGCTGGTTGGATATTTACATTGTAGAAGAGATTTATTAAAAATTATTTGGAGAGGGGCTGCTATTTTTTCAGGACAGATTTTTAACATTTTGTGACTTATTATATCAAACAGATATATACGTATCAAACTTAAAACATTCTCTGTGATGTTTACTATTTAACTAATCACAAATAACTTATTTTCACCATCAATTCTTTATGGAAACATCTTGATCTGATGATGACAGTTTTGTAGAAAAATAAATACTTCATGGAAATTACATGTATTGATTTCAAGTCATCTTCTTAGCTAAATAACTTCAA